>OU343222.1:37027819-37261805 GCA_910596185.1 Chrysanthemum makinoi | reverse complement strand
TGATAATAAATATAGAGTGAGTCACTCTCTGATGACAATCAGAGAGAAAGCTACTCTGTTATGACAATCAGAGAGTAAGTCACTCTCTTATGATAATGACAATTAGAGAGTATTATATACACCTCAGTCAACAGCAAGCTTCAGAGACGTCAAAGACCAACTGAAGAAACACTTTACCTAACTCATGTGGTGTCAGCAAGTAAAGTACCTGAGCACAAACAATACCAGAGTTACTGAGATCTGACAAATTTCTCCCTGACTCTGAAGACTTTATCGCAGAAGAAAACATGAAATATGGGCAGGAACTTCCTTGGAAAGATAAGCTAAAAGTAACTACAAGAAAGTCAAACAAGTACGAAGATTTGGTATAAAGGTGGGAACCGTTTTCAACACTATTCCTAAAGTATGCTTATTGCCTTTCCAAGAATAGAAGTATTTAATGGAAGATGTACTTCTCCAATGGATGCATGACACGTCTCAACAACCCTCACATGTTACTCTGTTATCCGCATCTATATATGTTGGGATTTAGAAAATCCGGTAGTTAAAGACTCTGTCACCTCAAGTATATGTAACCATTAGAAAGCTCGTAATCGTAGTCATTTAGTTATCGTTAGTAGTTAGTTAAGTAACACCGTGGAGGACGGATGGGTCTTTACCTACTGTATGCCCGATCCATAGCCCGTAGGTGGCGTATATTGTAAGAAACTATAAATACCCCTTCATAATACATTTTTCTTTCTCTTACTAGAAGTTTCCATTCTCCACTTTCTCTCTCTAGAAACTCATATTGAATTCGAACCTTGTGGATTTGATTGTGTGTTTATGAAAACCAATATGTTACAAATGGTATCAAGAGCCATGGTTTGATCATCTACTTTACATGTTCTTGGATTCTTAGTTGGTTTTGATAAGGATTTAAAACGACGCTTTTAGGGGTCATTTAAGCCCTAATACGACACATTTTATATCCGTATCGCTAAAATCATTTCTTTTCACTTTTTAGGTCTTTGGGAAGCAAAATGCTGGAATGAAGCATATTTGGACGAAAAGGAGCGAACACATGAAGAAAATGGCAAAGTCAAGATCGAAGACAATCAAGCTCGTCAACAATACCGACGGTCCCATCCAAAGGCGACGTCCGTCCCCTTGTAAAGACTTGATCGAAAGTGCACGTGACGGCTCAAAATTACATGGTGCTAAAGCCGACGGCGCCACGCCTTAATTCGGAGGGCGTCCACTCACAGTTTTCTACTTTAGACGTCCTAGATCCAACTCAGACGACGTCAAAGATAAAGACTGACGGCGTCACAATTCCTACCTGACGCCGTCCCATCGATGACTTGGCCAAGATGAAACCCTAATGACGGAGACCTGACGGCGTCGCTAGCAAAAGGCGACGCCGTCGCGATTGTAAATCTATATATAGAATTCGTTTTTTCTATATTTTAAGAGGTAGCAGTTTGGAGAGCAAACCTTAACTCAGTTGTAGTCCGACTTGGACAGTATTTTAGGGTCCCATACCCTATTTTACACATCAAGATAAGTTTGTTAATCCAATTTATCATTATATCTACCCCATGTTTAATTGATTGTGTGTATGCTTGCTTGTTTAACATGTCTAGCTAAATTACTTGTGTGTTTGCTTAAATCTATGAAACCTAGTTATTGATTGTTGTTAGGTTGTTTCTTGTCTTAATTGATATAAGCTTAGGAGGTAACTAGGCTTTCATTATATTTAATGCATGAGTATGCTTGAGGAAGATAGGGTACTCGGATGAAATAGCCTCGGCATGCCGATTAAGTGAATCCTATACGAGAGATAACCTCATAGAACTAGGGAATACGCACACCCTACGACTAATAGGAATACAACGCGTTATGATAAAGGACGTGACAATTCAACCGACCAATAAAAGATAACTAAGGAGTAATAGTACCTAAGTAAACACATCTTTAATCACCATACGAGCACACCTCAATTAAACATAGCTATTCTTAGTAATTAGTTAAATTAGATAATTAGTAGAAGTAGAGAAATCGGTAGAAGTACCACCCCCAGTCAATTGCCCCGAGATTTTAATCTTAGCTTTCTAAAAAACCATAAAAAGAATAAGAATCATCCTCAACCCTACCTTCTCGTCATAAATTTCTTTCTAGCATTTCTATTCCCCTAGAGAACGATATCAATCCCCGAGGCTTACCCCATACTACACTACAACGATTAGGTTCACTGCCTAGAGGGTTGAAAAGCTTGCTCATAGAAAAGGAGGTTTTCTCGACCCCAACCCACGCATCAAGTTTTTACCGCTGGGGGGATTAGAATAGCTAGTTAGACTTCTATCTTGTTTAGGTTCCCTTGCTTGATTCCTATCAAGTAAGATTTTTTCTTATTTTCATTAGCTTCCTTGTAGTCTATCCCCTTCTTTGTGTTTTGTTCAGTAACCATGTCATTTATCACCATGGGTGACAATCCACCACCGCACGATAATCCACCACCACATCAACCACTTCTACCCAACAACGATCCACCATTTCCTCTCACCATTACCCTTCGACAACTCAGGGCCCGTAGTTCCACCAAAACCCTTCTTGAGCCCTTTGCCGAACCCGATAGAGAATTGTATAAACAAAGAAAATCCCTCCGTGAGTTAGAACCACAAGGCACCTGATGAAGCCATGACTGATGAAGAGCCAACACATTCCCCCAATCCTCATGAAGCTGTCATTGACGATAATCTGAGCCTACATAGCGAGGAAATTCCCGCTACTCCTGTCAATGAACACATCAACGAACCTAAGGCCAAAATCCTTAGGGGGCGTTTGGTTGGGGTAATTTGGAGTATATTGGGGGCATTTGCATTTCAATTCCTTTCAAATATCCTGTTTGGTAACTCAAAAAGGGGCATTTGAAAAAATTTACAATTTCACGAATTGCCAAAATGGAGAGAATTAAAATGCCTCTAAAAAGTGAGGAATTTTAATTTACTTGAAAAAAAATTTTATAAACTTTTTTTCTTATGATTTTTGTATAAACTTTTAAATATAATATTTATGAATTTTTTTTTATAAACTTTTTTTATAAATTTTTTATAAATTTAATTTATAAATTTTTTTTAGAAATTTTTTATAAATTTTTTTATAAACTATTTTTATAATTTTTTATAAAATTTTTGTTATTATTTTTATAAACTTTTTCTATAAGTTTTTTATAAACTTTTTTTATAAATTTTTTTTTATAAAATTTTTATAAACTTTTTTCATAATTTTTTTATAAACTTTTAAATAGAATATTTATGTAATTTATATTAAAAAATATATATATATTTATAAATTTCTGTCAACCAAACATACAAGGTATTTTAAATTTCAGAATTTTAAATTCTCAAGATTTTAAATTTTGGAATTTCAAATCACCCCAACCAAACTCCCCCTTAGAGATTATTCTTCTCCTACCTCATCTGGATTTGCTTGCGCCATCGTCTACCCTTCCGAACAAATCAATGAGGTGTTACATGCTACCGATATTTGGCTTATCTAGAATGCATGTCAATTTCACGGATCTCGTAGCGAAAACCCAATTCACCACATCAAACAATTCTTGAAGATTGTGGATACTATCTATGCTGACGGAGCATCTCAGGAGACATCTAGACTCCGGATTTTCCCATTCTATCTCCAAGGAGTGGCTCGATAAGCTACCTCCAAGGTCTATCTTCACTTGGGAGCAACTTACTACCAAGTTCACCAAAAAGTTCTTTCCTCCTGAAAGGATCAAGCGGCCATCAGGAGCGAAATCCTTCACTTCCATAAAAAAGATGGAGAATCTATCTCTAACTCCTGGACTCGTTTTAAAGACCTTATTCAACAAGCCCCACACCATGGTATCAACCTTTGGTTGCTTGTACAAATATTTTACGATAATGTCCCCGCGATGATTAAAAAGAGATTGACTTCTCGACCGGCATTAAGATCTCCAACCTCAGTGCGGAAGAAGGATGGGACCGCATTGAGGAGTATGTTCAAGACCAAGATAACACTTGGAATGAGCCAAAAACGGCAATGAATGTCTCTGCTACCTCGTACAAAAACCCATTATCTCTAGACGATCGGATGAAGAGGGCACAAGAGGGCTCGCATACCTCACAAAGTCCCAAGAACCTAAGAGATCATTTAACCCATACCTTATATGCGACATTTTTGGAGGGCCACACGAGGGCGATGAGTGTGACGACAATACACACCACGAGCAAGCTCTCCTTTCCAGCCATGACATCTATGATGACCCTTCCCTCCTCGTATTTTATCAGAACAATGATTACACCCTTTGGGGTAATCTAACAAGGAAAGCTGAGGGGGAAGAGGGTCCTGAATACACCATCCGTGATACCTTTGAAGAAGAGCTCGGGTAATTCACCATGGAAAAGAACATTCTTCTAAAGGGCCTTAAAGAATTCATTCAAGAGCAACAGGCTGAAATAGAAAGCCATCACGAACTCCACAAAAATAAATGAACCCGCTCCAACCCAACATGATCCAACCTTTATTATTACTACTCGATCTGGAACCATTACCAAAGATCCACCATAGCCGGTTCAAAACTCCAATACCAATGAGCCTGAGTTAGACAAGGAGGGAGCACCTGAACCCTCTCCAACCTCTCACAACCCCCCTTCATAGGCATCTACATCCATCCAACGTTCAAATCTTACACGGATTCCTTATCCCTCGCGTGTAAAGAACCGCCGAAGCGAAGACAATAAAAGATTGTTGTCTTACTTCAAGGATGCCGTTGTCACCATCCCCCTTATCGATACATTCTATCATCTTCCTAAACATAACACATATTTCAAAAGACTGCGCTCTCAAATCAAGAAGCTTGAAGGGTTAGTGACGTTAGGAGAAGAATATTCGCTATCATCCAAAAAGCCTACCCAAAAAGAACGAAGATTCGGCAGTTTCACCATTCCTTGCTCAACAGGAGCACTCTCTATAAAAATGCCTTGGAATATCTTGGGGCAAGTATTAACTTGATGCCTCACTCCTTATTTCTCAACTCAGATATTTAGGGCTAAAACCACCGAATGAGTATTCACCGGTTGATCGATCAATCAAATATCCCATTGAGTTTTCCGAGGAATGTTCTGGTTAGGGTAGGAGAGTTCAAGTTTCTATTTGATTTCGTGATCTTGGAAATGAAGGAGGATGACTCAGTTCCAATAATCCTTGGGAGACCATTCTTAGCCAAAGCTCGCGCTATTATCGATGTTCATGATGGCAAACTCACTTTACAAGTGGGGTCCGAGAGCTTGACCTTTGACATCAAGGATACTATGAGCCGCCCTCCCTCTTATGATCATCTCATATAATTTGTTAAAGAAGTTGATGAATTTGTCGATGAAGTAGATAGTTGTATTGATGAGTATTTGGTAAACGGGTTTATGAATGTCAACAACGGCATGATGTACGATGATGGATAAAGAGAAACTGAGGTGGTTGGAGCCGCTTCCTTTATCCATGTAAGGCAGAAATTGAGCCTCTTGACCTTCAAAAGCCGTAAAATAAGCTAAAACCATCAATCAAGGAACCTCCTACCTTAGAATTGAAAGATCTCCCAAGTCATCTGGAATATGCCTTCCTTCAAGGAACGGATCAACTCCCTATTATCATAAGCTCATTCCTAACCACTGAACAAAAAGGGAATCTCTTAGGAGTTCTAAGAGAGTACAAGGGATTGATCGTATGGAGTGTCGCTGGCATTAAGGGAATTGACTCTACTTTTTGCACTCATAAAATCCTTATGGAGGAGGACTACAAACCCACCGTTCAACCTCAAAGAAGAGTAAAACCCAACATCAAAATAGTGGTGAAAAAAGAGGTCATCAAGCTCCTCAATGCTGGCTTAATTTACCCCATTTCAGACAGCCTCTGGGTCAGCCTAGTTCAAGTGGTCCCAGAAAAGGGAGGAATGACTGTTGTGAATAATGAAAAGGGTGATTTAGTTCCTCAAAGAACAGTTACAGGCTGGAGTGTATGTATTGACTTGATAAGGATTTAAAGCGTACACTTTTAGGGGGTCATTTAAGCGTTATTTCAACACATTTTATATTCGTTACTACTTAATTTCGTTCCTATTTATTTTTTAAGTCCTTTGGAAGCAAAATGCTAGAATGAAGCACATTTGGACTAAAAGGAGCAAAAACATGAAGAAAATGGCAAAGTCAAGATCGGAGCCACTCAATACTGATCAACAGAACCTGACGGCGTCCCATCTAGAGGGCGACGCCGTCACTCTATGAAGATTTGATCAAAACATGCATGCGACGGCTCAGCTAAATTTCTGGTCATATAACCTGACGGCGTCCCTCTTTAAATATGGAGGGCGTCACTCACAGTTTTCACTCCAGATGGCCCAGATCTAGAATCAAGACGACGTCCCAACTAAAGACTGACGACGTCACAACTCTAAGGTGATGCCGTCCCATCGATGACTTAGCCAAGACAAAACCCTAATGACGGCGACTTGACTGCGTCCCAAGCAAAAGGTGACGACGTCACGATTGTAAATCTATATACAGAATTCAATTTTTCTGTATTTTAAGAGGTATAATTTTGGAGAGCAAACCCTAACTCAGTTGTATTCTGACTTGGACAGTATTCTTGGGTCCCATACCCTATTTTACACATCAAGATAAGTTTGTTAATCCAATTTATTATTATGTCTACCCTATATTCAATTGATTGTGTGTATGCTTGCTTGTCTATTATGTCTAGCTAAATTACTTGTGTGTTTGCTTAGATCTATGAAACCTAATTATTGATTATTGTTAGATTGTTTCTTGTCTTAATTGAATTTGACTTAGGAGTGCAACTAGGCTTCCGTTGTGTTTAATGCTTGAGTATGCTTTATGATGATATGGTTCATGGATGAAATATCCTAGGCTTTCCGACTCCGTGAGTCATATACGAGAGATAACCTCAAAGAACTAGGGACTACGCATACCCTATGACCTTTAGGAATACAAAGTGTTAAGATAAAGGACGTGACAACTCAACCAACCAATAAAAGATAATTAGGGAGTAATAGTATCAAAGTGAACACATCTTTAATCATCATAATTTGAGCACACCTCAATTAGACATAGCTATCCGTAGTAAGTAGTAATTAGATAATTAGTTAAAGTAGAGTAATCGGTAGAAGTACCACCCCAACCAATTGCCCCGAGATATTTACCTTAGCTTTCTAAAAAAACCATAAAAAAGATAAAAAAGAATCATCCTCAACCCCACCTTCTCATCATATATTTCTTACTAGCATTCCTATTCCCCTAGAGAACAATATCAATCCCCGAGGCTTACCCCATACTACACTACAATGATTAGGTTTACTACCTAGGAGGTTGAAAAACTTGCTCGTAGAAAAGGAAGTTTCTTTGACCCCGAACGCGCCTTCCGCGCGCATCAAGTTTTTGCGCCATTCGGGGAGAGAATAGCTAGTTAGATCTCTATCTCATTTAGGTTCCCTTGCTTGATTCCTATCAAGTATAATTTTTTCTCATTTTCATTAGCTTCCTTGTAGTCTATCCCCCTTCTTTGTGTTTTTGTTCGTAACCTTATGACTTTTCATCATGGAAGGCGATAACCCACCACCAATTGACCTTTCAAGAGGCCGTACTCTTGGTGAATACTCTAGACCGAGCCATCAAGGCTATAGGAACACCATTGAGCTTCCCATTCAAGCTCAAACTACGCCCTCACGATCTGAAACCATCCCGGTTGGTGCAAAACATATGTGCATTCCATGGACTTCGTTTCAAAGATCCTAATCAACATATCAAGGACTTCCTTAAAATCGTTGACTCTATCAACCTTGATGCTACCACATGGGAGACCACGCGCTTGCGTCTCTTCCAATCTCTCTATGGGACCAAGCTAGTAATTGGCTTGGCGACTTCCCACCGATCCATCTCAAGTTGGGATGATCTCACCACTCGCTTCCTCCCAATTTTTCCAACCGGGGAGAACTACCAAACTAAGGAACGACATCTTGATGTTCCAACAATGTCAAGGCTTAAACTTACTATGAGGCGTGGACTCGATTCAAGGACTTGCTCTATAAATTCCCTCATCACGGCGTCGATCTTTGGCTTCAAGTCCAAATCTTTTATGATCATGTCAATCTCTCAAATAGGCAAACCATCGACCAAGCGGCATGGCAAACTTAGTGAACTCACCACGGAAGAATCGTGGGGGTACAATAGAGGACCTTGCCCTCTATGACAACGAATATTGGAATGACCCCCGTGAGTTGCCTAAAACTGTCAATGCAATCTCCTTGCCTCCCATTGACTCACAACCTTCCCATCGTAGGATGCTCGAACTTGAAGATCAAGTCAAATTCCTAATGAGCTCCTAGGAAACTCCTAAGCCCTTACACCAAGTGAACAAAATCACTCTACCTTGTGAATTATGTAGTGGTCCTCATGACACTCGTGATTATACAAGACTCCCAGAACAAGCTTTTGCGGACTACGCGTCAACACGTACCGACGAAGCGGGAGAGAAGTGGTACACTTTCAAGCCCGAGCAAAACAACTTAGGAAATTCCTACAACCCCTCATGGAGAAATCGCCCTAACCTTATGTGGAGCCAAAACTCGAACCCGTCCTAAAATAACTCATCTAGTCCACCCAATAGGTCTCAACCAAACCACACCTCCTACAACAACCCTCCAAACACTGGAACTTCCACTAATATTGAGGGAATGGTGTCCAAATTCATGTCAACTCAAGAAGCTTGATTGACTAAGCTTGAAGCCAATTTTAAGCAACAACAAAGCGAGATGACAACCAAGCTCGACACCCTCTTAAAAGCCTTCAATGACCTGGATATTGGAGCACTCCCAAGTGACACTATAAAGAACCCAAAAGTGAATTCGATTTCATCGACTTCATGTTCTTGCTCACCAAGGGAGAATGCATATCCATGCCCTCACACCCAAAAGTCCACTCGGTTAACGCCATCCGTCATGAGATACCAAGGACCCGAGCCAACGGTCCATTCAACTCTTGAGAAACCAATCAATCAAGGACCCAAATCTACTCTAGAAGAGGAGTATAAGAAGCTCCACCAATAAAAACCGGTTCTTGAAGTCTTGACTCATGTGCCTTATTATAATGCTTTAAAAGATAAATATGAGCAAGAACTAAAATTAGGAGAACGTGGGTCCACATTTGTGCAAAATAAGTTACCTAAGAAGTTAGATGATCCCGGGCTATTCATTCTTTCGTGTAGCATTGGAAATTCTAAAGATTTCGACACATTAGCCGACTTAAGGTCAAGCATCAACCTTCTTCCATTGTCCCTCCATAAAAGCCTTAACCTAGGTAAAACAGAACCAACAGAAACCATCTTAAGTTTAGCGGACGGTATTTGTTGGAATCACTCCTAAACTAGAAATCAAGTGTTAGTAATTAATATGTAATAGTTAGCTTAATTATGGCCTTTATGTTTGTTATTATGCTAAGGCTTATGTAGAAGGCCCATAAGCCTTGGCCCAAGCCTATAAGAAGGGAAGGATGCTAGTAGTGTTGCCCTAGCTCCTTGCCCTATAAATAATCTTGTAAACCTTCCTTAGAAGGTTGGTTGTTCATTTTATCATTTAATATCTACACATAAACTTTCTTATACATTCGTGTATGTGTGTTAAGTGTTCAACCGATCACTCTTTATCTATCTTTCTTATATTGATGCTTGTGTTACAAATATGGGAACCTAACAAAGTTGGTATCAATCGCCAAATAGTTGGGTGAAAATTTCTTTTGTTTTGAAGTTTTATGTTTATACGCGTAAGGCTCGGTCTCAAACTTTGATATGCAAAAAGCTTTGATTTTTTCACTTTCAAATCCAAGATTCTTGTACTTTAAAGGTTCTTTGGTGATAAAGTTTAAGTTTTGGCAAAAGTTTCAAACTTTACGTGTATTTCTTGGTTGTTAAGCTTGGTTTTAATCGTGTAGCCTGTTCTACGCGTAAGGTGTATTAAAGTTTTGGATCATCAAGTTTCACACTTTTGTGTTACTTTGGTGATATTGAAGCCGCTCTCATCACAAAAATCTGGTTTAGAAACACTTTGGGCTGAAATCTCGCTTTGAAAATCCTACGCAACAAAACCCTAAAGTTACGCGTAGTTATCCGTGGTTTGATCTTCTCGCTTTTTCTTGGTTTACTCAGTATTTTCTTGCTTGGATAAGCCTGAAAATACTTCGACTTTGGATATCTTTTACACTGAGATTAGTGTAAAGGATTTTTGGGCAAACCCTAGTTTTACGCTAAGCATAAAAACTTTAGAGTAAAATATCTTACGCTAAGCTTTTCCTACGATAAGCACGCCTTACGCCTAAGGAAATATTACGCATAAGTTTCTTACTTCTAAGTCTTTAGTTTACGCATAACCTAAGGTTTAACTAACCCTACGCGTAAGCTACTCCTACGTGTAAGTATTCTTCTTACGCGTAAGTTTGGTGTCTTTACGCCTAAGGTTTTTCTTTGCCTAAGCTTGGTTTCTATGCCTAAGGACTCTTCATCAACAAAGTTTCATTCGACTACAAAGATCCATCATCAACAAAAGTTTCAAGATATCTCAACCACCATACTCTAACTACTTTCCTCATGTGTATCCTCAACAACAACAACAACAACAACTCAGTCAACAACAACAACAATTCAATCTACAACAACAGATTTATCAACAACAATTTCAACAACAACATTTTCCTCAAGGAGAAATTCAACCACAAATGATTCAACCACCACCTAGTCTTCAAGTACAACCTTACACAAACTTTAACAATCAACATCCATCCAGAAATACTATGAAGGAACCGACTTGGTTTGCAAAGATGTGTGAAGCTTTAAGTAGCCAACAATCCATTCATGAGGCCGGATCACTTGATAGACCTCCAATGCTCACTCTCGGAAACTACGATCAATGGGTGATTAGGTTCTTTAGGTTTTGTGATCTAAAGAAGCCACATGGAAAGTTCTTAAAGAAGGTCATTCGGAAGGTCCGCTTCGATGCCTACTGTCATTACACCCGGAGATCCAAATGCTACTCCGCCAAGAGGTGATGTCACCAACATTGCAACTCTTTCTCGACCTCACTGCGATGAACTTCTACATTTCGAAGCCGATGAGCTAGCAATGCAATACATCCTTTTGGGATTACCCAATCCGATCCTTCAAAGTGTTGATGCTCAAAAGACTGCTAAAGCAATGTGGGAACATATTCATCTTCTTATGGAAGGCACTGAACTCAATCAAGAGGATATGGAATCCAAAATTTACTTGGCTTATGAACACTTCATTATTGAACCAGGAGATACATTAGAGTCTTATCATCATCGATTCTCAAACATTATCAATGATTTGGATAAACACAACATCATCATGCCAAGAATTTCCGTCAACACTAAGTTCCTAAGTAGTCTTGGTCCTGATTGGGAAAAGTATGTCATCTTCATCCGTCAAGCAAAGAATATTCATCATGCTACATACGGATTGTTGTAACACTATTTGAAGCCTCATCAAAAAGAAGTTGACAAAGAAAGGGTTATCCGTGGACAAACTGTTCCACCTTCACTTCCGGATAATAAACAATTAGCTTTGTGGGCTCAAGCTTTTATCCTCAATTCCCCACCATACAAACCGTATTCACAAATCCTCCACAACCCACCGCCAACCAACCGCAACAATCACACCATATGATCCATCAAAGCAACAATATTAAGAAACTCAATTGGTTCCATACAACAACAACAATGATCAAGCACTTTATAGTGAATCCAATGAAGATGCGAAGCTTTGATGCATTGCAACAAGGGTTTGTCATGATTGCTAGAGTCTTCGGCCGATACTCTAACAAATCCAACAATCGCATTCGTACCTCATCTAACACAAGGAATCTGGCTGTTGTTAACAATGGACGCCTTGAAGTTCGTAATCGCGGGTAATATTCGTCAGATGGGCGGTGGTCAAGGGTTTAATGCTATGGGGAGGAATAACATGGGTGCTCCGCAACAACAAAGGGCTCAACCTGGTTGAACAGGTAATGCCCGAATGGGGTTAATGGTCTTCGTTGTTATAACCGTAATGAGAAGGGTCATCCGCTAACGCATGTCCTAAGCCGAGAACAAGAGGTAGTGCTTATCACAAAGAGGCTTTGCTCTTGGCTCTCAAGGATGAAGCTAGTGGAACTCTTGCCAACAAGGAACAGAGCTTCATGGCGATGCGATTCGATGATGATATGGAGGACTTGCGTGCTAATGCAAAGCAGGTGATGTTGATGGCACATAAGCAAGCTCTCCACATGAGTGACACATGCCCAATGTATGACACCGATGGCTTGTCTCGTGTACCGGATCAAACTATACTCATTAATGATCTGATATCTCAGTCAACATCTACATCCGACAAGGGTCAGAATGTTCAACATGAGCCATCTACATCTCATTCCGATGATCATCAAATAGACCCCGTAGTTATATTTGATGATCAAGATGACCTTATGGTTACCTTTGATAATCAAGTTGACTCGCGGGTTATACTTGAGGATCTGACTAATGATCATGTTGAGACTCACGTTGAACAAGATGAACCTTCATCTAATCTAGAAGTTGAGCTCATGACCTTAATTAAAGACCAAGAATCTCGACTGGAAATTTGCAAGCAATTAAAGGAAAAAAATGCACAGTTAACTATGGATAATGAATGCTTACTAAGACAAATCAACATTTTTAAAACTCAAGAAAAACGTGAACAAGGTTTGAAGCCGCTTTTGCTAAATCTCATGAAAACAAAAAATCATTAGAATGACAGATACGTGATCTAGTCAGATCCAAGAATGCTTTGTTGTCTCAAATAGAACAGCTGAAACATGAACATAAACAACAACTTAACGCTCTTACCTTGGAAACTTAAAAGCCAAGTCCGAGTTGTTAACTTGTCAAAAACAGTTCTCTGAGTACAAAAAGCATTCCATGAAACGAATCGATGACTATCTTGAGGAAATTGTCGACTTACAAAACAAAATCAAAGAGTTTTGAACTGTTGTTTATAAACATGGTGAATCAATCACAACGATTCAAAAGTTTACTTTCAAACCAAATCCAAATGGATATGGACCGAATCTTGCTAATTACAAACCTAAGTTTTCAAACAGAGCATTCAAACCAAATCCCAAGTTTACAAAGGTCAGAACATAGAATTGATGGTTCCATTATGAGTGTTGTTGAATATAACCGTCAAGAGGAATTAGATGCAGAAGACGAGAGTCGATCAAAATTATAAAATGTTGTTTATAACAAACCATTTAACTATTCAAAAGCCATCACTTTCGTCGCAAAAAAGATACTTCTAACACACCTTGGGTTATCACACCAATTTTTGAGCCTTCTAATGTTAGTCCCCAACACAATGGTGCACAAATTAATGGTCCTTTACCTTCACTTAGTGAAGCTAAAACAAAAGCCGAAAGTTGTCGAGTTATCAAATACTTTGAAACTTTCTTATCTGACATCAAAATTTTAGAACGTGAGATTGAATTTCATTCTGAAATAAAAGTTTAACACTTTCAATCGCCTTTGGCACGAGAACAAAGAGATATTCTTGAAAAAGAATTTTACCCCATGTCAAAAATTTGAAAAACTGAGCACTATATTGGGAAAGGGATTTTCACAAGGAGCTTGGACTAATGAAAACAGTTTTGAGAAAACGAAACATCGATTTCAAATACAAAACGTAAAAGAAAATGTTACGAAAAGATGTTGATCGACTCTTGGAAGATGTTATCTGTGCTGATATCCATAATGTTGTGTTATTACATTCTTTTGCATATGCATTTGATTATATCTCTGCTGATTCTGTTGATTCTATTGAAAACGTTGAGAATACTGATACTGTGTCACAAATCAAGTCTTTCAAAGTTGAAAATGAACGATTGTTAAACGAGCTTTCTAATGCAAAACGTCGTCTTCAATGGTGTCAAGAAGATTGTCACAATCGTGAACTCGCTTTGCAAAACAAAATCACTCAGTTGCAAACAAAAACCTTTAATTCAAAATCTGAGCAACTGGATGATGAAAAGCGCGCTTTGAAGTGTCAAATCTCAAAATATTAACAAGAAATTTCAAAAATTAAAAAGAACCATATCGTCATATCTCGATTTACTAAAAAGACTCATGCTAAAGCGTCAAAAGATCTTGATGATCATCTTGCCTATACCAAAGATGTTTTACGATGAAATGGCCTCACTCGTTCTGAAAATCTAGATTTGTTACACAAAATCCATGATCTACAAGCAGAGTTGGGGAAACTTAAGAAAGATAGGGATAGTAACACAAGAGTAATCGCACCCAAACAGATTCAAAATGACTCTTGAACATCTAATGACAAACCACAAGAAACTAATGTGCTTCCTCTCTGAACAGAATAGTTGCCTCTTTTCCCAACGCCGTGACTTCACGACCTAAGAGCAATACAAGGAAGGATAGGAAGTTGCAACGTAAGAAAAGAACAATAGAGAATGCTGAAGTAGAAGAACACCCTAGGACTTTGAATAAAACTCAAGTTGCACCCACTTTAGATATTGCTCGACAAATGTAATGGAAAAAGTAATGTAACGAATGCTGAACCTTTAAGTACTTTTGATGTTAAGTCTGAAGCTTCTTGTGTTATATGTCGTAAAAGTATGCTTTCTGATTGTCATGGTAAATGTGTTGCTAAAACTATCTTGTCTCGTTTACGGAATCCTAAGAAACGGAATACCACTAGGCCCACTAAAGCTTCTAAGTCTGTGCTTGGTGAACAGCCCTCTTTAGATTCTAAGATAAGCATTGATGTCCCTATAGCTCCATTATTACCTCCAAGGAACGTAGTACTACCTAGTGCATTCACTAAGACTAAAGCAAAGACTAGTTGGAGATGGCAGAAATGGTTACATAATACACTTGGATTTAAATGGATACCTAAAATCATTGATATGTGTGTTTCTACTATAATCGCTTCGAACCCTCTAACTCTTCGTGTTCCACATCTACTTCTATTCCATCTGTGTCATCTGTGTGTAATGCAGGTGATACAGATCATCCTTTGGATTGTTGATAGCGGATGTTCCCGACACATGACGAGCAATATTAAACTTTATCAAACTTTGTTGCAAAGTTCATTGGCACCGCCGATTCGGAATGATCACTTCCCAGCTATCATGGGCTACGGAGATTACATCAATGGCAACATCGAAATTAGCAGGGTTTATTATGTGGAAGGTCTCGGTCACAATCTCTTCTCTGGGTCATCTGTGATGGATATTTAGAAGTTGCTTTTCGGGAGAAAACTTGTTTCATTCGTGATCTACAAGGAAACGATCTTATGTCCGGCACCCGAACTCAAGTCTATACACAATCTCAATGCAAGACATGATTGCTTCATCTCCTATCTGTCTCCTTTCAAAGGCAACATCTACAAAATCTTGGCTATGGCACCGACGCTCTCTCACATTTAAACTTCCAAACCATAACCAACCTTGCTCGATACAAACTTGTTGAAGGTCTCCCAAGATTCCGGTATTCTAAAGATCACCTATGTTCAGCTTGTGAACAGGGAAAAAGCACTCGTGCTTATTTTCCTTCAAAGGTGGAACACAGCTCTCAGGATGTGCTTCATCTTCTTCACATGGATTTGTGTGGCCCGATGCGCATGCAAACGATTAATGGCAAACGCTACATCTTGGTAATTGTAGATGACTACTCAAGATGGACTTGGGTTTATTTTCTTAGAAGTAAAGATCAAGCTCCACAGATGATCATCACCTTTCTCACGAAAATTCAAGTTCAGCTCCGAACAACCGCCGACATATTCAACAGATAAAGGAACCTAATTTGTGAATCAAAATCTTCATGGATATTATGAGAAAGTGGGAATTGAGCATCAAACATCAATTGCACGTACCCCAGAACAAAATGGAGTTGTTGAAAGACGAAACCGTACATTAGTGGAAGCTGCCAGAATGATGTTAATCAATGCTAAACTTCAGATTACTTGTGGTCTGAAGCCGCCTCAACCGCATGCTCCACTCAGATCGCCAATGATTACAAAACGCCACAACAAAACACCTTTTGAGCTTATCCACAACCAAAAACCGAATCTCAAACACTTTCATGTATTTGGATCCCTTTGCTATCCGAATAATGATCGTGATGACTTTGGAAAGCTCAAAGCCAAAGCGGACATTGGAGTCTTTATTGGATACTGTGAGAATTCTAAAGGTTACCGGATCTGGAATTGTCGTACAAAGGAGGTTATGGAAACGATTCATGCAAATTTTGATGAGCTTACGTAAATGGCTTCGAGCATAACAGCTTGGAACCCGGTCATAACCGTTTAAACTTCCCTCAAACCCATCATCAGTTGAACCTAGTCTACAACTAACTCGACGTCAAATGGAACAACTATTTGCTCCTCTGTTTAGTGATGATCTTGATGAATGTGCCTGTGTGTATCCAATGTTTCATTGCTCAACCCGATCAAAATCAAATACCGATACACCCGCCACAACAACTACTATTGAGGAAGCACCACCAGTTGATTCTACAACAACAGATTGAACAAAAGCGCATCCAACAACGCTGAAACCGATGATGTTCTGAACAATGAAGTACTCCCACCTGCAGATTATGATCCAAATGCGTTCTTCAACCCGTTTGCTAATGAAGCTGCCACATCTGATGTTGTGGAATCATCTACAAGCCATTTGAATCCTCCCAATCTGCAGAATGTATATCAACATCAACCTTCCACACATCGTTGGACGAAAGACCATCCTCTTGAGAACATTATTGGTAACCCGAATCAACCAGTCATAACGAGACAACATCTTCATACAGACGGTGAACATTGCATTTATGCACTCACTGTCTGCCAATCTGAACCTAAAAACATTAAAGATGCAATGAAAAAAGACAACTGGATTGATTCCATGCAAGAAAAACTCAATCAGTTTAAACTTCTTGAAGTATGGAATTGGTTGAAAGACCAACAGTGGTCTTCGTCATTGGTCTCAAATGGATTTGGAAAAAAAATTGGATGCTGAAGGAATCGTAATCAGAAATAAGTCACGTCTGGTGGCTAAGGGTTATAGACAGGAAGAGGGTATTGAATTTGAAGAATCATTCGCTCCGATTGCTCTTCTTGCGGCTCACATGAACATCACGGTCTTTCAAATGGATGTCAAAACTGCTTTTCTCAATGGACAATTGAAAGAAACGGTCTATGTTAGCCAGCCAGAAGGATTCATTGATCCAGAGTTCCTTAATCATGTCTACAAACTGAAGAAGGCTCTCTACGGTCTCAAACAAGCCTCTCGGGCGTGGTATAATAAGTTATCATCCTTTCTTATCGCCAATAATTTCGTAAAAGGTTTGGTCGACCCTACACTTTTCATACAGTATCACGGGGTACACATTTTAATTGTTCAAATCTATGTGGATTACATAATTTTTGGGTCAACACATCTAAAATACTCAAAAGC
Organism: Chrysanthemum makinoi; assembly: GCA_910596185.1. Taxonomy (NCBI): domain Eukaryota; kingdom Viridiplantae; phylum Streptophyta; class Magnoliopsida; order Asterales; family Asteraceae; genus Chrysanthemum; species Chrysanthemum makinoi. The sequence goes on along the minus strand of OU343222.1, from coordinate 37,244,224 downwards.
TTTTTCAAAACTCATGAAAAAACATTTTGAAATGTCCATGATGGGTGAACTAACGTTCTTTCTAGGACAAGTTCATCAATCACCCCGTGGTATTTTTCTAAGTCAGTCCAAATATGCCCTTGAAATTTTAAAGAAACATGGAATGACAAGTTGTGATACTGATTCGTTGTGAAGTGAGTGGTGAAAAACACAATATCAACGTATATCAAAATAACCGTAAAATTCGACAAATTAACCCTTTAGGAAAAAGGTCAACGTGCCAAATCTCACGGGTGTGATAAAAGTGATTCCGGAAAGTGATTTCCCCAGGTCGTGTCCCAACGAGGTGTGAATGGAAGGATTCGTTGAGTTTCGTGATTAGAACTTGAATTGGATTTTAAATGATTTGGGTTTGATTACGAATTCTACAATTTAATGAACGGGAAAGTAATTAAGGCAAGGGAACCCTAAATAACTAAAAATAAACTATCACTAAACCTAAGGGATGATAAAACGAAGTTACACTAAGTCCTAGGGTGCTTAAAACGCAAAAACGTAAAAACGGTAAAACAACCCGAGCCATAAACGTAAAAGTTTTGCAATTTAAGGGCTACGGGTGTGAAACCAATTTTCCTATGATCTAGTCGACTAAAAATGATTTTAGGAAAAAGCGGAATATTTTTTCGACTTTTAAATTAATTTCTATGAATTAAAAACCATTAAACACTAATTAATTGATTAAAAATACTAAACTACTTAAGAAAAATCTGAAAAATTACAGAAAACTACTTAGCTCTACACTGATTATAGGAAAAATGAAAAAAGTGGTCGTTGCTTTGGAAAATAAGCACGAAATAAGCCAAGAATAGCTTATAAGCCAAACTGCCCAAGTACCTTATGTATTAAATGATGCAAAGTTTGAATGAGACAAGTCCCAAGGGCGCTGGTAAGAGTGTTGGTTGTGAGCTGAGTGGCGTGGGTTCAAGTCCCACCCACGTCAGTTTTTTGCAAACATTTTTTTTTTAATTTTCTCTTTTGGAACTTGTGAAGTACAAAGTAATAAGCAAATTTTGTGAAAACACTTTGTGAAATAACCTCAGAATAAGCAGTTTAAACTGCTTGTTTCCAACAGTAAACCAAATAATCAAAACAACTCTACTCTTTTTCTTTTTCTTCTTTTGACAGATTTCAAACCAAACACACCCTTTTGACTTTCTTTTTGAAACTTGTTTGTAGGATCAAAATAAAGAGATTTGGTAAAAACTTTTTTTTTGTGAAAGGGTTTAGAATAAGCGCTTAAAACTGCTTATTCCAAACAGTGGCAAGACAGTAAAACAAACACCGTTTAAGTTAAAAGCCAAACATCCCTTAAGCACTTTTTGAGCATAAAATGGACCAAAGTTGAGTCAAATAAGCAGTAAAAGTGCAAAGCAACACTTGAATAATCAATATCAACTAAATTAAACTGAGATGAGCTAAATTAACAAGGCAAAAAGCAATTGAATATCTACTCTAGGTGGAATCCTAAGTCTAAAAATAAGTGAGGAAATATGCAATCAAAAGCTACTAATAAGCACTATGGGAAGTTTAATAGGCTATAATATGAACTAACCTATCCTAGCAACTTAAATACACTACAACAAATCTAGTTAAGTACTTGATAAGCACTAATAAGCAAAAGTGGTGACCTGTGTGCAGCAGGCTGCAACAGCCAAGGGGGTCTGTTTAGAGCTTATTTCCAAACTGAAGAGTGAGTTCCCAGGACAGTACACACTGCAAAAACATAGTTAAGCTAATAGAGATTTAAGAAAAGCAATTTAGTGGTCAAGAAAAAGTTAGTTACAGCTAAAAAATAAGCTGATAACAGCTTGGTTTGGCCAGTATGCCACTGATGCAGAACACAAAAAAAACTAAACTTGGGACAAACTTGGACTTCTGTTTTAACCATACCATGAGTGATCCAAGTGCAATAAGTTTGACAAAGACTGAGTTAGGAATGCCAGGACTTAAGAAACATTAACTTTGACAACTTAGGACTTCAGTTAAGCTAAAAAAAATGGACTTGAACAGCAATGGCTACTGCTGTTATGTTCAAAAAAAAAAGACAGATTTTTGTTTTTCTTTTCACTAGATTCTCACAAAGATTTTCTCAAAACAAAATCAACACTTATCAAACTGACTTGTTAGGCTACACATGAGTTTGACTCAAGTAGTCAAACTGGGTCAAAATGGATTTTTGACCAGTTAAAACACATAAACAAACACCCCTTAATTTGTTTTGGAAGATTATATCACCCTATCTTTAAACTTAAAATCAGATAACTTTCAAATGAGATTAGCACTATTTTAACATAACACAAAGAAACATGAAACTAAAAGAAACTTTTCATTGATTTGAAGAAATTCATTACAGTAGAGAAAACAATAAAACTAAACTTTTTAAAACTAAAACTAGGGGTGCCTCAATGTGGCTACAAGTTGTCCTATTTATACTAAAACACTAAGTCTTCAATGTCTTCATCTCTGTGTTTCTTCAGTGAGTGAAATTAGCCAAGGTTCCATCTTTGTGCTTTCTTGAACTAAATCCAGCCGTTGATTAAGTAGGTACGCAAGAGATTTTATCTGAGCCATTGGTTGGTGCTTTTGAATATGGATTGCCACTTGGCAGTTGGAATGAGGGGGGGAATATGTGAGTGGGTTTGGGATTTGGGTGTATCCGGTTAAAGGAGATTAAGGTGGTTTGGGTAATGGTGAGATTGGGTAAAAGAGAGAGGAGAGGTGGAGTGTTCTTGGGGAGGAGAGAAAGGGAGTTTTGGGGTTCTGGGTATCTAGGGTTCTGGTTTAGAATGGGCGGGAATTGGAGAAGACAGAGGTGGGGATGGGTATTATTAGCTCGGGTTGAAGGAACGGGTCAGGGGATGGGTTGGGTTGTTTGTTAACTTTTGGGCCTTGGTTAGATAATTGGACTTAGCATTATTAGTGAAACCCATTTATCATTTAGGGACCAAATGTGTAACATCCGAAATTCCAGGGATCACTCATGTAACTTATGAAGTATTATCCAAGGGCTGTCTTTGTCAATCACCAAAAGTGCAGGGACTGAATTTGCCAATTTGTGAAACCTGAGGACTAAACTTGACAATTTTAAAAATCCAGGGGTCACAACTGTAATTTCTCAAACTTTTGAAATTTTTCACCAAAGGACTAATTATGACAACTTATGATTTCAAAAGGACCTTGGGTGACTTTTCTTTTTAAATTACGTGCTCAGGGACTATTTCTGTCAATTTTTGAAAGTCGGGGGACTGAAACTGCCAATTATGCAAACTTTGTTCGTTTTTCATCTGATTTTAAACATTTTGCATCTGAAACATATAAAACACAATTTTGAGATATTTTTAGTATTTTTATGCATTTCGGAGTGTTTTTAAATGTTTTGCAGCTCAGATTTGACCTAAAATGATGAGTGAATAAGCACTCATCAAATCCCCCACACTAAAACATTGCTAGTCTCTAGCAATCTTTTGAGAAAACTTAATGGATTTGAGTCTCTTTACCAAAAGCCATTACTTCTGGAGTAGCCAAATGTTTTAGTTCAAGTGAGAACTATGGTACACTGATAACCATGTGATTTTGAGCAAACCACCAGCTTCCAACGGTTTTGATTTGTCTTTACCAGAAGCCGTACCCTTCTGGACTAGCCAACTCTTAGATAAATTATCAATATTATCTTTGGTGAGCTGATTACCAATTATGGATTTTCCACTGCCTTTACCACAAGCCATAACCTTGCGGGCTAGCCAACTCTTTACTAATTAAAGATATGGTGAGCTGAACACCATACAATTTTGGGCAAATTGCAAGCCGTCAACGGATTTGATAAATCTTTACCAAGAGCCGTTTGCTCCTGGATTAGCCAATCCTTTTGTCTTACAGACATGGCGGACTGATAACCAAATGAGAAAGTGTAAAACACTTACTCCAAAAAAAAATTTTTGGCCAAAAACGGGGGAATTGGGTGGATAATACATGATAAAATTCGTGAGAATTCCCCCCCACACTTAGAGATGAATATTGCCCTCAATATTCAAAGTACCGGCGGTTATGCCGAAACTGAGAACGTAAAGGGAAATACTACGGCCATTATTCGATTTTTTTTTTTCAGAAAACTTTTATACAACAGCGGGGGCAACTCCCCCACACTAGGGTGGTAGAAAGTAGAAAGAAGTCAGAAATACGGGTGAAAACCCATATAGCGTGCTACTGTTTTTGTTAACCGAGTCGCTAGCTTGACTCGATCCCCGCATTCATTGGTTCATGGGGAAAGTTTGCAGATCCGGGACAACCAAGGATGGTATGTCCCCTCCAAAATAGTGTTTCAATCTATGTCCATTCACCTTGAAGTTTGGTCCGTCGGTTTGAGATAACTCGACGGTGCCATATGGAAAAACTTTGGCAATGGTGAATGGACCGGTCCAACGGGTCTTAAGTTTCCCCGAGAAGATTTTCAATCTAGAATTGAAAAGAAGGACTCGGTCACCGACGTTGAAAACGCGGTTCTTAATCTTTGAGTCATGGATCTTCTTTGTCTTTTCCTTATAAATCAACGAGTTCTCGTAGGCTTGATCACGGAGTTCATTTAATTCATTGAGTTGAACTTTCCGGTGATCACCCGCGGACTTAAGGTCAAAATTTACATGCTTCAAGGCCCAATAGGCTTTGTGCTCGAGCTCGATCGGGAGATGACACGCCTTTCCATACACAAGCTTGTAAGGAGTACACCCGATGGGTGTTTTGTAAGCGATACGGAAGGCCCAAAGTGCATCTTCAAGTTTGTCCGACCAAGAGGCACGGTTTTCACCTACGGTCCTCTCCAAGATTCTTTTCAAACCACGATTCGAAACTTCCACTTGCCCACTAGTTTGGGGGTGATACGCGGTAGAAAGACGGTGAGTGACACCGTACTTAAGCATGACTTTTGCGAATTGGTCGTTGCAAAAGTGCGTACCGCGATCACTAATGATGGCACGGGGGTTCAAACGGGTAAAGAGAGACTTCAAAAATTTCACAACTACTCGGGCGTCGTTGGTAGGGAGCGCTTTCGCTTCCACCCATTTGGACAAATAATCGACCGCCACGAGTATATACTTGTTCCCTCGAGAAGACGGGAACGGACCCATAAAATCGATGCCCCATACGTCAAAGATCTCGCACACTTGAATGGCATTTTGAGGCATTTCATCTCTTTTAGAGATGTTGCTATGACGTTGGCAAGAGTCGCAAGATTTGACGAGGTCATGGGCATCTTTGTAAATCGTGGGCCAATAGAAACCGAAATCAAACACCTTCTTGGCGGTGTAGTTCGGGCCATGATGTCCCCCCGTGGGTCCATGATGACAAGCCTTGAGAATTTCATCGGCTTCTTGGCCGTGAACACACCGTCGGATGACTTGATCCGCACAAACCTAAAACAAGAAGGGGTCGTCCCAGAAATAATGCTTAACATCTTTGAAAAATTTGTTCTTTTGTTGGGACGACATCCCTTTCACGACAAAGTTACCCGCATGATAGTTTGCAAATTCGGCAAACCAGGGGGTACTCGAATTTTCATGGTGAGATACCACATTAAGAGTCTCGAGAGGAAACGTTTCATTTATTTCCTTTTTCTCGAGCACACCTTGATGTGGATTTTCAAGACGAGAGATGATCAGCCGCTAGGTTCTCCGCTCCTTTTTTATCACGGATGATGATATCAAATTCTTGTAGGAGGAGAACCCATCGGAGCAATCTCGGCTTCGCATCTTGCTTAGCAAAAAGATATTTGAGAGCCGAGTGATCCGTATACACTATGCTTTTGGACAAGATCAAGTATGGCCGAAATTTCTCGAAAGCATACACCACGGCTAGTAATTCTTTCTCCGTCGTAGTGTAATGTGCTTGAGCTTCGTTCAAAGTTTTGCTAGCATAATGTATAGGCTGGAAATGTTTTGATTTTCGTTGCCCCAAACGGCACCTATGGCGAAATCACTTGCGTCGCACATAAGCTCAAATGGTAATTCCCAATCGGGGCAACTAGAATCGGTGCTTCCGTGAGCTTCTTTTTAAGAATTTGAAAAGCTTCAACGCACTCACTAGAGAAGATGAAAGGAGTATCCTTTTCAAGAAGTCGGGTCATAGGCCGGGATATCTTCGAAAAGTCTTGAATGAAACGACGATAGAATCCGGCATGACCAAGGAAACTTCTAACTCCTTTGACGGTTGTGGGAGGAGGTAATTTCGAAATGACATCGACTTTAGCTTTGTCAACCTCAATCCCGCTCTTAGAAATCTTATGGCCAAGGACAATTCCTTCCTTAACCATAAAGTGACATTTCTCCCAATTTAGACTAAGATTCGTGTTTTCACAACGTTCAAGCATCTTGTCCAAATGGGAGAGACATGTTTGAAAAGAATCCCCAAAGACCGAAAAATCATCCATAAAGACTTCCATAGTCTTTTCGATCATGTCATGGAAAATGGCCATCATACACCTTTGGAATGTACCGGGAGCATTACACAAGCCAAAAGGCATGCGTCGGTAAGCAAATGTTCCATAAGGACATGTGAATGTGGTCTTTTCTTGATCTTGTGGGTCAATGGGAATTTGGAAGTAACCCGAGAAACCATCGAGAAAACAGTAGTATTCGTTTCCCGCTAATCTCTCAAGCATTTGATCCATGAAAGGTAATGGAAAGTGGTCTTTACGGGTGGCTTCATTTAACTTTCGATAGTCAATGCAAACACGCCATCCCGTAACCAATCGAGTAGGAATCAACTCGTTTTCATCATTTTCAACAACGGTAATGCCACCTTTTTTGGGCACACAATGAACGGGGCTAACCCAAGGACTATCCGAGATAGGGTAAATCAATCCGGCATCGAGAAGTTTTATGACTTCCGCTTTGATAACCTCATGAATTTTAGGATTCACCCTTCTTTGGTGTTGAACCGCCGGTTTGAAGTCATCTTCCATGAGAATTTTGTGCGTACAAAATCTCGGGTCAATACCCTTGATGTCGGAAAGGTTCCAAGCGATGGCTCGCTTGTGTGACTTCAAAACCTTTATGAGAGCGGCTTTTTCATCCTCACTCAAGTCCTTAGTAATGATGACGGGTGATTTATTGTCACCCTCCAAATATGCATACTCGAGATGAGGTGGTAAGTCCTTAAGTTCGACCTCGGGAGGATCATTAGATTTTTCAATCGTTTTGATTTCCTCTTTATGAAGTTCTTGAGGAGGGAGTGATGAAGGATCTTCATTGAGCAACTTCTCGATGAGAAGTATATCTCCCTCAATGTCGATGGGAGCGTGATCAATTTCCCATGGAACTGAATCACTAGCCAAGTATGCTTCAATCTCTTCCAAAATGAAGTCACTTCCCTCAAACGGAGTGAGGGGAGGGGAAGAGAGAGCAACAATAGGATCAACCGAAGTGGGATTGCCACTCGAGAATCCAAGAATTTCTTGAGAATACTCCTCCGACATAATGTCAAGGACATCAATTTTGTTGACGGAATTGTCTTCATAATTGGGGGAGTATTTCGTAACTTGATTGAGATTGAAAGTAACGGCTTCCTTGTTTACCCGCAAAGTAATTTCCCCTTCATCAACGTCGATCAATGCCCGACCCGTTTTTAAGAAGCACCTCCCAAGGATGAGGGGTACTCGGGGATCGGCATCAAATTCGACAACAACAAAGTCGGCGGGGAAATGAAACTTGCCTACTTTCACAAACACATCCTCGGCTATACCTAGCGGACGAGAACTTGTACGGTCCGCAAGCTCGAGGATCATACATGTAGGTGTAAGCGGAGGTAATGAAAGCTTTTTCCACATGGAGTGTGGCATCAAGTTAATGCTAGCGCCAAGATCGGCCAAGGCGGAGCATTGAACTATGCCTTGAAAATCACATGGGATGAGAAATTTTCCGGGGTCTCCTAACTTTTCGGGAAGTTTTTTAAGGATAACCGCCGAACAATTTTCGTTCAACGAAGTTTTAGCCATTTCGGAAATCTTTTCTTTGTTATTCAACAAATTCTTGATTGTTGGACCGAACTTTGGCATAAGAAGAAGAGCGTCCGCGAAACTAATCTCGAAGTGCAAATCTTGAAAGATTTGGACAAGCTTTTCCATTTGTTGACTAGTTTTATCACGGAGTTTTTGATCATTAAGCCTTGAAGGATAAGGAAGTGAAGGCTTAGGAGTGGTCATCGGAACAGCGGGTTCCGGAATTGGAGGTAAGACCACCGAAGGTTGGACTTGTGCGGTACTTCGTGGGCTTGAGTTATGCACCTTGTCCTTTGATACCTCGGTTTCTCGTTCCACATCCCTCACCGGAGAAGGATTAGGCATCGAGGGTCCCCCATAAGATTTACCACTTCGGGTGGCAATAGCATTCAATTCACCTTTTGGGTTGGGAACGGTATTACTCGGAAGAGCACCCGAAGTTGAAGCTTGATTCTTTTGACTCATGAGACTAGCAAACATGCTTTCAATCTTGCTTTGAGATTGATCAATTTTGTTGCTAGTAGCTCTAAGCTCGGAAGTGAAATCATTCTTCAAAGTGGTGATTTGATTTTGCATGGATGCCATCTTAGCTTCATTGCTTTTGATGTAATTTGCAATGTCAATGGAAGCTTGAGGAGGAGGGGCATGCACATTTTGTTGAGGAGCTTGGAATCGGTTTTGATTGAAATTTCCTTGATTTTGAAAACCTTGATTTTGATTTTGAAAATTCCGATTCTGACTCTGATTTTGATTGAACTGATTATTTCTATTTTGCACATTTTGATTGTTCTGATTTTGATTAAACCCGGTTGGTCCAAGGAAATTGTTAGAACGATAGCTGAGAAGGTTTCGGTCCCCTTGCGATTGGTAGGAATTACCTCCCGTATTGTAGGAACCAGAAGCGGCATAAACGCTCTCTTGAGTGAAGCCACCGGAGGCTGGACACTCAAAATAAGGATGTGGACCACCACAAGTTTCACAACTCTTGTTTACGACATTCACTTGTTGATTGTTGTTATTTTGACTCATTTTAAGTACGGCAGTGGATATTTCTTCAATCTTTTTGGTTAGAGTCGTGTATTCAGAAGATGGAAGGGTGGTAGATCTCCTTGACTCACTCCTCTCGGCTGAGGAATCCCAATAATTGTGGTGGGCAGTCATGTTTTCAATGAGATTGTAGCACTCTTCGGGTCGCCTTTTCATAAAGGTACCACCGGCAGCAGCATTGATTGTGTCACGATGTCTCAATGTTAACCCGTTATAGAATGTATCTATTTGGGTGACAAGCAACATGTTGTGGTTCGGACATCGATCAATCGAAAGCTTATAGCGTTCCCATGCCTCAAATAAGGACTCATCGGGATGCTGCCGAAAATTACTGATTTCATTCCGTAGTTTCGTCACCATCGACGGTGGAAAATATTTCGCCAAGAATTTGGAGATCATTTCATCGAAACTATGGATTGAGTTCTTGGGAAGACGATCAAACCATGCGGTGGCATGAAGCGTCAAGGAATATGGAAAGAGATATAAGCGAAGGGCGTCATCGGTGACCCCATTTTGCTTCATACTTTGGGTGACGGTGAGAAATTTGTCGAGATGCTTGTTGGCATCGTCACCCTGTGATCCGTGAAATTGGCAAAAACTTTGACTTGTTGAATCATGTGATGCTTAAGTCCGAAATCCGTGGCCTCAATGTTGACCGGGGCAATTGGACCGCCCCGTCCATCCATCGTGGGTTGGCAAAGCTCCTCCATTGTTCGGAGATCGGGAGCTGGATCTTGTGGATCAGGTACTGGGACTCGAGGTCCGTTCCCTTGGTTATGTGTCATTGTGATTTGTTCGACGGTACGTATCTCGGTACGTTTGCTTGGTCACGGTTACGTCTACGAGCTTGCGAGCGAGTGCGCATGCACTTCCAAAAACAACACTTTCAATTAAAACAAGACCGAGGCAAAACAACAGTGAACTTAAACCAATAATCCCACGTGAAATGATCACTTCTATAAGTAAAACGCACAAAGGAGCGGAGAGACTTTGTAGGTCAGCGCGAAGCTTATTAAAACCCCGTCTCTTTACAGCCGCAATTTAATGTCAGGCCGTCCTTATACCCCTCACACAGTTTGTTAAACCGATAGAAGCAAACCAAAACACGAGCGACACAAAGGCAAGTTTTAAATCTTTTGTTCGGGAACTTATAATGATAACACCTCAGTTGAGAATGTTATATTGATTGTGTCTTCTATTTATTTAAAACAACAAGTAAAATCTTTTTGTATTTTTAATCTTTTACATATATATACAAAGAAAGGAAAAATATTTTTGTATTTTTGTATTTTTGTATTTTTATAAAAAAAACAATAACTTCACGAGGAAGGTTCTTCAAGTCACTAATCGCAAAAACTTCACGATATTGTCGCAACACACCTCCCCGGCAGCGGCGCCAAAATTTGATTCGTTGTGAAGTGAGTGGTGAAAACACAAATATCAACGTATATCAAAATAACCGTAAAATTCGACAAATTGACCCTTTAGGAAAAAGGTCAACGTGCCAAATCTCACGGGTGTGATAAAAGTGATTCCGGAAAGTGATTTCCCCGGGTCGTGTCCCAACGAGGTGTGAATGGAAGGATTCGTTGAGTTTCGTGATTAGAACTTGAATTGGATTTTAAATGATTTGGGTTTGATTACGAATTCTACAATTTAATGAACGGGAAAGTAATTAAGGCAAGGGAACCCTAAATAACTAAAAATAAACTATCACTAAACCTAAGGGATGATAAAACGAAGTTACACTAAGTCCTAGGGTGCTTAAAACGCAAAAACGTAAAAACGGTAAAACAACCCGAGCCATAAACGTAAAAGTTTTGCAATTTAAGGGCTACGGGTGTGAAACCAATTTTCCTACGATCTAGTCGACTAAAAATGATTTTAGGAAAAAGCGGAATATTTTTTCGACTTTTAAATTAATTTCTATGAATTAAAAACCATTAAACACTAATTAATTGATTAAAAATACTAAACTACTTAAGAAAAATCTGAAAAATTACAGAAAACTACTTAGCTCTACACTGATTATAGGAAAAATGAAAAAAGTGGTCGTTGCTTTGGAAAATAAGCACGAAATAAGCCAAGAATAGCTTATAAGCCAAACTGCCCAAGTACCTTATGTATTAAATGATGCAAAGTTTGAATGAGACAAGTCCCAAGGGCGCTGGTAAGAGTGTTGGTTGTGAGCTGAGTGGCGTGGGTTCAAGTCCCACCCACGTCAGTTTTTGCAAACATTTTTTTTTTCAACTTTTTTCTTTTTTGGAACTTGTGAAGTACAAAGTAATAAGCAAATTTTGTGAAAACACTTTGTGAAATAACCTCAGAATAAGCAGTTTAAACTGCTTGTTTCCAACAGTAAACCAAATAATCAAAACAACTCTACTCTTTTTCTTTTCTTCTTTTTGACAGATTTCAAACCAAACACACCCTTTTGACTTTCTTTTTGAAACTTGTTTGTAGGATCAAAATAAAGAGATTTGGTAAAAACTTTTTTTTTGTGAAAGGGTTTAGAATAAGCAGTTAAAACTGCTTATTCCAAACAGTGGGCAGCAAAGTAAAACAAACACCGTTTAAGTTAAAAGCCAAACATCCCTTAAGCAATTTTTGAGCATAAAATGGACCAAAGTTGAGTCAAATAAGCAGTAAAAGTGCAAAGCAACACTTGAATAATCAATATCAACTAAATTAAACTGAGATGAGCTAAATTAACAAGGCAAAAAGCAATTGAATATCTACTCTAGGTGGAATCCTAAGTCTAAAAATAAGTGAGGAAATATGCAATCAAAAGCTACTAATAAGCACTATGGGAAGTTTAATAGGCTATAATATGAACTAACCTATCATAGCAACTTAAATACACTACAACAAATCTAGTTAAGTACTTGATAAGCACTAATAAGCAAAAGTGGTGACTTGTGTGCAGCAGGCTGCAACAGCCAAAGGGGTCTGTTTAGAGCTTATTTCCAAACTGAAGAGTGAGTTCCCAGGACAGTACACACTGCAAAAACATAGTTAAGCTAATAGAGATTTAAGAAAAGCAATTTAGTGGTCAAGAAAAAGTTAGTTACAGCTAAAAAATAAGCTGATAACAGCTTGGTTTGGCCAGTATGCCACTGATGCAGAACACAAAAAAAACTAAACTTGGGACAAACTTGGACTTCTGTTTTAACCATACCATGAGTGATCCAAGTGCAATAAGTTTGACAAAGACTGAGTTAGGAATGCCAGGACTTAAGAAACATTAACTTTGACAACTTAGGACTTCAGTTAAGCTAAAAAAAATGGACTTGAACAACAATGGCTACTGCTGTTATGTTCAAACAAAAAAAAAAGACAGATTTTTGTTTTTCTTTTCACTAGATTCTCACAAAGATTTTCTCAAAACAAAATCAACACTTATCAAACTGACTTGTTAGGCTACACATGAGTTTGACTCAGTAGTCAAACTGGTCAAAATGGATTTTTGACCAGTTAAAACACATAAACAAACACCCCTTAATTTGTTTTGGAAGATTATATCACCCTATCTTTAAACTTAAAATCAGATAACTTTCAAATGAGATTAGCACTATTTTAACATAACACAAAGAAACATGAAACTAAAAGAAACTTTTCATTGATTTGAAGAAATTCATTACAGTAGAGAAAACAATAAAACTAAACTTTTTAAAACTAAAACTAGGGGTGCCTCAATGTGGCTACAAGTTGTCCTATTTATACTAAAACACTAAGTCTTCAATGTCTTCATCTCTGTGTTTCTTCAGTGAGTGAAATTAGCCAAGGTTCCATCTTTGTGCTTTCTTGAACTAAATCCAGCCGTTGATTAAGTAGGTACGCAAGAGATTTTATCTGAGCCATTGGTTGGTGCTTTTTGAATATGGATTGCCAGCTTGGCAGTTGGAATGAGGGGGGGGGGAAATATGTGAGTGGGTTTGGGATTTGGGTGTATCTGGTTAAAGGAGATTAAGGTGGGTTTGGGTAATGGTGAGATTGGGTAAAAGAGAGAGGAGAGGTGGAGTGTTCTTGGGGAGGAGAGAAAGGGAGTTTTGGGGTTCTGGGTATCTAGGGTTCTGGTTTAGAATGGGCGGGAATTGGAGAAGACAGAGGTGGGGATGGGTATTATTAGCTCGGGTTGAAGGAACGGGTCAGGGGATGGGTTGGGTTGTTTGTTAACTTTTGGGCCTTGGTTAGATAATTGGACTTAGGATTATTAGTGAAACCCATTTATCATTTAGGGACCAAATGTGTAACATCCGAAATTCCAGGGATCACTCATGTAACTTATGAAGTATTATCCAAGGGCTGTCTTTGTCAATCACCAAAAGTGCAGGGACTGAATTTGCCAATTTGTGAAACCTGAGGACTAAACTTGACAATTTTAAAAATCCAGGGGTCACAACTGTAATTTCTCAAACTTTTGAAATTTTTCACCAAAGGACTAATTATGACAACTTATGATTTCAAAAGGACCTTTGGTGACTTTTCTTTTTAAATTACGTGCTCAGGGACTATTTCTGTCAATTTTTGAAAGTCGGGGGACTGAAACTGCCAATTATGCAAACTTTGTTCGTTTTTCATCTGATTTTAAACATTTTGCATCTGAAACATATAAAACACAATTTTGAGATATTTTTAGTATTTTGATGCATTTCGGAGTGTTTTTAAATGTTTTGCAGCTCAGATTTGACCTAAAATGATGAGTGAATAAGCACTCATCAGATACCTATGCCACACCAATGGCACATACTAAGAAACTGGACGCTGATTTGCATGGGAAATTGGTTGACCCTACCAAATACCGTAGTATCATTGGGTCTCTCATGTATCTAACAGCCAGTAGACCTGACATTGTATTTTCAGTATATCTTTGCTCCCGTTATCAGTCAAGACCAACTGAAACCCACCTCTCAGAGGCTAAAAGAATCCTCCGATACATCAAGGGAACCATTAACTTGGGGATCTGGTATCCGAAGAATTCTGGTTTTGAACTAATAGCTTTTTCAGATGCTGATCACGCAGGTTGCTTAGATTCTCAGAAAAGTACTTCAGGAGCTCTACAATTTCTTGGTGATAAACTGGTGTCATGGCAATCAAAGAAGCAGGATTGTACATCGCTGTCCTCAACTAAAGTAGAATATGTAGCCATGTCGGCGTGTTGTGCTCAAGTCATTTGGATGAGAACACAACTCAAAGACTATGGTTACGTATTTGACATAATCCCGATGTACTGCGACAATCGAAGTGCTATTGCGATCTCGTGCAACTCTGTTCAACATTCGAAATCAAAGCACATCGACCTTCGATATCATTTCATCAAGGAGCACGTCGAAAAGGGTACCGTTGAATTATACTTTGTGGGTACTGAATACCAACTGGCAGATCTTCTCATCAAAGCCTTAGCTCCTGCGAGGTTTAATGAGTTGGTCCACCGGATTGGTATGTGGTGTTTGACTCTAGATGAACTGGATGAACTTTTAAAACATTCTTAAAACCAATCAAACACCAAAACCTCTTTAGTAAATATTTTCAAAAACAAAATACAAAATTATAAAATCTGATAAAACAACAAAAATATTCTTCTATCTATATTTCTTTTAACATGGCAAGTACAAATCTTCCGTCAACACTTTACTCTTTCAAAATTCAGTATTTTCTCGGTCAAGTGTTGAGGGGGAGAAAGTAAATATTTTTCGGTTTCATAAAACCTTGTACTTGCATGTTACCTCATCCCGGTTGTTTCTTTGATAATGGTGGTCTCATTTCTGGTTTACTGACACTCCCCGGACTCAAATTTATAAAATTTCATTATTTCTTAAGTCGAGGGGGAGTGTCGTCAAGTTTCTTTCCTAAAATCATATTTTTGCGTAACCAAAATGGAAGTTATGGGCGTTGGATGAAAATGGTTAAGGTGGAGGGACTAAAGTTGTCAAAAGTTTAAACTTATTTTTAATAAAACTCCACCAACTTTTTCCTAACACATTTATTTCATCTCATTTATTACCCACCAACCATATCCTACGCCTAAGAATCTATCTTCAAAACCGTGTTTTTGATCATCAATCTGTAAGTGTTTAATCAATCTCTGTGGTATTTCAAACAAAGGTTTTGATTTGTTTCATGATCCAACGGCTATATTTTACCCTAGGCATGATTTTGTGTTCTACGCATAAGGGTATGAATACATAATCATGTTTGGGTGTTATTTGTTAAAATGGTTGTGTCAAAATGTTCAAATAATCACTCTTATACCATTTCTATCATCAAAACTCACCCAGAAAACGACTTAATGATGTTTCAAGGATTAAGGTTTAAGCGTAGAATTAGGTGTTTTCATATGTGAGTGTTTCTGGTTATAAAGATGGTTGTGTTATGTTATAGACATGCTTAATTGACCAAATCCTAACTTGAATCTTGCCCAGAAACAACTAATGTTGAAAAATTGAAATTTAGGGTTTAAGTTCATACGAATTAGGTATTCTTGATTCATGGGGTTTTTGATGTTAAAAATTGTTTAGGACATCTCACTAGGCCTCTAAGATATCCCAAAAATGATTTGGTGTTAATCCTATGGTTAGATTAGTTACTCGTTAGATTTGAATCCTAGGGTTTAAGTTTCTACGCGTATGCATAATCTACGCATAGACTGTTTTGATTGAGTCTTCATGTGAAACTGAAAAGGGTTTGAATTAATATGTTAATGGAAGGGTTATGATTCATTTGTTTCAGGTTATTACGCGTGAAAATTCAGAATCAAGGTTAATTGAACATCTACGCATAAGGATCACCTTACACGTAGAATGTTATGCGTAAGAGAAATCTTACGCGTAACCGTTACGCGTAAGGTTCTACAAAGAGGACTACGCGTATCCTGTGAAGGATATGCGTAAACAGTAACCTTTACGCATAAGGTTCACTCTTACAAGTAAGCCTTACGCGTAAGGTTCCATATACGCCTACATGTAAGCTCTATGCTTAAGGCCATCTTTTCCTACACGTAACATTTCTTACGCGTAAGTCAAGATCCTACGCATAAGCTTATGCCTACGCGTATAACCACTCCTGTTTACGCATAAGCTTGGAATTTTACGCCTAAGCCTTAGATCAACCAAAATTATGAAATTATTACGCGTACATACTTGTAAATAAATAAATCATAACGTCACGAAACCAAAATGTCACTAATAAGCTTAAATGTTTAATAAGTTGTGAAAATAAGTGAAAACTTGGAATTTAAAACTCAAAGTTAATCTACTCACGAAACTTATCACGACGTCTTTGGACTATTGGACTAACACGTGACATTGGACTCGTAACAATCATTGACATATCACATTCAATAAATTGACAATAAAATAAACTGTTGACTAATGTAATGTCTTTCGATATGTTGGTTCTTTTGGCTAAATATCTTTCAGATCACGATATGGACGTTCAAATGCAAAATGTGGATGCACCAAATGTTCTCACTGTTGAAGATATCTTCCCTAATGGTTACCCAATGAAGATCAGAAAGAACAACCTCAGACTTGATTTTGATAACTTCTCTTGTTCTGAGTCTTTGTGTCAGATTGCAGTGGATATTCTGAAGACTCACCCTTATCAGAACATGCTCACAAACTCTACTACTGTACCGGATATCTACATTCACCAGTTCTGGCATACAATGCAAAAGGTCAAAGGTCAAAATGCTGTGACTGTGACCCTTAACAACAAACAAGTCACCATCACGCAAGCATATTTGAGGGCTATTCTTCTTATTCCTGTCATCGAGCCTACTGAATACAATGCTACTCCAACGGAAGAGGTCGTTCTCTAGTTCATGGTCGACATCGGCTATGATGAAGCTACCGAGGTAATCACAAAGCACTCATCTGTTGATCTCAAGAACATTCCCTAGCCATGGAGAACCCTCTACATAATGATTTCCAAATCTATTTTCGGACGTGACAGTGGTCATGAGCATCCCAAGCTCATGGAACTACAAATATTTTGGGCTATGGTCAACATGAAACACATTGAAGTTGAAGCTCTGATATGGGAAGACATGATGTCTTACCTTAAAAAGTCTGGTACCAAGATCCCATATATCAGATACACCAAACTGTTGATCTAAAGAGCTCTAGGGTATAATCCTGATATTCCCTTGAGACTTGATGACCCCAAACAACACTCCGTGTTGTATGAGCCCACACTCACTGTCAGATTTAAGGACTCAACAATGAAGAAACAAGGAGCAGTGTTGCCAGATCATCTTCTTACTGATGCTATCAAAGGACTTTATTCGTACAAACGATATCTGGTAGCAGTTGAAGCAGGCAAAGTAGGTTTCCTTGATGAAAAGTCATCTGGTACACCTACTAGGAAAACCAGGAGAGGCGGTGCAGGAAGTATCTTGAGCACTGAGAGTACTAGAAGGTATCTGAAGAGGAGTCCTTCCCGTAAAAGGAAAGTTCCAAAGGAGGCAATCCCTATTCCCAAAACTGAAACGCAACAAAAGCTAACGGACGAGGACTCAGAGGACACTGAAATGGACGAATAGGTCATATACTCTGAAACTCCAACTGATGACACTCAAACAGTAGCAAAACCTCCCAGTCCAAAAGCTGATAAAGGTAAAGGTAAAACCCCAGTTGCTGAGCCAGAAGAAGAGGAGAGCTCGGATGAAGAACCACTGGATAAAGACTACAGGAAAAAGGTGAAGAATCTAAGACTCCAACATGTTGCCAAAGAGTTCGTACAGCAACAAACTCGTGGCCCCGGAGGTTCAAGTGGTGGTGCCCTATCTACACTAGTTTCTGATGCGGTTAATCAACCCGATAAGGGAACTGGTACCACCACCTACGAACAACAACAAAGGAAACTGGAGGACTCTATCACTTATGAATTTGAGGAACCAGATATGGAGAAGTCTAAGAAAATTTCTGATGAAGATGCTGAGGTTGCACCTAAAGAAAAAGCAGATAAAGAAGCTCAAGCTCAAGCAGATGAAGAATCCAGGATTAAGGCTGAAGAAATGGCTAAGTCTGGAAAAGATAACGAAGTTGATTATGATGATTTTCTTCTAGATAGCCCATCACGTTCCAAGGAACTAACTTCTGAGCCACCAAAATACCCTGAGTCTCCTCATGTCTCATCATCATCAGACTCATCTTCTCACTCTTTACCTCCACCATCCAAAGGCATAACCAGATCCACATCCAAGTCAGTAAAGAAATGTTGGGAATTATACATTTGAGTTGATAAGACAATAAGAATGAAACAAGAGGGACTTAATACGACAAGAAGGAAACCTACAAAAAGATGGAAGGACTTGCTTGCAAAATAAGTTTTATTTTTTAGTCCTTAGTAGAGATTTGTAAACCCTAATCCTCTAGTATATAAAGAGGACATGGGGTGTAGGTTTAATACGTATGTCTTCCAAGATGTAGTCGACTAAGAAAGGTGTGTGTGTGTTTCCTAGGCGTATAGTCTTGTAAACGCCTAGGTTTTTAGTTTAGTTATTAGTTTGATATCTAGACATGTTCCTATAAACATCTAAGATTAGTTAGTGTTAGTGAATAAAAACCTTGTTCAATAATAAAGAATTGATTAGTTTATTCCGCTGTGCATGTTATTAGTCTTTGTTATTGATCCCTAGCTGAGCTTATAAATGATCTTATCAATTGGTATCAGAGCGGGGAGCTCTTGATATAGGGATTCCCAAGGTTTCTTGGCGAAAAAGGAAGGAGAAAATCGAATCTCACAATTTTCGTAATACTTCTGCAGCACTGTTTTCAAGAGGGCATAACTTTTTATTGAACCGTTGGATCGAGCTAAAATTTTTGCTGGTGCAACTCAGTATATCCATCTAAAGTTTCACTGAAGGGATTGTTAATTAGAGCTCTCAATAAAAAGTTATAAGCAGTCGAAGTCTGATGCAGAACACTGTTTTGTAACGATCATAACTTTTTCGTTAACCATTGGATCGTAACGAAATTTTGGGTGGACGTTCTCTATATAGCAATCTAACTTTGCACTGAAGGGATCTTTCATCTAAACTTCCAGTAAAAAGATATAAGGCGTCGAAGTCTGCTGTTGAAGAAGATTTTTCTGTCAATAGTTTTGAAAAAGGTATGAATTGATGTTTGAATTTTTGAGTTACGTTTTTGGATCTGAGTGATGACAAGATAGCAACATGGTACAAGTCTATTGAATCAAGTAATAAGACGAAACATGACTGCTATTGTACGGGTTACCACTGATATTGTATACGTTATTTGTTATTACTGCTGGTTTGAGAAAGCACCAGATTCGTTGAATGATGAAGAAAAACACATGGGTGCATGTTTTTAAAGTAGTGCATGGTAAGTCACATATACATCTTCTTTGATTGGTTAGTTCTTATAAGGTTGCTACTCAGTACATGGGACAAATAGATAGATTATTATGGGTTGGTACGTTAAGTGAAACATGGGGTGATGCAATATTATCACAGTATAGTATACACCTCGTACTATTTGAATAAAGCAGAATTTTTCTTGTTAAATTGCTTGGAGGTTACAAAGTACTGCTCTGCCACGACAGATGCAAAGTACTTCCATGACAGATGCAAAGTACTGCCATGACAGATGAAAGATCAAAGTATTGCTTATTCTCAAAGTACTGCTATAATGATTTGAAAGTACTGCTCTTGGACGAAAGTACTGCTCGATGAAAGTACTGCTTGGAAATTTGTACTGCTATGTTTCAAGGTACTGTTCGAAGGTTCCAAGGTTGTGGAGAATGCTCTGATTGGCTATAGTAACAATGGTGGGATGGTGGAATTTTGAACAATCTGTGTATGAGGTAATTCGTTCCTTACTTGTGTATGATTGGACCATCCTATTTTATGAAGACCAATGAAGTTTTGTGCATGCATCTGCTCCTCATGCTAATTATTATGGAACGTATAATAATACTACTTAGTCTAAGATTGGTTAGACTCTCACATGGGTCGGTGACATGTGATATTTATTCTAGAGGACATGGGGTTTGGAGGTAATGATGCTTCCAAGAAGATGCATAGAAATCTGTTGAAGCAGCAGTTTGAAACCTTTACTGTTGGAGAAAGAGAAAGCCTTGATGCTGCCTATGACAGATTCCAAAATCTTCTCAGCATGCTGGAGCTGTACAAAGCAGAGGTCTCAGTTGAAGATGCTAATCTAAAGTTCTTAAGGAGTTTGCCATCGACATGGCATGTGATTACTACTATGATCAGAGGACAATCTGGTTTGGATGTTATGGACTTTGATGATCTCTATAATCACTTGAAGGTGTATGAGCATGAGATGAATGGTCAAACTAGCTCAAAGTCTCACAGTATTGCTTTTGTGTCATCTGAAAAGAGAGGCAGTACTTCTACTAAAAGTACTGCTTCTCCTACTCAAAGTACTATTGCTCAAAGTACGGTTGCCAACACTACCTCCACATTTGCTCAACAGCCCTCACCAACAAATACCATCCAGTCAGATGAAGTTGTATGCTCTTTCTTTGCACAGCAAGCTACCCTACCTGTTACTTATGAAGAAGATCTCTCACAGATTGAAGAGGATGCTCTTGAAGAAATTGATATCAGGTGGCAAGTTGCTATGATCACTGCAAGGATCAAGAAGTTTATGAAGAAGACAGGAAGAGGCATTGACTTCAAACCAAAACAGGGAATCACTTTTGACAAATCCAAGATTGAATGCTTCAACTGTCAAAAGACTGGACATTTTGCAAGGGAATGCAGGTTTGCTAAATATCAAGCAAACATGATGACTGAGAAACCAAAGCTAGAGCTAAAAGAAATTCCTATTACTGAAACAAAAGCTTTGGTTGCTCAAGAGAATCTATCAGAGGTTGACTGGAGTGCTGAGTTTGATGATGAACCAGTAACCTACTGTATGGTAGCTGTGGAGGATTCAGTGGAAGAGTTTGATTGGAGCACAGCTTTTGATGAGGAACCTGGACATGCTGCTATGGAGTCTAAAGATGGTTATGGAAGCTTTGACTGGAGCATGGAGTGTGAAGATGATCCTGTTCTACTTGCTATGGTAGCCACTTCACCAAGTTCACCCCTATCTCTGAGGTATGTTCAAAGTGTCATAACTTTTATCAAAAAGTGCTAAATGATTATGTGACTGAAAGAGATAATTATAAAAGGGCTAGGTCTGAGGTAGCTGGTTATCAAATTACTTTAGAGTCTATGGAAGCCAAAATAATAACACATGAAAATAATGAAATGGCTTGGGCAGAAAAGTATGAACAACAGGATTATCAGTTAAAATTAAGTGGATGGAAGTTAAATTGTAAGATCTCTGAAATTGAGAAACTAACTAAGGAGAGAGATGAATTGATAGAAAAGTTTGCTGCTTGGGGAAAATCATTTCTTTCTCATGTCACTTATGTTGAAAAACAGAGAAGAGCTTACATTAAAACTGGCATAGGTTTTGGTATAGACTTTAATATCATATGTTGGGAATAATTCGTTACCACGGATAGTTGTGGTTTACACTGCTCGGATTAACACTAGTAGTGGAAATGTATTTCTACTGCCAGTACATTATTACCACTGCTATTAGTTTATGATTAGAATAACGCGTCTAGATAAGTATAGAATAGATCTTGTATATATTCTATAATGTTAGCTTTATACTTATCTTGTAAAGGACTCCTTGTTGTATAAAAGGAGGTCCTAGGTCATTGTTTTAGATACTTGTCTAATTACCTACGTATTACTCACAAGAGCTTCAAGGTGTAACCCTAGTGATAAGCAAGATCACTCGTATTATTCTTTAATAATATTGGAGCTTAAGTTTTGTGTTTAATCTGTGTTTACATACAATACATCATACAATCCATCTTCTAAGTATTACTAAGTAAATTCCGCGTGCTTAATAATATTATACAAAATATCATTGACACAAGGAGTGTGTCCAGATCCATCAAGTGGTATCAGAGCGAAGGTTCTGATATTTTGTTTTAGAAGATCCAAGGAATAAGCTTAACCTACTCACTCAATTTTCAATGGAGATGGAAAACAACCAATCGAACTCTTCTACACCAAGGCTACCAAAGCTCAAACTTAATGAGTTTGAGATGTGGAGGATACTGATTGAGCAATACTTTCTCATTCAGGACTATGCTCTATGGGAGATCATTCAAACTAGTGATTCTTTCATGCCTGTGACTAGTACTGTGAAGGTTGGTGAAATAGATGTTGTGAAAGTGTCTGTGTCTGAATCTAGTATTGAAAAAGCTTGCAGGAAAAATGATCTTAAGGCTAGAAGTTTGTTGCTAATGACTCTTCCTAGAGATCAAATCATTGCATTCAGCAAGCACAAGAATGCTAAAGAACTGTTTGAAGACATTTGCTCAGTGTTTGGTGGTAATGATGCTATAAAGAAGACACAAAAGACATTGTTGAAGCAAAGTTATGAAAACTTCTCTGCTTCAAGCAATGACTCACTTGATAGCATTTTTACCAAACTTCAGAAGATTGTTACACAACTGACTGTGTTTGGCATTGAGGTAGAAAAGGAAGACCTCAATTTGAAGTTTCTAAGAAGTTTGTCTTCAGCGTTTCAAACTAATGTTACTGTCTGGGAAAACAAATCAGACATAGAAACAATGAAGCTCAATGACCTTTACAACAACTTCAAACTAATTAAGAAAAGGTTGAAGAAGGTAGGGAAACTTGGCACAAGCTCTAGTAGCTTGGCATTGTTGTCAACCTCTGTTGACAGTGATGATTCTGAAGATGACAGTGATGATGAAGTTGCCATTGCTGGTTCTAAAGTTTCCATTGGAAATGTGAATGTTACCATTGCAGGTTCAAAGAAGAAGGTTGCTAGTATTGGAGACTCTACCTTTTATGCTTTCATATCCACACAAGTTGATGGCTCTGTCTTAACTCATGAAGACATAGAGCAAATTGATGAAGATGACTTGGAGGAGATGGATATTAAATGGCAGATAGCTCTTCTTAGCATGAGGGCTAGGAAATTATATAAGAAGACTGGCAAGCCTATTAACATCAATGGGAGTGAAACTGCAGGTTTTGATAAGAAGAAAGTGGAGTGCTTTAACTGCCACAAGTTTGGACATTTTGCTAGAGAATGTAGAAGACCAAAGACCAAGGATAACAGGTCTACTTGGTACAAGCAAAAGAAGGGACCAACTGTGGAAGAACCAAAGGCAATGTTGGCTATTGATGGTGTGAGCTATGATTGGAGTTTCATGGATGATGAACAAGAAGAAGAACATTTTGATGCTGCTCTTGTTGCTACTGAATTTGCTCTCATGGCTTTCTCTGACTCTGAGGTACAAAACTTTGATAGTTGTTCTAAAACATGTAGGGCTGCTAAAGAAGTTGAAAGGCTTAATGATTTATATTCTAATGAAAGACAAGAGTTGTATGCTGCTAATTATACTGTGTCTAACCTTAGGAGAGCTTTAGATGTCTTAGAAAAACAAATAGAGCACTATCAAGCTAATGAGTCAAAATATAATGATGATATGATTCTTCTTAGAAGAGAGGTAGAACATACAACTGCTGTGAATGAAGCATACCAAAAGGAGCTTGAAAAACTTTAGAATAAAAATGAAAATGTCAATTTAACTTTAGACACATGTTATCATCAGTCTAAGTCAATTGATAAAATTTGGAATGCTCAAGTATATAATAAAGCTAAGTTTGGTATGGGTTATA
This sequence comes from Chrysanthemum makinoi, assembly GCA_910596185.1. Classification (NCBI taxonomy): domain Eukaryota; kingdom Viridiplantae; phylum Streptophyta; class Magnoliopsida; order Asterales; family Asteraceae; genus Chrysanthemum; species Chrysanthemum makinoi. The sequence continues at coordinate 37,220,438 of OU343222.1, read as the reverse complement.
ATACAGTGCCTCCACCACTAAGAGGTGTTCCATCACCTCCAGGTATAGATTTAGCTCATACATGACTATAAGAGTTTAAGGATCTTAAAAGAGAATATGGTCCTTTAAAGTACACAACTGTAAAAAATAAGAATGAGGTTAAGTATGATAATGATGTTTTTGAGAGTGCTAGTGACTCATCTGTTGTTGATGAGAATGTTAAAAAGAATGAAGAGGCTTCTATCCCAAAAGTTGTTAATACTGGTATAGAGGAACCTAGGAAACTAGTTAATAAACCTAGACCAACTGTAAGGTATGCTGAGATGTATAGGAACAAGCCTACAGCTCCTAGGGGTAACCAGAGGAGTTGGAATCATGTTAAATCTCAACAACTAGGTAGTGATTTTGTAATGTACAATAAGGCATGCTATATCTGTGGTAGTTTTGATCATTTACATGCTTATTGTGACTATCATGTTGGGAGAAGGGAAGTCCATGGGAATAAAATGGTGGAGACTAACAGGTTTCAACATAGTATACACCCTAATTCACATTGCAAAATGATCCCAAGAGCAATTCAACTTAGAAGTGGACTCAAAACTTTTGCCACTGAAAAAACTGTTAACACTGCTCACCTTAAGTCACCTGTTAAAAGTGCAAACTTCAAACAAATTTTGCAAAATCTGCACAAACAGGGAAAAGAAACTTTCAAGCTAAAAAGTTTAATTATAACCAACAGTGGGTGCCTAAAAAGAAACCAGCAGTTACCACTGCTCATTTAAAAGTTACCACTGCAAGGGTTGTAAACAAGAAAAGGGGGGACATGGGCAATGCTGTAAAGGCCTCAGCACGTTGGGAATGGAAACCTAAAGGAAATACCTCTACAACCAATCCCAATGGTGTATCAATGACCTTTGATAGATTTAACTATATTGATACACGAGGCAGATCCAAGTCAATCATGGCTTGGGTCCCCAAAAGAAACTAACTCTTTACTCTTATGTGCAGGAACATCCAAGGATAAAAAGATCAGATCAAGGATATACAGATAGTGGATGTTCAAGGCACATGACTGGCAACAAGTCCTATCTTTCTGATTTTGAGAATTATGATGGACAGTATGTCAGCTTTGGAGGTGGAGTAAATGGAAAAGTTGCTGGTAAAGGAGTTATAAAAGCTGGTAACTTGGACTTTGAACCTGTGTACTATGTAAAAGAGCTAAAGTACAATCTTTTTAGTGTGTCACAAATGTGTGACAAGATGAACAATGTTCTTTTTACCAAAGATATGTGCTTTGTTCTCTCTAAGGATTTTAAGATGCCTGATGACAGTCAGATCCTTCTTAAAATTCCTAGAAAAGGCAATCTCTATAGCTTTGATATGAACAACATTGTAGCTAAAGATGATTATACTTGCTTGCTTGCAAAGGCCACAGTGGATGAATCCATGTTATGGCATAGAAGACTTGGTCATGTTAACTTCAAAACCATTAACAAGATTGTCAAAGATGGTTTGGTGAGAGGTTTACCTCAGAAAAGATTTGAAAATGATCAAACCTGTGTGGCTTGTCTTAAAGGAAAACAACACAGAGCTTCTTGCAGATCTAAGTTGGTTAACTCTATTGCTCACCCACTTTAAATGTTACATATGGACTTATTTGGTCCTACATCAGTGAGCAGCTTGAATCTAAAGAAGTATTATCTAGTGGTGACTGATGATTTTAGCAGGTTTACATGGGTTTTCTTCCTTGGAACCAAGGATGAAACAACAGGCATCCTCAAGATCTTTATCACAGAAGTAGAAAACCAATATGATATGAAAGTTAAAATCATTAGGTGTGACAATGGAACAGAATTCAAGAATGGAGTTATGGATGTGTTTTGTAGAGATAAAGGTATTAAAAGAGAATTTAGTGTGGCTAGAACTCCTCAACAAAATGGTGTTGCTAAGAGGAGGAACAGAACACTAATAGAGGCTGCTAGAACCATGTTGGCTGATTCTAAACTGCCAATCACTTTTTGGGCTGAAGCAGTGAACACTGCATGTTATGTGCAAAACAGGGTTTTAGTGGTAAAGACAAAGAACAAGACACCTTATGAATTATTTAGGGGTAGACCTCCTATCCTTGACTTCATGAGACCATTTGGATGTCATGTATCTATTCTCAATACCATAGATTATCTGGGAAAGTTTGATGAAAAAGCTGATGAAGGGTATTTTGTTGGGTATTCCATGGTTAGTAAAGCTTTCAGAGTATTCAACTTAAGAACCCAAAAGATTAAAGAGAATCTGCATGCGGAATTCCTGGAAAACAAAGTCAATCTCAAAGGAACTGGTCCAGAAAGGCTGTTTGATCTTGATTATCTAACCAATACTATGAACTATGTACCTGTTTCTACAGGAACTTCTTTTGATTTTGCAGGTTCAGAAGAATTTTTTGATGATGATGAACCAAGCAAAGATCATGCAGATGATCAAGATGAATTCAGTCTACCTCTTTGGGACTATGAAGATAATGATGATATATCAAAAACTGGAGATACTCATCCTTCTAGTGATTTGGGAAAGGAAGGAGATAGTAATTTGAATGTTGAAAATTCTGAAAGCAGTGGCAATTCAGATTCCACTGTTAGGCAAAATATTTCCACTGCAACACCAGATGTGGAAATCACAACTCCAGTTACTGAGGAAGCTCAAGCCAATGATGTTGAAATCTCAAATATGCCAACTGAGATTGCAGTTCCTCAGACTCCCCACACTTCTATTCATAAATCACATCCTCTTGAAAATGTGATTGGGGATGTCTATTCACCTGTGAAGACTAGAAGACAATCTAAGCTGCCTGATGTCCATGGATTCATTAGTAAAATATATGAATCTAAGATTCATAAAGGCAAGAATGAATGTCTCTTTATGTGTTTTCTGTCACAAATGGAGCCAAAGAATGTTTATAAGGCACTTGAAGATGAAAGTTGGGTGGAAGCAATGCAAGAAGAATTGCTCCAATTTAAGCTTCAAAAGGTTTGGGTGCTTTGTGATTTGCCTTCTGGCAAGAAGGTAATAGGTACTAAATGGGTGTTCAGAAACAAGAAGGGTGAAAGAGGAATTGTTATAAGAAACAAAGCTAGGCTTGTCGCTCAATGATACACTCAAGAGGAGGGTATTGACTATGAAGAAGTGTTTGCCCCAGTTGCACGAATTGAAGCAATCAGGCTATTCTTAGCTTATGCATCCTTTATGGGCTTTAAAGTCTATCAAATGGATGTAAAGAGTGCTTTTCTATATGGGCAGATTGATGAGGAGGTTAATGTCTCACAACCTCCAGGCTTTGAAGACCCTGAATTTCGTAACAAAGTATACAGGGTAATTAAAGCTTTGTATGGCTTGCATCAGGCACCAAGGAAATGGTATGAAACCTTAACCACTTATCTTCTTACTAATGGGTTTCATAGAGGCAGAGTGGATAAAACTTTGTTCATCAAGAAAGACAAAAATGATATCTTGCTTGTTCAAGTGTATGTTGATGATATCATTTTTGGATCTACCAAGACAGAGATGTGCAAAGAATTTGAGAAGCTGATGAAAGAAGAATTTCAGATGAGTTCTATGGGTGAACTCACATTCTTTTTGGGACTTCAAGTATTACAGAGGCCAGATGGTATTTTCATTAATCAAGATAAATATGTGGCTGAGATACTAAGGAAGTTCAAGTTCACTGATGCAAAGTCATCCAGCACCCCTGCAGATAAGACTACACATCTACTTCTGAAAGAAAATAGTGGTGAAGCTGTTGATGTGCACTTATACAAGTCTATGATTGGTTCTTTGATGTATCTTACATCCTCTAGACTAGATATTATGTTTGCAGTGTGTGCATGTGCAAGGTTTCAAGTTACTCCCAAGTTCTCTCACTTGACTGTTGTGAAGAAGATTTTCAGATATCTTAAAGCATTTCCTACTCTGAGATTGTGGTACTCCAGAGATTCTCCTCTAGATCTGGTTACTTACTCAGATAGTGACTATGCTGGAGCTAGCTTGGATAGAAAATCTACAACTAGTGGATGCCAATTTCTTGGCAACAGATTAGTGTCATGGCAGTGCAAAAAGCAAACTATGGTGGCTAATTCTTCAACTGAGGCAGTATGTTGTCTGCTACCATTGCTGTGCTCAAGTACTATGGCTTCAGAATCAACTTTTGGACTATGGGTACAATTTCATGAATACCATCATTCATATTGACAATAGCAGTACCATTTGCATCATTAAGAATCCTGTTCAACATACAAAGACCAAACATATTGAAATTATACACCATTTCATTAGAGATTGCTATGAAAAAGGACTAATTCAAGTTGTCAAAATTCATACTGATGACAACTATGCTGATTTGTTAACAAAAGGCCTTGATGTGGGGAGATTTCATTACTTGGTCACAAGTATTGGAATGCTTAATCCATAACCTTTTTGTCAAAATGTTCTCTGGTGTTGAGAGGCAGCTATTGGGTACTGAACTTATTGTATGAGTTTGTATATGCTTGCTTGTATTTCTGTTTATGTGTTTATGAAGCTTTGTTGGGTGTTGAATTTAAAAGGTGTATATCTGAGATACACAACAAATGGTTATTGATTCACCATATCTAACCCACATAAGAATCAACTAGTCCAGAGCAAACGGCTACTGGTAAAGACTTGTCAAATCCGTTTATGGTTGATAGTTTACCAAAAACTATATGGTTATCAACTCACCATATTCTTTATGATTAAGAGTTGGCTAGTCCATAGCAAACGGCTCATGGTAAATACATATCAAATCCGTTGATAGCTTGTAGTTTGCTAAAAACTATGATAAGAGCAGTTTAGTTTTCAAATGATTTTATTTACCACTGCTCTTTGAAATTTTTGTAAAAAAATTACCACTGCTAGTTCACAGTTTCCACTGACAGTGTTATTTTACCACTGTTGTTCTAGCCGTTACAACTGATTGTGTCAGTAACTTATTTTTTACTAGCCGTTGAAAGTAACCACAATTTGTCATATATATAGGGTTAAAATATTAAGGAAATTATCTTCTTTCTATATTATGATAAATACTTTCTAAAGATAATTTTACTTGCGAAATACTTCTTAAACCCTAACCCTATATATCTTTCTCTCTCAATTGGCTAGTTATTCTTTCAAGTCTTACTGACATAATATTGTTTTTCATCAAAAGTTTCTATGGCATCTTTAAACTTTGTAGATGAGCACAACCTAGTGGCCTACCTACAAAAGTCTAACGAGAAGAGTGGCCCTGTATATCATCAAATTGTGGACTTTCTACATACCACACATATAAGGTATGCTTTTCTTTTAAAACCCACAATTTATATCTCTCAAATCAAACAGTTTTGGACTTCTGCTAAGTCCATAACACTTGAGATTGGAGATACACATGAAACAGTGGATGCTCTCCGAGCCACTGTGGATGGGGTAACTATTGATGTTACTGAGGCATCCTTGAGGAGAGTACTCCAATTGGGTGATCTCAATGGTCTCATCACATTACCTATGCCTGAAATTCATGATACTTTATCATCCATGGGGTATGATACCACTGACAAAAAGGCTACTTTCAAAAAGAGTGGTTTTTGTCCCCAATGGAGATTTTTGATTCATACTCTGTTGCATTGTCTCAGTCTAAAGAAAACATCTTATGAGCAATTTAGTTCAACCATGGCTTATCCTTTGGTTTGTCTAATCACTGATAAGATTTTTAACTGGTCAAATTATATTTTTACAAGTATGAAAGGCAATGTACATAGTAAAACAAAATTTTTAATGTATCCAAGGTTTGTGCAAGCAGTGCTAAATGAGTTTCAACTGCAACCTCATACTCATGTTTATCAAATTAGTTGCCTAAAGCCTAAAGTTTTTCAAAATTTGAACAAAGATGGCAATATGATTTTTACACCTCTTCTTCCTCAAATGCTTGCTAAAATTACAATTGAACAAAACACACCTATAATTAATGTTCCAAACATTGATTATGTTCCACCAGTTTCAAACACCTATGAGAGAAGGTCTAAACAGTCAGCTCCTCTCATGAAAACACAACATGTTTATGAACCTTTTGGTTTAGGAACAAGCAGTGGTGGTTCTAGAATTCCACCTAGTCCAACTAGGGAAGAATCTGAACCTTTGCCCCATGATTCACCTCTCCCAACAGGTAACACAGTTGGAAGTGATGAGGGCAGTGGGAACCAATTGGAATTGATGGTTTTGTGTACAAAGTTAGCCAAGCAGGTTGAATCTCTAAAGAAGGATTTGGCACATGTCAAGAAGCAGCATGCCAAGGATGTGAAACACTTAAAGGAAGAGATTCAGACCTTAAAGGAGGAGGTGCAGGGGTTGACAAAGCACAAGAAGACTGCAAAGTTGGTGATTTCATCTTCATCTTCACCTACTGATGGTTATTCAGCTGGTTTTGATCATGATTTGGGAAATTCTCCCAAACAGGGGAGGAAAACAGGTGCTGACACTGTGGGGAGGAAAATTGTTTTTGAAGATGAAGGAGATACAAGTAAAGGAGCAAAGGAAACTGATACTCATGGAGAGCAACTTGAAGATCAAGACATTTTCTGTACTGCAATTGATTTTACCACTGATTTCATTTCCACTGCATAGCCAAATATTGCCACTGCAAGTGAAGAATTTGATAAACTGAAGAATGACAAAGGTAAAGCAATTATGGAAAATGTAGAGCAAACTGGAAGAAATATTTCAAAGAAACGACAAGCACAGATTTCTCTTGATAGTGAAATTGCTAAAATGATTACTGAAGAACAAGTTGCTGAAAAGAAAAAGCTTGAAGAAATGGAAGTTGCAAGCTTTTTGGAGACTAAAAGATTGAATAGAATGGAAGATTTTGTTGAAGATCCATTTTCCATTTTTCAACCTACAATTCTTAAAGAGAAGACTCCAGAGTTTAGTTATGTTCCTACTGAAGATGATATTGAGTTCTTGATTGCTAATAATCTAATGATCAAGAAAAAGGCAATTGACCTGGTAGCTGACGCATCCTTAACTGAAGAACAAAGAACTGCTCAGTTGAAGGATTTCATTCAAATGAAGAACAATCAAGCACTTGAAGATGTGATTAGTACAGTCAAAAAGGGCCAGAAGAAATCAAGACAGTCAAGACAACCAACCAAAGCACAAATTCTTTCATATATGAAGACTTATTGTTGTCATGTTGGTGGTTGGAAGAAGCATCAATTTAAAGGAATGGGTGATGATCAAGTTGAAAAGGCTTACTACAGAGTTCAAAAACAAGATAAAGATTTTACTCCAATGGGCTCTAAAGAAGAAGCAAGAAAGTTTCCTGAATTGAAGAGAAAGGCCAAAGAAAGTGATTCTCAAACTGTTAAGAAGACTAAGATTGCTGAAAAACAAGAAATTCCTACTGAGAAATTCACTGAAGAACAATTGACTGGAATGATTGTGATTATAGAAGAATATTTTTATCCAGAACCACTGCAAGTTCGACATCCTATTATTGATTGGGAAGTTTACACTGCTAGTAATTTTGCTCCAACATGGAAGATCACAAGGCTAGGTGGTGAAACTTCATCATTCATTCAATTTGAAGATCTTATAAAAGCTTTTGACAGATATGACCTTGATACATTATGGAGGTTAGTTCAAGAAAGGTTTAATGCTCAAGATCTCAAAGATACAAAGGAGATGCAGTTGTGGATTAATCTTAGAAGGCTTTATGAACCTAATGTTGATGATGATTTCTGGAAGTTCTCATGTCCATGTTCTGGTACTAAATGGTTTTACTATGACTCATGTGAAGTTCATCATGTCTCTACAGCAAATGGAGTAGATGCATTTATGCTTGCTGAGAAAGAATATCCAATCAGATCTGGAACTCTCACTGTGATGTTATGTACCACAATAAGAGTTCATGAAGACAATGAGAAAGTCAGAGCATTGTTACATAGACTTCAAGATCAATGTTCAAGAGCCATACAGAAGTTAAGGAAGAAGTGAAGTGTTTGGTTGAATTCCCAAATCCTTGAAAATAATGAAGATTGAAGAAACTTATTGATTTACAGGGAAATCATAAGTTTAGGGGAGGATTGTTGGGAATTGTTGGATCGATATACTTTAATCAAACTAACTTAACTAGCTTGTTAAGGTTTAACAACCTCGGATAAATCCTAAGTTATTAACAAAGAAACACTGAGCAATCTTTATCAAGTACGCGGAATTTACTTAACAAAGCTAAGAAGAATAAATTTTATTAATTACTCTAAATCTGCTTATTATGCAGATACACTAAACAACTCTAAGATTATCGAACTTCTCTCTAAAACTCTAAACAACTTGTGAATTCGTAAACTCTAAAACCCATAAACTCATACCTCTAATGCCAATCTAGGAGTCCTTTTATAGGCTCAAGGATATCCTAGTCAGTTTACAAATTGTATCCTTGTACGTTAAGTATACAGAATATTCTAGAGTTACAATACTTTCCATAAACGAATAAAACAGTTCTTTGTTCTTGCAGTACTTTGACTTCGTTGTGCAGTACTTTGACTCTTTGACTTTTTCCAGTACTTTGCAGCTTACAATACTTTCATATCTTCAGCACTTTCATATCCTAACAATCCTCCCCTAACTTGAATTCTACTTGCTTGACTTCAAGTTCCTTTGTGAATGTATCTTTAATAGCTTCATCTTTAAGGACGATTGTTTCTAGTCTTTGATTGTATCTCTGTAGTTTCGTGCTTTGTCAAAGTATCTCTAGAATTATTCTTTCACAGCAGATCCACAAGCTCCATCTTTTCAAAGAACACAAAGAACATATGACAATTTGTACATTAATTCAGTTTAAGTTGCATACTATTCTCATCACTTCCGGGTGTGTTAACTCCTGTGAGAGGTGAATCATTGAAAATTTAATGGATTTAGATCTCTTTACCAAAGCCATTATCTTTGGAGTAGCCAAATGTTTTGGTGTATAAGACCATGGTACATTGATAACCATATGATTTTTAGCAAATCATCAGCTATCAACAGATTTGAGTTGTCTTTACCAAAAGCTGTACCCTTCGGGACTAGTTAGTTCTTCTATCTAATGGTGAACTAATTACCAATAATGGTTTTTCCACCTTTACCACGTGCCATTTTCTTGTGGGCTAGCCAACTCTTCACTTTAACAGATATGGTGAGTTGATTACCATACAACTTATTAGCAAGTTGTCAACTAAAAACGGATTTGAAATATCTTTACCGGAGCCGTTTGCTCATGGATTAGCCAATCCTTTTGTAGCCATGGTGGATTGATGACCTATTGATGTTGCCATCACAAAAACCATTTATTTCGTTTAACATTTGTTTCAAAATATTTGTTACTTAACAAAAAGGTTTCTTTCAAGAATCACTTAACTGGTGTAAAGCTGCAAGCATACTTTGATGAAAGTATCGTTTGATCACAACTTTGAATAAAGTACTAATTTATCAAAAATAATTTATTCAATGAAATTCATACCAGTTTATTCATCATCTTCAGCAATGGTAGTCCAGTTGATAAAGAAGTTGATGACCATGCATGCAGTTTCATTATTCCCTTCTACTTCCAATCCATGCTCTAGCATTATTCTCATAAGTTCGACAGTAAGAGGATATCTTCTATTTACAAACATTTGTATCATTGTACCATTTTCCAGCTCTAAAACATGAACACCTGACTCTTCAAAGAATCTCCAGCAAACAATTTCCCAATTTTCTTGATTCTTCCAAATATCATCAAGCTCTTCTTCTTCAGCTTTCCCATGCATTGTGAGATCTCCAAGTAAAACTAAACCAATCCCTTCTAATGGATTATGTTCAAAGTATGCTTTAACGACATGATATAGATAGAATAGATCCACTCTATCTATAATGTGCAATAAATCCCATAGCCTATTAAATACTCTGAAACTTTCATCTTCTTTATGAAACATCATATAGCTTCCTTCTTTGGATTTCACAACTTCAAAAGCACTAATCTGAGATATGTTCATCTTCATGTCAACATCTTCTTTTGAATAATCAAAATCTACTACTCTGAGATAATTCCTTAGTTCATCCCTAGTCTCAGATCTTAATTCAACTTTTTCTTTCTTTGAGAACTGAACATCTGTAACATCAGTTTTCCTTTTTCTTTTTAAACTCTTCTTCCTTTCTGCTTCAGTCCAATTAGCTTCTTCTCTAAAATCCTTGATGCCTGCAACATCCTTCTTATAAGCTTCTTTTCAAAGATCATAGAGTCTTTTCATATCAACATAATTCACTTCAGTAATCCTTTATATCCTCGACCTTTCAAATAAGCCATCATAGCATTTCTTTCTTTAGCTAAATTAGGTCTTCTTGGCATATATCTAACAGGAGTAGGTGACTGTAATGGTTCAGCAGCTTCAACATCTAATTCATCTTGTAACTTCTTAGCTGCTTCTCTACTTTGAGCTTCTTCAGCTACCTGAGCTTCTTTATCTTTAGCATTTAACTCCTCTTGAAACTTTCTAGCTGCAGCTTCATTCCTAGCAACTTCAATTGCTCTAAGTTCTGCCAAAGTTAGATTTTTCTTCTTAGTTTCAACTAGAACACCCTTTCCTTTATCTTTAGGATCAATTGTAGATTGAGAAGTTCTTTGTTGTTCTTCTTCTTGCACTTCTCGAATAGTAACACCACCTCTTGGTTGTGATAAATCTTCTAAAATTGTAGCATTGAACTCATCATCACTTGCAGAATGGATGGGTTTGAGTGTAGCTTCCTCCTCTTGTAAAACAATAGAGGGACCAACAACTTATTCATGTACAGTTGTTGAAGGACCAGCTTCCTCTTCAAAATCCAACAACCTTGGTGTTAGCAATGTTTGCCTGTAGGATCCTTGTTGTTGAAAAGCAGTACTTTGTTGTTCAGTACCTTGATCTTCAGTACCGTGAACTTGAACTTGCTCTTTAGTATCTTGAATGATAGAGATCATCACCTTCAGTTGATGATAGAGATCATCAAAGTCCATTACATCCAAACCTTGTTGTCCTCTGATCATTGTAGCAATCACATGCCATGTAGATGGAAGACTCCTTAGAAACTTCAAATTAGCATCCTCAACTGATACTTCTGCCTTGTATAACTCCAACATGTTGAGGAGATTTTGAAACCTATCATATGCAGCATCAAGACTCTCTTTCACCAACTGTAAAAGTTTCAAACTGTTGCTTCAAAGAAATTTCTGCATCTTCTTAGAAGCTTCATTACCTCCAAATCTGGTCTTGAGAGCGCCCAGAGTCGCTTAGCATCTTTAGCATCATGGAATTTGAGAAGATGACCATCCGAATGGCGATAATAGAATGTTTAGTGCCTTCTCTTGATTCCTTAAGGTTGCTGCGGTAAGACTGTTTTGGTGCTTTGGGTTGTCCAGGAACATCAATAGGTTCTGGAACAACTTCATTCCCATTAACAATTACATTCCATAAAGCATGGTCTGTAATGGCAATATATTGCCTCATCTTCATGCACCGAGATCATATTCTCCTTCTTGATAATTGGAATTCTGAGTGAGGTGATTGAGGGTGGTGGAACAGCTTCAATCGACATCTTGAATATTGTTGTAGTAGGGTTTCTTCCTAGTCAGAGTTTCCACACAAGCTCTGATACCACTTGTTGGATCGATATACTTTAATCAAACTAACTTAACTAGCTTGTTAAGGTTTAACAACCTCGAATAAATCCTAAGTTATTAACAAAGAAACACTGAGCAATCTTTATCAAGTACGCGGAATTTACTTAACAAAGCTAAGAAGAATAACTTTTATTAATTACTCTAAATCTGCTTATTATGCAGATGCACTAAACAACTCTAAGATTATCGAACTTCTCTCTAAAACTCTAAACTACTTGTGAATTCGTAAACTCTAAAACTCATAAACTCATACCTCTAATGCCAATCTAGGAGTCCTTTTATAGGCTCAAGGATATCCTAGTCGGTTTACAAATTGTATCCTTGTACGTCAAGTATACAGAATATTCTAGAGTTACAATACTTTCCATAAACGAATAAAACAGTTCTTTGTTCTTGCAGTACTTTGACTTCGTTGTGCAGTACTTTGACTTTATCTTTAGCAGTACTTTGACTCTTTGACTTTTTCTAGTACTTTGCAGCTTACAAGATTTCTTATATCTTCAGATTTCATATCTTCAAAGACTTTCATATCCCAACAGGAATAATTCGTTACCGCGGATAGTTGTGGTTTACACTGCTCGGATTAACACTAGCAGTGGAAATGTATTCCCACTGCCAGTACATTATTACCACTGCTATTAGTTTATGATTAGAATAATGCGTCTAGATAAGTATAGAATAGATCTTGTATATATTCTATAATGCTAGCTTTATACTTATCTTGTAAATGACTCCTTGTTGTATAAAAGGAGGTCTTAGGTCATTGTTTTAGATACTTGTCTAATTACCTAAGTATTACTCACAAGAGCTTCAAGGTGTAACCCTAGTGATAAGCAAGATCCCTCGTATTATTCTTTAATAATATTGGAGCTTAAGTTTTGTGTTTAATCTGTCTTTACATACAATACATCATACAATCCATCTTTTAAGTATTACTAAGTAAATTCCGCGTGCTGAATAATATTATACAAAATATCATTGACACAAGGAGTGTGTCCAGATCCATCAACATAGAAAACCCACCTAGTGATCAGGATGAATGTGATTTTGAGGATATAACCACTAGTGATGATGAACTCATTAATTATGTAGACACATCTAGTAATGAGGACTCAATTAGTGAAACACCTCCTGAATATAAGAAAGACAAAGGTTATCATGCTGTGCCTCATCTCACTGGTAGTCATCAACCTCTTAGGCCTGATGTTTCTTGTTTTGGAGTAGACAGCTTAGAGTTTAGGAAGAAACTTAAAGGTCAGTCTAGGTCTGAAACCTCAAAAGAAACTGTTGAGACACCTAAGGTAGATGATGCTAAAAGCCAAGAAGTACTTTCACCTCAAAGTACTGCTACACCTCAAATTACTGCTACACCTTCAGCAGTACCTTTAAGAAAACCTTTTCACAATACTGCTAAACCTTTTTGGGATAATTTTGGTCAAAACAGTTTTAATCATTCACATAGAAGACATGATAGGTTTGGTCATACACATAAAAGAAGAAATTTTGGGATTACAGATCAATAACTATGTTTTGTTTGTTTTAGTCCTGATCATTTGATTAAGGACTGTGACTTACATTCAGAGTACTTAAGTAAGTTCCCAAAGAACAGAACTGACAACCAAAAACCAAGGGAGACTAGACCAGCTTGGAATCATTCACATAGGGTTAACCATAGAAACTTCTCACCAGACTATAGGTACCCTCACCAGAGAAGACCTTTTTCAAAACCTCCAGTACCTTCAAATACTTTCCAAGGTACTGTTAAGCCAAGAACAATACTTTCTCAAAGTACTGCTCAGTTTTCATCAAACACCTCTTGGAATAGGAACCCTAGGAGATCTAATTACTATCAATCTAGAAGGCGTTACAACTCCAAGAAAGAAGTTAGATCTAGAGACTCTTCACCAGAAGTTAAAACCAAATGGGTTAAGTAGGAAAGTACTAATGGGGAACACACAGTACTTTCAGCAAGTGAGAGTGAAACAGAGGTTTTTGATAAAAATGATTTTGTTGAAAAAGAAAAGGAGATTTTTGTTGAAAAATAAAATTTTGCTGAAAATCCACCACAAGTTTTGAAACAAAAGATAATGCTTGATTCTGTCTACAAAAACTGTGAAGATTACATACTCAAAGAATTTGAGTATGTTACTCCACAAGGGGAACACAAGTCAGTAATGGCTTGGGTTCCTAAAAGACACTAACCTTTTATCTTTGTGCAGGGCAACCCAGAAGAGGAGCTTAAAGATCATCTTATTGTGGATAGTGGTTGCTCTGAAGCATGGCAGGAGACAAGGAGATTCTGTCAGATTTTAGGCCATATTGTGGAGGAAGAGTTGCATTTGGGAATGATTCTAGTGGAGGTAGAATTAGTGGGAAAGGAACCATCAAGACAGGGAGCATAGATTTTGAGAATGTTAGATATGTGAAGGAGCTCAAGTTCAATCTTTTGTCACTCTCAAATCAGTGACAAAAGCACCCCTGTGTTATTCATCGACACGAATGTCTCATACTTTCACTTGAATTCAAGCTTGATGATGATAACTTGGTGATACTGAAAGTACCAAGAACCAATGATGTGTATAGTTTGGATATGAAGAGTCTTCACTCTGCTAAAAGAGCTACATGTTTAGTAGCAAAGGCTACACTTGAAGAAGCACATCAATGGCATAGAAGATTAGGCCATGTAAATTTCAAAAATATCAACAAATTGGTCAAAGGAAATTTAGTTAGAGGTTTACCCAACAAATCCTACAAGAATGATCACTCCTGTTTGGCGTGCAAGAAGGGTAAACAACACAAAGCTTCATGCAAGAAGCTTGAGGAAAGAACTGTTAGAGAACCTTTGGAGCTGCTACACATGGATCTATTTAGTCATGTTTCTGTTACAAGTCTGAACAAGAAAAAGTACTGCTTGGTTGTGACAGATGATTGCAGTAGATTCAGTTGGGTATTTTTCTTGGGAATTAAAGATGACACTTTTGATGCAATTCATGATCTAATCATAGCCCTTGAAAACCAATTGAGACTCAAAGTTAGAGGTATTAGATGTGATAATGGGATTGAATTCAAGAACAAGTTTATGGATGAATTTTGTGCCAACAAAGGGATCAAGAGGGAGTTCAGCATTGCAAGAACACCACAGCAGAATGGTGTTGCAGAGAGAAAGAATAGAACTTTGATTGAAGCAGCCAGAACAATGCTTGCATATTCACAATTACCTATTCAATTATGGGCTGAAGCTGTAAGTACTGCTTGCTATGTGCTTAACAGAGTATCAGTCACCAAACCACAGATGAAGACACCTTATGAGTTGCTGATGGGAAACAAACCCAACATTCAATTTATGAAGCCTTTTGGATGCCCTCTAACTATTCTCAACACAATTGATAATTTGGGCAAATTTGATGGCAAGTCAGAAGAAGGATACTTATTGGGGTATTGCACCAACAACAAAGGATTTAAAGTGTACAATAGAGTTACCAAGAAGGTTCAAGATTGTCTTCATGTTGAATTTTTAGAAGATCAAGAAAATCAGAAGGGTAAAGGTCCTGATTGGATGTTTGATCTTGAAGTTTTGACTCCTTCAATGAATTATGTTCCTGTTAGAGAAGAAAATCAACCTGTACACAATGGAGAAGAGTTACAATATGTTGTTCATGGAGTCCATATTAGACCTGATGCTGTTCATGATGAAGAACCTAAAACTGTTGAGAAGGAGAAAAGTACTGATGAGCCAAAATCCTCATTGTCTGCTGAGGATCAAGCTATTCAAGATGAACTTAATCAGATGCTTTTTCAAGATGTCATAGCACATTCTTATGATGATGAACAAAGAAGAGCTTATGAGGAAGCAAAGAAAAGAACAAGATCTTCAGAGTTCACTCACGTACTTTGGGTGACAAGACTTTCGATCAAAGTACTGCTGCACCTGTTAATAGCACTTTGGATGATTTGGATGATCCTACCATGCCTGGCTTAGAAGATACTGATGATGAGTTTGAAGATGAAGGTATTTTCTCAGATTCCAATGAAGATGCTGATTTCACTAATTTGGGTGATAATTATGGAATTCCACAGACTCCTATCTTAAGAATTCATAAGAATCATCCTACTGATCAAATCATTGGTCATTCTACTTCTGGAGTGATGACAAGACACAAAGCTAAGAGTTTTTCTAAACCTCATAATGCTTTACTTAGCTTTGTCTATAAACAGAACAGACTAAATCATAAGGACCATCAAACATGCCTGTTTACTTGCTTTATCTCTCAAGAAGAACCCAAGAATATTGCTCAAGCATTGACTAAAGAGATTTGGGTTGAAGCTATGCAAGAAGAACTTCTTCAATTCAGGCTTCAAGAAGTTTGGGTATTATGTGATCTTCCTAATGGAAAGAAGGTCATTGGTACAAGATGGGTGTTCAGAGTCAAGAGAGATGAAAGAGGGAATGTTATCAAGAACAAAGCAAGGTTAGTTGCACAAGGCCACATACAAGAAGAAGGAGTAGATTATGATGAAGTATTTGCTCCTGTAGCAAGGATTGAAGCAATTCAAATCTTCCTTGCTTTTGCATCATATATGGGATTCCATGTTTATCAAATGGATGTCAAGAGTGCCTTTTTATATGGCAAGATTACAGAGGAGGTGTATGTTAAACAACCTCCTGGTTTTGAAGATCCTACACATCCAAACAAAGTCTATAAAGTGGTTAAGGCTCTTTATGGCTTACATCAAGCACCTAGAGCTTGGTATGAAAGGCTCTCTACTTTCTTATTGCAACATGGTTACAAGAGAGGAGCTATAGACAAGACTTTGTTTATCAAGAGAGACAAGAAGGATATCATGTTGGTTCAAGTGTATGTAGATGATATCATATTTGGAGCTAAAAAACAATCTATGGTCAAGGAGTTTGAGAAGCTGATGCAGAATGAATTTCAAATGAGTTCAATGGGTGAGTTATCTTTCTTTTTGGGAATTCAAGTTAAGCAGTCCAAGGAGGGAATTTTCATAAGTCAAGACAAGTATGTATCTGACATACTTAAGAAGTTCAATTTTGATGCTATGAAGCCTGTTACTACACCTATTAAATCTATCAACTCACTGGGAAAGGATGAAGATGGACAACCTGTTGAAGTCAAGTTGTACAGATCAATGATTAGTTGTCTTATGTATCTTACTGCATCTAGGCCTGATATCATGTTTGCTGTTTGTTTATGTGCAAGATGTCAAGTCTCACCTAAGGTCTCTCATATGAATGCAGTGAAGAGAATTTTTAGTTATTTGAAACAACAACCTAAGTTGGGGTTGTGGTATCCAAAGGGATTCACCTTTTCACTTGGAAACTTTTTCAGACAGTGATTATGCAGGTGATAACTATGACAGAAGATCAACCACTGGAGGATGCCAATATCTTGGAAGAAGATTAGTCTCATGGCAATGTAAGAAACAGACAATTGCAACAACATCATCAACTGAAGCAGAATATGTGGCTGCTGCAAGCTGTTGTGGACAAGTTTTGTGGATGCAGAATCAACTCTTGGATTATGGGTTCAATTTTAAGAATACTCCTATCAATATTGATAATGAGAGTACCATTTGCATTGTGAAGAATCCAGTTTATCATTCCAAGACCAAGCACATTCAGATTAGGCACCACATCATCAGAGATTGTTATGAGCATAGGCTCATTAATGTTGTCAAGGTGCATACAGATGATAATATAGCTGATTTACTCACCAAAGGATTTGATGTTTCAAGATTTAATCACTTGGTGGTAAGCATTGGAATGATTAATTACTAAGCTACATTTGAGGGGAGGACTATTTAGTATACGTATAGTCCTGCGCTTTGCTTAAGGGGAGGCAATCCAATGCCCACATGAAGTGTTTGTTATTATAGAGAAGAAGATGGAAAAGTACTGCTGTTTTGTTTTATGAAAGTACTGCTTGGAAAGTACTGCTTTGGAAAGTACTGCACACGTGGAAAGAACTGTTTGTCTTATTAAAGTACTGTTCCAACGGTAATAAAGAGGGGTAAATTCAAATAACGGTAACTTTGTTATTATGGGTTGTGATTTTTCAAATCCTACCTATAAATAACTACTTCCCGATTTTTCCTCAAATCTTTATTCTTCTCAATCTTTTCCATATATTTCTCTCTCTCACACACTTACGTATTCAAGAATTTATATTTTTTTTCAATCACCTATGGCAAACCTACACACAGTTTCTAAACACAACATGGTGGCGAATTTAGATAAAACAGAGGCCAATGTCATCTTCCATGACATCATTGATTTCTTAACTGGTTCCCCAATCAATTATGCGCTTTTGGTGGAACCTGATATAATTGAGCCCTGGATACACCAGTTTTGGGCAACTGCAAGGACACATGTGGAGAATGATGAATCTTATATTCAAGCTAAAGTTGCTGGAAGGCTTATCAAGATTACTAAAGCATCAATTCGTGAAGATTTATTGTTTGATGATGCAGAAGGAGCTATTAGGTTTGATAAACAGCTTCTTTGGGATACACTGAGAGATATTGGATATGAAAGGTCTTTGGTTGACACAACAACATTCAAGAAGCCCTTGTTCAGTCCACATTGGAAGTATTTGGTACATGTTCTTCTTCATTGTATCAGTTCTAAAAGTACTTCTTGGGAGCAATTTGGTTCAAACATTGCATCTGCAGATGGTAGGATTGGCCACAAATCGTATGTTCAACTTTTCAAGGCTAATCTTAGATGAAATGCTCTCTCACATCTCTCATGGATCAAGATGGTTAATGTATCCGAGATTTATTCAAGTCTTCTTGAATAAACAACTTTCGGATGTACCAAAGCCTACAAGTTTATTACCTGTTGTGGTACAACCAGCCAAGATTTTCACATTTATGGCTAGGAAAAGTGATCTATTTACTGGAAGGAACACCCCATTAACCACTTCAATGATGGAGGTTGTTCAAGCAATATGTGATGGGGCTGCAGACAGTGATGACAGAGAAGGTACTGCTTCAACACAAAGTGCTGCTTCTCAAAGTGCTGCATCTCAACAAACTGCATCACAAGGTACTGCTTCACAAGGTACTGATGATAATGAAGGTACTGCAGTTTCTCCCACCTTATCACACCATTCTACTCCTCCTATTGCATCACCAGAACAAGATGTTCCTATTTTCTTATCATCCTCTGGAGGAGATCCAGCTACTATACCTTATGAAGGTTTAGTGTTGGATAATTATGTTCTGACAAGAGAGTTAGTCAGATTGAAGAAAACTATGAGGCTCAAGCCGCACAGATAGCACAATTGAAGATCAAGTTTAGAAAATTCAAAAAGTCTGTTTGGCCCTTAGTTAAACATCACAGGTTATGGGTCAAAGCTAAAAAGAAGCAAATAAGGCAGCTTTAAGAAGACCAAAGGTAAAAAGGTTCAAAAGCAATCTTCATTCCAATTGGGGAGGAAATTGGAAGATAAGAATTTGAATGAAGATGCTCTAACATATACAGATAAAGAAGCTGAACCTCAAGGTACTGATGTTCAACCTCAAGGTACTGAAGTGCAAGTTAATATTGAAAGTACTAAGGAAGAAAGCATTAGAGTTCAAAGTACTGATGATCAAGGTACTGCTGATCAAAGTACTGGTCTTCAAGAAACATCTCGACAAGAACTTATTACACCAAGGGTGTTAGATTTTGATGAAGAAGCTGGTCCTTCAAAAATTCCACAAGAAGAAGAAGCTGATAATGGCTGAACATACTACAAGTGATGAAATTGCAGCTGAGGTATTGCAAAATCTATCAAGACCAAGAGGTGTGACTATTCCAGGAGTGACTGAAGAACAACCACAAGCTTCTCAACCTACTATAGATCCTAAGGATAAAGGAAAAGGTAAGATGGTAGAAACAAAGAAGAAGAAGCTCACTTTAGCACAAATAAGGGCTGCTCAAGTTGCTATGAATGAGGAAGCAGCTAGAAAGTTTCAAGCTGAATTGAATGCTGAAGTTGCTATTGAAGAAGCCAAGAATAAAGAAGTAGCTAAGGAATTATAAGCAAAGTTGGATGCTGAAGCTGCTATATCATTAAAGTCACCTATTCCTGTTTCTGCTCTACCAAGAAAACCAAATTGTGCTAAGGAAAGGAATTCAATGATGGCTTAGTTAAAGAAGCAAGGATATATTGGTTTGCAGAAGTTGAATTATGTTGAGATGAAAGAGTTATATGAAGCTGTTAGAGAAGCTTATCAGAAACAAGTTGATAGTATCAAAGACTATAAAGATGATGATGCTCAGAAAGAGGATGAAAGAAAAGGAAGCTTAAAAAGAAAAAGAACAACTGAAGTTGAAGATAAACAGCCATCAAAGAAAGTTGAGTTAAGATCTGATACTAATGATGAACTAAGGAATTACTTAAGAATTGTAGAATTTAAGTATTCTAAAGCTGATGCAGAAAAAAAGACAGATAAGAAGAAGAAAAAGTCTCCAATAACTACTTTTGAAGTTGTAGAATCTAAAGATGGAAATTATCTGATGTTTCATAGACAAGATGAAAGCTTTAGAGTGTTTAATATGCTATGGGATCTATTGCACATAATAGATAGAGAGGATTTGTTTCATTTATATCATTTGGTGCAAGAATACTTTGAACACATTCCATCAGAAGGTGTTGGTTTAATCTTGCTTGGAGATCTCACAACTGTTTGGGAAACTGAAGAAACAAGCACTGATGAGATTTGGAGAAATCAAGAAGATTGGGAGATAATCAGCTGGAGATTCTTTGAAGAATCTGGAGTACATGTTCTAGAGTTAGAAGATGGGACTATGATTCACTTGTTAGCAGACAGAAGATATCCGCTTACATCAGATCTCATGAGGAGAATGCTAGAGCATGGTATGGAAGTTGAAGAAGATAATGAAACTGCACTTATGGTCATTAAATTGTTTATCAGATGGACAACTATGGCTGATGATGATGAATAACTAGTATGAATCTCTATTGAATAAATTTTTGATATATAAGTACTTTATTCAAAGTACTGCTGGTCAAACAGTACTTTCATCAAAGTACTGCTTGCAGCTTTAAACCAATTAATGATTTTGAAAAGAAAACTTTTGTTAAGTGATAAATATTTTGAAACAAAGGTTAAAAGAAATAAATAGTTTTTGAGATGGTAACAACAATAGGTTATCAATTCACCATGGTTACAAAAGGATTGGCTAATCCATGAGCAAACGGCTCTGGTAAAGATATCTCAAATCCGTTTTATAGTTGACAACTTGCTAATAAGTTGTATGGTAATCAACTCACCATATCAGTAATGTGAAGAGTTGGCTAGCCCACAAGAAAATGGTTTATGGTAAAGGCTGTGGAAAAACCATTATTTGGTAATTAGTTCACCATGATTGAAAGAACTAACTAGTCCAAAAGGGTACAGCTTTTGGTAAAGACAAATCAAATCTGTTGATAGCTGATGATTTGCTAAAAATCATATGGTTATCAATGTACCATGGTCTTACACACCAAAACATTTGGCTACTCCAGAGTTAATGGCTTTGGTAAAGAGACATCAAAATCCATTAAATTTTCAATGATTCACCTCTCACAGGAGTTTACACACCTGGAAGTG
Source organism: Chrysanthemum makinoi (assembly GCA_910596185.1). Taxonomy (NCBI): domain Eukaryota; kingdom Viridiplantae; phylum Streptophyta; class Magnoliopsida; order Asterales; family Asteraceae; genus Chrysanthemum; species Chrysanthemum makinoi. The sequence goes on along the minus strand of OU343222.1, from coordinate 37,199,122 downwards.
ATGAGAATAGACTGAAACTTAAACTGAATTAATGTACACATTGTCATATGTTGCTGAGTTGCTGAAAAGATGGAGCTTGCTGAATGTTGCTGAAAATATGCTGTAAGGAATAATTTCTAGAGAATACTTTGATAATGATGATATAAGCACAGAGAATACAGATACAATCCAAAGACAAAGACACAATCTTTCCTTGAAAATGGAGATGTTAAAGATAAAGTTACAAAGGAACTTGACGTCAAGCAAGTAGAATTCAAGTTAGGGGAGGATTGTTGGGATATGAAAGTGCTGAAGATTGACAAAGTACTGATTGAAGATTCAAAGTACTGCTAAGTAAAAAGTCAAAGTACTGCTATCAAAGTCAAAGTACTGCAAAGCCAAAGAACTGCTATATTCGTTTATGGAAAGCTTTATTTATTCTAGAATATTCTTTGTTTAGATTACTTGTCGTACAAGGATACAAATTGTAAACCGACTAGGGTTATCCTTAAGCCTATAAAAGGACCCCTAGATTGGCATTAGATATATATGTTTTTAGAATCCTAAAGTACGATTATTATTAGAGTTTTAGAGAAGTTTGATATAAGTGTTTTAGAGTTGTTTAAGAATCTGTATAACAAGCAGATTCAGAGTTATTAATAAAATCGTTGAAAGTTAAAGTTAATTCTTCTTAGCTTTGTTAAGTAAATTCCACATACTTAATAGAGTTTGGTCAGTGTTTCATTGTTAATAACTTAGGATTTATCCGAGGTTATTAAACCCTTAACAAGCTATATAAGTTAGTTTGGTTAGAGTATATCGATCCAACAAGAAACCAACCGACTCTTGGATATCCCGGGCTAAGACAAAGATTGTCAAAGCTGTCAAGCAAGTCAGGAAAAAAGACGTGACCAATAAAAAGCTGAATCAACTCGCTGACAGGATCAATCTTCTACAAGACGAGATAGACAAGATGTCAAGTGAAAGGGAATATATCTAGAAGTTTATGAAACGTGATGTCCAAAGGGAAATGAACATGATGATTAGGGAATATACTCATAAGTTCCTTCTCGATATTGTTCCTGGAGTGACAAAATAGATGTTCACCAGACAACTCTATCTGAATCTCATGCAGATAGCCAAGCAAACAATAAGATCAACGCCTCTAACCGTAACAATCAACCCAACTGATCCTATAGTTTTCTCCGATGCTGAATTGGTTTCCAAACTGGTAACACAAATGTCAAAATGATCTGCAACATTTACTTCTGACGAAGGTAAACTGTTTGACGCATTGCTGGAATACCAACTTAAAACAGCATGCAGAGCGTAAAACTGAAAGGCCTAAGCGTCCAAGAGATGATGACAGTGGAAAACTAGAAGGGGAGGGGTTGAATAGTTTTACCAATTAAAAACTTCCTTTTTAATTATTTAGATCAACTTATGTCAATCCATTTGGTTGTTTATGTTGGATATTGATAGATAGATATATAAGCGTATAATGAAAGATAGAGAGTAAGAAGCACATCACCACGACACAAGTTATTTATAGTGGTTCGGCTACAAGGACACCTTCCTTGCCCTACTCCACTCCCCGAGTCACCTACTCGAGAGTTCGTAAGCACTACACCAACTCCTTATGGCGGAGAAGCCTTCACAACGTCGCTTAACCTTTTTCCGGTACAAAGCTAAATACCGAGTTCCTTCACACCAAGGCGAACCATACCTAACACAACGTCGCCTACCCTTTATACGGTGCTAGGCTAACCACCGAGTTCTTTCACACCAAGGAGAACTAATCCTATCACAACGTCGCCTACCCTTTATTAGGTACTAGGCTAAGCACCTAGTTCCATTACTATGGAGGAACTACTACCCTTCACAACACAACACCTAATATCAAGGAGATCAACTCCTTGTTACACCATCATCAAGGATATCACCATCCTTGGAAATAAATAAATACTTATATGTATAACGATGCACCTCATCGATTATACGACCTAGGCATTCTTTCCAAATGCGACTTGATTTGATTCTTCGGCATCCTTCACTAATGCCTTTGAGATAACGCTTGGCACCCTTCACTAATGCCTTCGTCTTGAAACCTTTAGCATTCTTCACTAATGCTTTGACACGGATGATGAGCACCTTTCACTAATGCTTTCATCTAGACACTTTCGGCATCCTTCACTAATGCCTTCAACCCAACATCTATAGAGAAAGGAAGAACTATCAACAAGAGAACTTTAGTTGTCTTGATGATGACGAAGCTTGGCAACTCATGGACTTGAGCTTGCACGTCTTCAAGAAGTGGTGATCTCGCCTTTAAGTGGAACCTAGAAGATCACACAAAAACAAAAGACAAACTACATAGATCACTTGGATCTGAGGTTAGAGGGTTAGAATACTTGGGGGAAGTATGTGTGTAAAGTGATAAGTAGAAAGGGAGAAATGGCTCTCTATTTATAGAGAAAATTCTCTACTGTTCCCCGAATCCCACGGATCCCTTCCACTTGGGATCCGGCTAGCACAAAGCTAGGGATCCGTGGAACGCTCCTCTTTGCCCATGGGTAATTTTGGTTATGGGTCATAGGTCATGGGTTATGGGTTGATCCATGGTTTTCTTTCTAGATACAATGAGCTTGGCTACGTGGTATATATAAAACCATAGGTTATGGGTTAATACCATTTGCTAGTTTTTACCCATTTTAGTATATACTTGTTTTTACTCATTTTAGTATATACTTGTTTTTACCTATTTTAGTATACTTAGTTTTAAGTATATGCTAACCCAATATGTAAACACTAGTTGTTGTACATATGTATCTAAATCATAAAATCACTTACACTTGTTTTAGTGTTTTATGTGATAACGTAAGTGTGTTAGGAAACTATTGACTCAAACTATTTACGTATTCTTTTTGTTTCATTAAAATGATTTTACGTTTGTTATCGACAAAACATTAGAAGATCGTAAAATATAAATAAACGTTTTTACGGCTTATTTGTATTAACAATCTCCCCCTTTTTGTTGATGACAAAACATAAAATTATTTTAAGAAAAAACTAAAATTCGTAGCGAGTTTGAATTAGTAGTTTTTACTTTCTTCTCCCCCTTTTTGTCGAAATAAAAAGTGTTAAAAGAAACTAACACAATTTTTATAAGAAAAGGTATGTAAAAATGTAAAGAGAGCAAGTGACGGGAATGGTACTCGTCTTAACTCCCCCTTGACGAGTCCATCCCTTTGAAAGGGCGTCAAGGTCATGACTTAAAATAAACTAATTTGTGTTTGCAATTAAGTTTGTCAAAATGGTTCGTCTAAGTGACGAAAACGTGCTCCCCCTTAAAGATTGCAAAGTTGCAATGGGGTGTCATGAAGTATAGTCCAAAATCGGATTAAGTTGCAAATGTTTTTGCACTTTCGTTTGACACAAAGCTCCCCTTGGCTTTATGGTGTCAAACTCTTCATGTGTTATTTTGAAAATCTACAAAGTAAAGGTTAGAAAAACAAGAGTATAGTGCATAATTTCCTGCAAATAAAACTCAAGTTAGTAGAAATTTGTGCTTCTGATCCACGGATCCCACGGTTCCTTCGAGGGATCCGCTAGGTGTTTTGGAGGGATCCGGCTATCTGATGACAGTTTCTTCAGTAGCGAAGAAATGTCAAGCAATGCTAATGAGGAAATGAGATATATGTACAATGTAACAAGCACACCTCACAAAATAATCATAGCATATAAGTATTCATTCAGTAAAACAAGAGATAAACAACCAAATCTCTAAACTAAGAGAATGAATTTAGCCATACAAATACTACTAATGCTAACTAATTACTAGACTTAAAATGCGACAATATGCTTGAGTCTAGGGATGAGTGGACTTGTTGAATTGATACAACTTTGCAAGAAGATGATTAAACATGAAATGTATCTCATTTCGTACTTCTTGAACAAGTCCTTGAGTTTTTAGACAATTTGGGCAATTATTGTCTTGTTTTGGACCCGGAGGGAAATGGATATTTTGAGGGGGCTCAATGTGTGTTTGCGGGTCTTCATTTTGAGAAGTAGGAAGAGGTTCTAAAAATGAGGGTGGTAATGGAACCTCTTCCATATGATCAAGTTTGTTCCTTGTCTCCTATGATGGGCTAGTTGGTCTTGTAGGTGGTTCCCGATTCAATGAAAAGGTTGGTGAATGGGAGGTTCTTGGTGGTGGATGGAACAATGAATAGATGTTTGGGTGAGGGAGAGGCTCATTCAAAGAGTGTAGTTCATGCTCAATGAATGATGGTTTTGATGGCTTGCTAGAACTAGCCATGTTTGGTTTAGAACTAGATGATCCTTTTTCTAGTTCGAAGGGTTTGATGCTAATCCTTGCGGTTCTCTTAGCTTTTTTTGGATGGGTTTGATGAGGTGGGATTCTAGTGTCATTATCTCTAATGGGAGATGTCTCGGTGGATGAAATTTCATGGATCATTTGACCCTTTCTTTTGGATGATCCTATGTTTGAAGAGTTGTTGCTAAGAGCTTTAGACATGGTGATGAAGATGCTAATGTGAACTTCTAATTTCTGATTTTTGAAAGGTAAATGAGGATGATGCCATAAACCTAAGGTTGTTTGGTTTATAAAGGATAATTTGAATTTGGGAATTAAATTCTTGGCCACTTAAAAGACTAAGCATGCTCTTGAGGTTTTGATCAGCTCTAGGAGGACAATTAATGTATGCTAAAAGTGGTTAGAGAACCAAAAGGTGACATGAATTTGAATATAGGAGCTGATTTATGCTTTCTGCATCTACGGATCATGCGGATCCCTCTCAGTAGGGATCCGCCTGGTTAAAGACCAGGGATCCGACTATCAGACAGGGTTGAGGTGAAATCATTATGATTTTGTGAGGTTTGTTATTAATGGATTTCAAGGTTTTGACTTAATTTTGAAGTCTTTAGCTGTTGGATATCTCAAATCCTCAACCATAACAAGTAATGGTGCTTAATGATGGTTTTGGCCAAGAAAATTTGACCTTGGGTAGTCTAACTATATGTTTGACAATGATTCCATTTAATTTGATGTGGATAAATGGTGACAACAGGTCCTAGAAGCCAGATGATGTCCTAAGAAGAATTTACTAAAATCTTTAAAAATATTTTGATAAAATTGAAGGATAGGCCAAACTAAGTGCTATTAAGCGTGATAGATGTTGTGTGAGTGTTGGATCGGAATTATGGTGAGTTTTTACTAGTTGAGAAATCAAAGATATTTTGAAAAAATATTCTAGATAATCCATGAATGAGAGTGAGGTTTTAAACTATTTGAGAAAGACTTAGTTGGTTCTAGTATCTTATGTTTGACTTGTTCTAGGTGATCTAGTGGACTATTTTGATGTAGCTAAATCTGTATTGCATAACAGATACCATGGATCCCACGGTTCCCTTATGGGAGGGATCCGGCTAGTTCAAAAGCTGGGATTCGCCAACTGCAGATCAGAGAGCTTACAGGAAATGTGCAACTTTGCACTTTATAGTAAATGCTTTTACTAGTTGTTTCTATGGGGACTAAATACAATAACACAACTAATATAATGTATATCAAAGGAGGAAGAGCTAAAATTCCTAGAATGAGCGACGACGACCACTAAAGGGGTCGTAAAATCTCATTTTCCAAATATCTAAGTTCGGATTGTTTAGTGCCAAGATATGGTAATACCTACATACTACGAGCATAGTTTAAAGTGTTTACAAACCATTGTTTGAAATTTTTCATCATACACTAGAGTCCTAAGACCTTACCTTTCTTTTCCTCCTTCACTTCTTCACCCGTCCTCCACTCTTTATCAAACTATCTTCACTTCTTCTTCCTCAAGAAATTGGCGAAGCATTTGAAGATTCCCTTGGTTTGTTGCCATTCGGGTGATTCATTGGGGATGTTTGGCAATTGGTTAATGTAGTCCAAGGGGTCAAGATCGATATTATCAAGTGGGTTGCTACTACTTCCTTCACCTTCTCCTTGCCTCTCCCTTTCGTCCGAGGAATCCGTGGGTGGGTGTGGCCTCTTGCCTTCCACCATAAACCTTGTTGTTCTACCCTCGGTTAATGGTACCATAACCTTATTGCAAAAGCTATGATCCAAGGATTGTGGGGAAGGGTCTAATGCAAAGATGAATTTGGCAAGATGGGTTAGAAGCATTGCATACGGAAGCACCATCTTGTCCATGCTTCTTACACTTGTCATTCTCTTGACCATGTAGTAGGCAATGTTGAAGCGAGTTTCGGTCACAATACAATAGATCATGAAGCTTAGACATGCGTTGGGGTGATCCTTGTTTCCTACTAGACACACAACATTCTCCCTTATCACATCTTCCCATTTTCTATATAACGCATACATCTCCGAGAGCTCCATTTGGAAAGGATCTCTATAGATCACTTTCGACTTCCTAGTAACTCTTGATGGGGATGCTTTTGGCATAAATATGGTATCCCTTACCGTGGTTGCTTCCGGGATTGTTGTGTGATAAATGTCGTGATGATCAACCATTGTGTGTAGTTGTTCCAAAGACCATTCATTGGAGTACATACAAACACCTTGATACGGAACCCCTATAATTCTTCCAAACTCTATAAGTGAAATACTAAACTCTTGCTCATTGATGGTGAAATCAATTGAGATGGGCCCATCATCATTTCTAATTATACCCATTGTCTTGTAGAATTCAAGCACAAAGACCGGGCAAATTTGCTCGTTTATATCCAATAAACAATCAAACCCAATAGTTCCAAACACTTCCCTTATGTCGGTATTTGCAAGAAATGATGGTTCAACAACTCTACCTTCGTGAAAGAGTCTCCTTTCAAGCTGCTTAAAGGCTTTCCTATCATCCGGACCTAATCCATCTTTCCTATGATACATGGGTATGTAGTGGGCGGTGTCTTGATAATCTTGTTGCTTGTTGCTTGGCATGATTGTTCCTAAACAATACAACCACAATGTGATGTTAATTGTGAATAGTAACCTAGAGGGTTTGATCACAATTTTGCTCAATTCATTTTTATTGAATTCAAGAAATGAGTTTAATTTGTATTAATAATGTTAATTCTTTGATTTGGGTTATCTTAGAAAACAATGTGGTAACAAATTATGACAAACCCATTTGAACCCAACCTCTAAAATGAAGAACTTTGTAATCCTAGTAATCAAAGAATGAAATCAACAATGTAGTGAAGATTATACTTACACAAATGATTGTTTTGCTTGAGAGAGATGATCAAGTTGCTCCTGTGAACAATAATAAGGTTTTTGTTCGTGAGTCTTTAAGGGGAAAGTAGTTTGTGGAACATCCACAGTGATCATTCTTTCATTTAAGCTGTCTTCTGCGGATCCCGCGAATCCCTCTCATTTGGGATCCGGCTAGTGTAAGTACAGGGATCCGGCATGACAGCAAAAATTAGCTCAAGCATTCCTTGATACCTTTGGTTTGGGAGTTCTAAAGCGCCTAGATTTTTGATGTTTTAGGTTCTAAAACTTGTGGTTGATGTTTTGACGATGTTAAGCTAATCTTACTTGACGTAGTTTCCTTTTAAATAATTGGTCATAATTCTTTGGGAATTATTGTTCAAATATTATAATAAAATCCCATTTTATTATAATGTAAGAAGTTTCACATAGATTGTTATTGACGTAGATGGAGTGTCAATAAATCCTTTTGTGATGAATAATGATAATGTTTATCAAATAACCAAGATATCATTATTATGAGTTGGTAATCTAGTCTATACAAATAAGTCGGAGTATACTAATTTGATGATGACTATAATATGCATAACTACTATAACAATAACTAATAAATCATGCAACTAAGATTTTAATAATAACAATAAAGGTAAGTAATTAAAGATCATACCTTTGCCAAATATTCTTTTTAAAAGAAGAAGTATTTAGATGTTTTGTGATCTTGTTGGAATCTCCAGATTAATGTTGTAAGACTACTAAACATTCTTTTTGCGAAAAGAAATATTTAGATAAATTCTTTATGATCTTCTTGGTAACTCCAATTCCAAGTATGGATAATGCTTAAGAAAAAAAACGTTAGAGCATTCTATCATTGTCCAACAATAAACAATATGATGATTTTTTAAAATATGACAAAAATAATCATTCTTTGTAGTTTTCAAACATACATGGATCGTATCAAGTTTTTAAAGTACAACAAACTCTAAGAAACTTGGTAACGAAGCTCTGATGCCAATTATGGAAAACTAGAATGGGGGGGGGGGGTTGAATAGTTTTACCAATTAAAAACTTCCTTTTTAATTATTTAGATCGACTTATGTCAATCTATTTGGTTGTTTATGTTGGACGTTGATAGATAGATATATAAGCGTATAATGAAAGATAGAGAGTAAGAAGCACATCACCACGACACAAGTTATTTATAGTGGTTCGGCTACAAGGACACCTTCCTTGCCCTACTCCACTCCCCGAGTCACCTACTTGAGAGTTCGTAAGCACTACACCAACTCCTTATGGCGGAGAAGCCTTCACAACGTCGCTTAACCTTTTTTGGGTACAAAGCTAAATACCGAGTTCCTTCACACCAAGGCGAACCACACCTAACACAACGTCGCCTACCCTTTTATACGGTGCTAGGCTAACCACCGAGTTCTTTCACACCAAGGAGAACTAATCCTATCACAACGTCGCCTACCCTTTATTAGGTACTAGGCTAAGCACCTAGTTCCATTACTATGGAGGAAATATTACCCTTCACAACACAACACCTAATATCAAGGAGATCAACTCCTTGTTACACCATCATCAAGGATATCACCATCCTTGGAAATAAATAAATACTTATATGTATAACGATGCACCTCATCGATTATACGACCTAGGAATTCTTTCCAAATGCGACTTGATTTGATTCTTCGGCATCCTTCACTAATGCCTTTGACACAATGCTTGGTACCCTTCACTAATGCCTTCGTCTTGACACCTTTAGCATTCTTCACTAATTCTTTGACACGGATGATGAGCACCTTTCACTAATGCTTTCATCTTGACACTTTCGGCATCCTTCACTAATGCCTTCAATCCAACATCTATAGAGAAAGGAAGAACTATCAACAAGAGAACCTTAGTTGTCTTGATGATGACGAAGCTTGGCAACTCATGGACTTGAGCTTGCACGTCTTCAAGAAGTGGTGATCTCGCCTTTAAAAGGAACCTAGAAGATCACACAAAAACAAAAGACAAACTACATAGATCACTTGGATCTGAGGTTACAGGGTTAGAATACTTGGGGGAAGTATGTGTGTAAAGTGATAAGTAGAAAGGGAGAAATGGCTCTCTATTTATAGAGAAAATTCTCTATTGTTCCCCAGATCCCACGGATCCCTTCCACTTGGGATCCGGCTAGCACAAAGCTAGGGATCCGTGGAACGCTCCTCTTTGCCCATGGGTAATTTTGGTTATGGGTCATGGGTCATCGGTTATGGGTTGATCCATGGTTTTCTTTCTAGATACAATGAACTTGGTTAAGTGGTATATATAAAACCATGGGTTATGGGTTAATACCATTTGCTAGTTTTTACCCATTTTAGTATATACTTGTTTTTACCCATTTTAGTATATACTTGTTTTTACTCATTTTAGTATATACTTGTTTTTACCTATTTTAGTATACTTAGTTTTAAGTATATGCTAACCTAATATGTAAACACTAGTTGTTATACATATGTATCTAAATCATAAAATCACTTACACTTGTTTTAGTGTTTTATGTGAAAACGTAAGTATGTTAGGAAACTATTGACTCAAACTATTTACGTTTTCTTTTTGTTTCATTAAAATGATTTTACGTTTGTTATCGACAAAACATTAGAAGATCGTAAAATATAAATAAACATTTTTACGGCTTATTTGTATTAACAATCTCCCCCTTTTTGTTGATGACAAAACATAAAATTATTTTAAGTACACTGGTGGTGACGATGAAGAGATCCTAGAGCCCCATCAACAACCCACCTCTCCCGCCTCAACAAAGAAACCAGTATCCTCCTCAAGGCCAGAGAAGAAGAAGACAAAGACCAATGTTGTCTCATGGCTAGACGAAGATGACACCGTAGAATATGACTGGTTTTCTACACTTGTTGATGCTACTCCCTCACTACCAGAAGGTCAAGAAATGGTAGATGGTCGAACATTGGAGCATGCAAAGTTACTTCAAGAAACGTTTCGGGTGAAGAAGATGACTAAAGCAGAGTTGAGACGCATTAAGAATGAAGCGTTTCAACTGCTCAAAGACAACTCTGAAAGTGCTATTGAAGTTGAATATCATCTCGAAAACATAGCACGAGCCATGTCTAACAACATCGATTGGCTCAATCTTGAAGCTAACATTGACTTCACCAGAAAAGACAAGGCTCCATACTACACAGACTGGACCAGACCTCTACCTACAATTGGCCAACCGGATCAACCCAAGATTCCATTCCATTATTTCTTCAACAACGACCTATAGTTTCTTCTACACGGTAGCGATGTCTCCAAGAAATACGCTACATCACTCATACTTTCTTTCCCTGCAGCAATATACTCCAACAACATTGCCATCGAGGAAAATGCTACTCACATGTATGCAGACAACGTGGAAAAGTATGACCTTGATGTGATGTATGGGATTCACCATTGGCCTGAACACCGAAGAATCTTCTACAAAAGCTGCCAGGTTTAAACATCGAAACACGAAGTGTTTAGTGATAAACGGATCGTTGCTATTAAGCATGTTACTCTTTCGTCAAAGTGGGACTATACATTCCTCAAGAAAATAGTGGTCAAACGACAAGACGAAGAGGACTATGACTTCTGTGAAACGGATTTTCAAAGATTGTCTCTAAATGACATTGAAGATATGTATCTTGCAAAGATACAGGGACGAATGTGACATTTCTCAACAGAAATCCAACGTGAGTACATCAAGTCATTGTTAATCTTCATCAGAAGCATAGTGATCCAGGAACATGTAGAGGACATTCAACTTGCCGTGGAATCGTATCAGCCGTGTGTTAACCTCACTAAACCACAGCTAGACCTTCCCGACATCAACCAACTTCCTCAATACACCCTCATTAGCAAACCATTTGGCATAGTCTACCGTAGTGAACTACACCGAAATTGCTTAATGGCGTGCAAAGAGCTTCATAAGTTTGAGGATCATACACTGAAGAAAGTCAGGGATGGTTTAGCTTATCGGTTAAAGGCAATGCAAGAAAGCATTGGGTCACCGAAGCGATGGAATTCGAAGGAGAAGAGGGATGTAAAGAGAATCATCACGCGTATTGATGAAAGGTTGTTCAGAAGGGATCAGTTTAGAACTTTGGAAAGTTTAATAGGAGGTCGTCCCAGCATATCTCTCACAGGCTATCAACATCCAGAACGCATTCACAGGTTATTGCTGGACTACCGGATTCCCCTGGTAACCCTTGATTTGTTTCATTATCATTTGGATGTGTGATTTTTATATGACAATGGCTTGTGCACACATAACAGTGTACAACCCGTTCTTGTAATGAAAGGACCATGTGGTACGCTTCAGTGCCACAATCCTTATAAAAGGAGCGAAAGTTTCTTACTTTTGAGTAAAAATTATCAAAACTTTCATTTTTCAAAGTTTTGCTAAAAAGGACAAGTACTTCCCCTTATGATTTTCAAAACCTCCAAAGTTTATATCACTTGTTGAGGGGGAGTATTTGATTAAAAACTTTGTTCACAAAATTGTTCTTCATGGTAATCTTCCCACAAAACTCGAAATGGACATATTCGATATCAAATTTCGTCAAAAATAACATTTATATGCCATTTTTGAGGGGGAGAAAAATTATGTGATAAGAAATATGTTGTGAATTGCCAATGAATCATTGTGCTACAGACTTAACCAATGAATTGACGAGATCTTAAATGTTAGTAAATCGAAAAGATTTGTCCGGGACGGGTAATAATTTCAAGCTAGTTCGCTAGTGATGTAAACGTGTCTCACAAAGGACTTGTCTGAGTAGAATGTACCATTTGAGAAACTCTTGGTTGACATGAACTTTGACGGGTTTGACAACCTTTCGAGGTTTGTCCACACCTTCAAGGTAGTTATTAGAGCTAGTTGTCACCTAAAAGCTGACAATATAACTCTTTAACTATACAACGTAACCGTGTCTCGCGGGGGATTGTCTATCTTGAGTCGATCAATTCAAAATGTGCGAGCTCTTCTCTCGCCGTGCAAATTTCTGTTAAAATACTTAAACACGTGTGGAGGGGGAGTATTTCTGCAAAATATAAAATTCTCGAAGTATTACAAAATGTTTCTTACTTATAAATACTTTGAGAGATTTTTTATGCAAATTGGTTTTGTGGCAATGGAGTTATAAGGTGACTAAGTTTAGGAATAACCGTCCTATGATCCGCCAGAGCCGGAGGGATCTACCCAAGCACACCACCAATAGTTAGAATTAGAAGTCCTTAGGTATGATTATAAAAAGGAGAAAATGAGAATCGGAGAAAGAAGGAGTTGAAGAATAAAAAGAAAAGTAAAGAAAAGGGTGAAAACAAATAAGCCCTCTAGATTATTCAACTTCGGACAGACACCGGGTTCAATTCATATCCTACTGGTTGTCACTAGATGACACCGGTATTGAAGATCAAAGTCGTCATGGATCCAGTGACGCATGCACTAAACCTTCTTAGCCACTCAAGTTTCTCTCAACAGAAGCTTGTTTCATTCTCACAGGGAACCCTACGTAAACTATCGACTTTCTCTTAGAGATTGCTGGTATTAAAGAAGGAGACCTTCTCCCTAGTCTCAGCTCAGGAAAACCAAAGCGCACTATTGAGTCTAGAGCTACGAGATTCATCAAAAGATATCTTAGGTACACTTGACAATTCGTTGCTTGTCGTTCAACAATAAGGACGCAAGTGATACATTATCGAGTCCTTCACAGATCTTAGCAATCTGTCGAGAACATTTATGAGAGGTTCACACATGTGATCCTCAGTGATTGAATGGAAACTCCTGCCGGGGGTCAACATCAAACGACCCGACGCAGGTCCCTTCGGTAACTCTCCGTGGATTACGCAGTGTGTCTCAAACGGTCTACATGTGGGGGTGATGCTTCGGTGTACCTCGTGACTCATCTCGAACTGTAGGTGTACTTCGATTTTGTCAGCGTTATCTCACTTGTGGGACTTCAGTTCAGGAACAGCCTTTGTGAGAATTAGAGTTGTGTTTTCACACTATGCTGTTAACACTCTCGAAGTTCAAACTTGTAAGCGCTGGATTATTTCTAACTGTCACACCCCCAAATTACCTGTTTTGCAGCGGAATGGAATTCCTGGGGGTTAACCGTCATAGCATCACAATCACAGTTATATTGAACGACCTAAAGTGTCGTTTGGAAAATACATCGTTTGATTTAATAAAATAATCAGAGTTACAAAGATAGGTCCCAAATGAAAGTCAACATGTGCGGAAAATAAGTTTGGTACAAGTCAAACGATGTTTTAAGAAAATGTATAAATCCATGTGTGACGCGTCGTCACCGCGACTCTATGATAAGTCCTCATGCATGCCATGATGAATATGCCTTAGTTACCTGAAAATACATTGCTAAAAGTGTCAACACAAAGGTTGAGTGAGTTCATAGAGTTTATGTATATGTATAATACGACTACCACAAGTATAAGTTTGTATGACAATGATGTCACAAAAGTGATACAATTGCTATAAGTCCATGACACCGAAACTAGACTGATCATGATGTTCGCCCCAACAGAGTGTTTGCCAAACAACTCAAATAATGATATTAAATGAAATGCATCCGTTTAACCAGTTGGAATCCACCAACCCGGATGGAGGAGTCACCCTCGATAGATCTATCCACTCACCCTCGCTTCTATGAAATTAACGGTTCATGTTAGGAAATGGGGACATTTAACTGGCAATGAGGTAACTTAAGCAATGTAATGAATTTGATATACTTGGTATCGTAATAAAAATAATGTGCAATGTATTCTCCCCCGTAGGTTTGAAATAAAGTAAAAACTTGAATAAATCGGGGCTATGAAAACTCACCTGTTGCAATGATAATGATGATGTAATGGCAATACTGAAATGAGGCGTAACCTCTGACCGTGACCTATTATGAATGATATGTTCTAATGTAAATCATGAAACAATGTCGTGCATGCAAATCCACATGTAATCTATACCACTTGTACGCTTTTGAAAATATAATTTATCGTCGAAATATATGTTTATGACATCTCGTCATGATATAAAATACTTTACAAGTATTTACGTTGAAATGATATCTTACGATAGTCATTTAATGATTTATTATGAAATTATAACTTTTCGTCGTAAAATAATGTCGTTGAAATTTCATGAAAGTGACAAAACGGCCTCGAAAAGCTAGTCATAAAATGGTGCACGTCGAGTGTTAAGAAATGAACTCAACGGTTTTGGGAAGCTTGTATCATTATCTCAAAGTTTTAGCATTTAAGTTTTCATCCTAGAGGTCTCGATCATAGAGAAAAACATAGGTAAAGTATGGTACTTGTGTCCAAAATATTGTTTAGGGTGGTTTTCGGCAAAGTTTAAGTAACCGTAATTTATTCATTACAACTCCGCTTGACGAACGGTTGGACATTTTGGAAAATATGCTAGGCGAACTTACTTTTACTAGAAGACATCATGTTATAAAAAGTAATACGTCAATGTTAAAAACGACCCTCAACATGGTCACTTGTTGCCGTAAGGTTTGTCTAATAGAAATATACTAATTTTTCTTATATAATAAAGTTACGGCAACTTTGTTAAATCGCGTGTAATTTAATCGTTACAAGTCCGTTTTCTACGTTTTATATGTCCTCAGAATCGTAATAATATATACTAATATATTTTTGATAAGTCGACATATTTTATAACGCTTAAGACTCATTTTTGACTCGTAAAAAGTCGAGATTACATGCTGAATTTTCTGAAACAAATATTTTTCGTCTTCAAACTTGAAAAATTCATAACTTTTTCGTTATAGCTCTGTTTTAACCCGTTCAAGCGGCCACGTTTTCGTTTTAAAGTATATTTTATAAATATCTAGGCCAAAAATTTTTACCTACTGTCAAATTTTCCAGATTTCAAAAATATGGACAGACCCTTTAGAAAACTTGTCGAAATGAGTTTTTCTCGCGCCAAACCTATTCTAACCAATTCAAAACAACTCCAAAGCTATTCAAATCCTACCATACACCTTTTTAGGGTGTCATGGGTTCCTAGACATCACCAAGAGTGATATGTTACAAGGGATAATTTATAGGATGATTATAACTAATAATATGTAATAAAAACAATAAAAGTGGTATAAATTCATATGTAACATGCATGTTTTTCTCAAATATGATGAAATGAACATAAAATAAATATGAAATATGAAAATGAATATGAGATGCTTACTAGTAACTTGATGAAGTGAAGTAAACAATGGTTTCCTAAATACTCTAGGTTTTTATTGCAAAACCCTTAAAAGAAAGTATTCTAGAGTTAATATTTCACTTGATCTTGAAAAAAAATATTGTTTCTTGCTTGGTTCTAGTATTTGCCGACCATGGTGATGAGATGGAGAGAATCTCCTAACTTTTTCACCTTTCAATATGTGTTGGTATGTGTTTGTATAAATATCTTGCATATATAAAGTATACTATCTAGTCATAAGAGGTGATGTGTTCATATTTGTTAGTAAAATTGTTATACCAAAAATGGTGTGTCATAGGGGAGGTCGGCAATGGGGTGGGTTGGGTAAATAAGTTGTGTACTTTAGCAAGTTAAATGCATTTAGTTTAAGTATAATGAGTATTTGATAAATAAAATTAATTATTTAGTGTAACGTTAACTAGAAATCGATTTTTACGGAACATAATAAAATATATCGAAGTCGTAAAAATTATAAAAATACATTTCTTACATGAGTTGAGTGAAATAATAATTATCGAGTTGCATTTACGAAAACCGTCGTAAATATTTATACATAACAATTTATATACAAAATAAATTGAAAACATCGGGTAAACTAATAATATATTTTTTGTAGTCTTAAAAGAAGTATAAAAATATATTAGGATAATTTTTGGAAGTGTCGGATCAATGTTTCAAAATAATGTTTACGCGATAGCGTTTATTTAATAGGAAAATAAACGTTTAATGAAAAATGCAAATCCATGCATGAACCGATATGAAATGATGTTATTAATGTTTGTAGACTAAATCTAGTCTATATGAAATGTCATTGATGATATGTTCATGAATTCGCAGCTAAACCATTAAGGTTACGCGAATTTGATACTCGTAAACGTAGTTTACGAAAAATGATGAAATAGTGAAACTTTTAAAGTTTGTAAAATGACCTGAAATTACGAGTTGTCACACTAACCCATGATTTATGTTTTCTTCTTATGGATGCTTGCGGGTAGAAAAGATCGTGCCGATTCTTCACATGCTCATACCTAGAACATCACTAATTGAAGTTCTCTCAAAAGGCAACACAAAGTCAGAATGATTCTTCACCAAAGTCAAAGAATCTACAAAGTTTTAAGACTAAGAGAACTAAATCAGTACTGTAATCCAACGTTAAAGAGCGTGTGAGCATGTTGGAGAAAGACGTGGAGACACTGGAATAACGAAGCGGACCTGATGCAAACAGCCACAACATACTATCACTACCATCACAAAGAACAAAGATCAAAGATCAAAGAACAAAGTAAATGATGACGTCAAAGCTGAATATTTCAAAGGAAACAATATCTCTACACTAGGGAGATTGTTCGAATCAAGACACTTTTTCTCACAAGAAAGAAGAATGTCAGAAGACGTCAAAGCTACTATTACATCAACACCTACAACGTTTATATCATCAATCACTAACACTTAAGGGGAGATTCTTGGAATCACTCCTAAACTAGAAATCAAGTGTTAGTAATTAATATGTAATAGTTAGCTTAATTATGGCCTTTATGTTTGTTATTATGCTAAGGCTTATGTAGAAGGCCCATAAGCCTTGGCCCAAGCCTATAAGAAGGGAAGGATGCTAGTAGCGTTGCCCTAGCTCCTTGCCCTATAAATAATCTTGTAAACCTTCCTTAGAAGGTTGGTTGTTCATTTTATCATTTCACATCTATGCAAAAACTTTCTTATACATTCGTGTGTGTGTGTTAAGTGTTCAACCGATCACTCTTTATCTATATTTCTTATATTGATGCTTGTGTTACAAATATGGGAACCTAACAGTATTGATATCCGGTAGTGATAATAAAGAACATGGTAGTACATGTAGGTCAATTAACTCTTTTGGCAGATTTCCATGTGCTAAACATGAATAAGGACCCAACATGCCCATTGTTAGTTGGACGCTAGTGCCATAATTGATTATAAGATGTCTAAGATGGTGGTAGAAGAAGGGAGTGTTAGGTCAATTTACGATGTCAAAAAGCATATCTACTACAAAGAGGATGAACATATACCCTATGAGATTATGTTGGATAGAAAACCATCTAGGTATGGACCTTGGACCAATAGAGATTTTGTAGGCCCTCAACGACCTTTCTATCTAGAAGAGACCTGCGTAAGTAACACAACTCTCAATGAACAACAATTGGCTAGGGACATTGAAGTGAACCCGTTTGAGGATACTTTAGTGTTTAGGAAGATGACCGAATTCCTAGGAACCTTGCCCATTAATCTTAACATGAATTGGTGAAAAGTTGAGAGTGATAAGCCTAATTATAATTAGAGTTGGGATAGATCACCTAGTAATGGGAATGAAGAATGGCACATTAGGATGACAATATATGATCCCGATGGAGAAAAGTTTAAAAAGGCATACCGGACTAAGTGTACTAATAGGAAGTTAAAAGATAAGTTTGATCCCTATGACACTCTTGAGGATAAACTTACTTACATAGGTACATAGGAGCACGAATTCTAGTCTAGCTACAAGACTCATAAATAAAGAAAAGTGCTTCGTGGGAGGCAACCCATGCTTAATTATTGCCTCCCATGCTTAATTATTTGTGTTAATACAAATAAGCCATAAAAACGTTTATTTATATTTTACGATCTTCTAATGTTTTGTCGATAACAAACGTAAAATCATTTTTAAGGAAACAAATAAAATACATAAATAGTTTGAGCCAATTGTTAGTAAACACACTTACATTTTCATATAAAACACTAAACAAGTAATATCGTTTACATGTTATAGAAATGCATATGTATAACAACTATTGTTTACATAATATGGAAATGTACATACATATACACTTGGTATATATATTGTAATGGGTAAAAATCTAAGTCCTCAACCCATTGACTAGTTACATTAAATGTAGTTGGGTAAAACCCAAAGTACATGACCCATAACCCATGACCCATTGCATGTCATCATACATGAAGTCATATTGGGTATTATCCATGACCCATGGAGCTAAAACATGACCCATGATCAAATGTCTAGATACATTGTATCTTAGTGGATACCCAAGGCTCATATCCATGACCCATGACCCATGATCCATGACCCATGATCCATGACCCATAACCCAAATATGGAGGAGCGTCTGCGGATCCCCCATTTTACACTAGACGGATCCCTCAAGTAAGGGATCCGTGGGATCCGGGGAATAGTAGATGTTTTTGCCTATAAACAGTGAGCCATTTCTTCATTGTAACTCACCCCTTTTACACATACTCTCCCTTTGTATTGTAAACTATCTAACCTCAGATCCAAAGGATCTCTCTATGTAGTTTTGTGTTTGTTTGATTCTTTAGGTTCCTTTTAAAGGCGAGATCACCACCTCTTGAAGTCGAGCAAGCTCAAGTCCATGGGTTGCCAAGCTTCGTCATCATCAAGACTACTGAAGTTATCTTGTTGATAGTTCTTTCCTCCCTCATTAGAAGTGTTGTATTGAAGGCATAGGTGAAAGATGTCAAACGGGTCAAGTCAAAGGCATTAGTGAAAGGTGTCAAAGGTCCGTGTCAAAGGCATTAGTGAAAGGTGCCGAAGGTCCGTGTCAAAGGAATTAGTGAAAGGTGCCAAAGGTTCATCTCAAAGGCATTAGTGAAGGGTGCCAAATGGTCATCTCAAAGGCATTAGTGAAAGGTGCCTAGGGTGTACAATCGATATGGTGCATCGATGTACAACATAGATAGTTTGAGTCAAGGATAGTGATATCCTTTTGATGTTGTAATAAGGAGGGTGTCTCCTTTGGGATAGTTGTGTAGTGTTGGGTAGTAATTCGTCCTTTGTAATGGAACTCGGTATCTAGCCTTGTATCGGATAAAGTGTAGGCGACGTTGTGATAGGTTTGGTTCTACCTCATGGAAGAACCCGGTGTCTAGCCTTGTACAGGAAAAAGAGTAGGTGACGTTGTGAAGGCTTCTCCGCCACATTAAGGAGCTCGTGTTGTGTAGTGCTTACAAACTCTCGAATAGGTGACTCGGGGAGTGGAGTAGGGCAAGGAAGGTGTCCTTGTAGCTGAACCACTATAAATACTCGTGTTGTGGTTTTGTGTTTCTTACTCTTTATCTTCGCATTACTTAGTTATATGCTTATCTATCAACATCCAACACACACATTAAATAGATTGACATAAGTCGATCTAAATAGTTTAAAATAAAGTTTTAATTGGTAAAACTATTCAACAATCCCTTCTAGTTTTCCACAATTGGTACCAGAGCTTCGTTACCAAGTTTCTTAGAGTATATTGTACTTTAAAAACTTGATACAATCCGTGTATAATTGAAAACTACAAAGAAGACTTTCTAAAAACATATACCATGTTTTAAGAACACTTTTGTTGGAGGTTGATTGGATGACAACATCAAATGTTTTTTACTTACATCTTATTTTATCTTACAAAATGCACTAACCTTTATTGTCATTCTGTTTAGTTAATCACATATTAAGCAAGCCATCAGAATTTCTTGGTAATAAGATTACCTCTTCTAAGAAGGTATCTTAAACTACCAACTAGTTCTCGAAAGAACCAGAGTTGTCTTTTGATACTCTTTGTCAAAAGTAAGGAACACTCAAAATTGTATTAGATGTATGATTTTCTTAAAACCTATCTCTAAATAACATTAGCTTAGAATAAGTATGCTTGCATAGGATCTTATATGATTATATTAAATTTTATTTCCTTATTTATAATATATGCTTTAGTGATATACGTGGCTTTATTAGAAAACCTTCATGCATACGTGTTTCTCTTTTGTCTAAACCTAGGTATATAAATATGTGTTATTTTAATCTAAAAATTAAATCTTTCTAATAATAAAACAAAACACAAATCTCAAAAATAAAACCCTCTTTTGATCGCTCCAACACCACCAAACCCCATTTTTCAAATCTTCCACTTTCAAATTACCTCTCATTCAAACTTCATCCTCTTCCTCATCTTATTTTGAAAAATCAAAACCAAGGAAGAATTTCATCATCATGGTTTACATCGCCTTGTGATCATTATTTTGACACTCATTGCTCTCGTGTATCCCATGATCAAGTTTTCTCATGGAGACATGTACTTTGTGTTGTTAATCTACATTTTTATCATATATCCAATCTTTTGTATTGCTCTTAGCATTGAAATTAAATATTATTATGCCCTAGTTTATCTCGTTATTTCTCACAATGTGTTAGTCATATTTTTTGTTCGTACCTTTAAAACCTTAAAATATTTTCGAAATCTACAATGCATTCTTAAGTAGTAAATATTGGCTAAAAAAACTCCTTTCTATAAACATAAAATTTGCAAAAATCAATCTTACCTCAAGATCATTTTTCTATCACACTGCAGATCCACGGATCCCTAATGTTTAACTAGCCGGATCCCTTTTAAAAGGGAACCGGGAGAACCGTGGACCTGGTGACAGAAACTCACGCAACATAAAAACCACTTCATAAATAGGAAAAACCCTACTAGAATTATTAGAACAAAGTAAGGTAATCATCATTGTTAATAAAATTATAATAGCGAATAAAAAAAATCTTAGGATCTAACTAATACATCATCAATCAAAAATACCTTCATTACTTCATCTTAACTTACGTTTGTAAAGTAATCATTGCATGTCTATAGGTCTCATCATGACTCATGAGTATGAGTTCGATCATCAACTCACTTTTGTCTACATCCCTAATATCTCTCTTGAGCCTAACACACCTGCCAATTATGTCTGTGGTTCAATAATCTCGAAACTCGTTGCTTTCATGAAGGACGTATTGTTGACTCACCTCTACTATACTGATGAGTGTGTAAATACTCATCATTTTTGTACAATATAAACTGCAAAATCATCTGAAAACACTCAGAAACACATCAAAATGATCAAAATATCACAAATCAGTGTTTTATGTGTTTTAAAAGCAAAAATATTAAAATCAGATGAAAAACATATCAAATTTGCAAAAATTGCAGTTTTAGTCCCCCAAGTTTCAAAAGTTGTCAAAAACAGTCCCTGAGCACATAATTTCAAAAGTAAAGTCACCAAAGGTCCTTTTAAAATCAAAACTTGTCAAATTTAGTCCTTTGGTGAAAAATGTCAAAAGTTTGAGAAAATTACAAGTTTAGTCCTTCAACTTTCAAAATTGGCAGAAATGGCCCCTGGAAAATGGCAAAATGTCAGCTTTGGTCCTTATACTTTTTTGAGAAGGTCACTTTTGGTCCCTTGAAACAAGTTTGATGAATTGGCAGCTTAGGTCCCTTGATTTTCAGAATTACACATTAAGCCCTTGAAGTTTAAAACCTTTAACCCAATTTGGACCTTTGATACTACTTTGGACCCCTGTCATATACATTGTGAACCTCCCCTTTTGATTATTATATCTGGTTAATATCTTCAACCCGCCAAAAGTCCACCAATCTCAACTGCTTTGCCTGCAACTTATCTACACCCCATCCCCCCTCCTCAATCCCACTCTCCCATGTCCCCTCCACCTTAGCATACCTCCAAGCTTCATTTAAAGCTTCCCTAACCCCTCACTCAACCTCAGTTGTCAAAGGCAAGATTTGGCGCCAAAAACAGTTTTGAATGGTTGAGATTATTTTCAAGCCATCCAATGGCTAGGATTGGTGGGATACAATCAGAAGTGAGAGAAATGAAGATTGGGTTATAAAAAGAAAGAAAAGAAGAAGCAAAGGGTAGATGTTTTAGTTTAAATTTACTTTTAAGTCGTTTTTTTTTATTATGTCTTAGTTAAACTCTAAAGTTGTAATATTTTGTTCTTAAATATCAATCTCAAGTTACATTTTCAGATTATTTAAGTTTCAATCATTAATTCAAAGTTTCCTTTAGTTTCATGTTTATGTGCTCACTGTGGAAAATTCAAGTTTTTATTTCATAAAAACAAGCTTCATTCAGTTTGTTTATCAGTGTTAACAAGCTTATATAAGCTTTTCATAGCTTTTTATAAGCTTGAAATCTAGTTTCAAACCATTTTGGTTCTTGGTCAACTAAAGTCAAACAGGTGATCAAATGGCTATGGAAATGGTTAGGGGTTGATGCAGCAATTAAAATGGGTTGATTTAGTTCCTTTGGGTTGATAATTAGGTTAGTGGTTCTTGGTTCACAGTTGGCAAGCCATTGTGGCTATTGGACAATTTGTAAGTCAATTTTCTAGATTCTAAGCACAATCGTTTTTTGTGATTAATAATAGTTGAAATCTGTTTTAATAGTTATATTTAAGCTACATTAACTTAGTTTGATCTATGGTTTGTGTTTGTTAGTGATAGAATAGTCTTAAACTTCAAATCAGTGCTTTTAAGGGGTGTTTGGATTGTCTGTCTGTCTTAAAGTTACATTCAGTGGTTGATCTTTATTGTTTCATGTTTGTTTAAGTATAAATATGCTCATTTGAGTCTAGGTTTAGGTCTGCAATCACAGAAAGTCAAAATCACTTTGTAATCATTCTAAAATCTGTTTCTGTCAAGAACAGTAGCTAAAAACTTGCATCTAGGCTCATAATAACTAGATCTAGCTTGTGGTGATCATCTCTAGTGTCAAAACATCATATTCAGTTCAAAACATTGGATCAAATCTCAATAAAGTCAAACTAAGAATCTGTTTTCAAAAAGTCAAGTTGTGTCTGATCCAGTTTTCTCAGAATTACCAGCTATTGCATTGTTCTCATTTCAGTGTTTTAGACCTTGAAACTTGGCACAAGTGTAGTCAGCTAGGTGGTCTATAAGGCCTAATATCTTTTTTTGGCTAAAGCTTCTTTGATAAGCTGCTGCATAAGCTCAAAGTCAGCACCATGTGCCCTGCTCACTGACACTCAGTATTCACTGAGTTTTGCTAAGATCTTGTGCAAGGTACACAGGGCTCACTTGGGGTCATCATGTTCTGGTATTTGGTTTAGTTGTAGCTAGCCAGGTCTAGGTGAGGCTTCAACAATTGCTTTTTAATCTCTGGCTTAATTGAGTGCTTATTTTTCTGCTTAAAAGTGGCCCCTCACAACTGTTTTGTGCTTATATCTCATAACATCAAATCTTAGCAACCTTGCAAATCAGTGGTTAGAACTTGTTGATTCTCATTGCATGTTGGTTGTTTTAGCCTATTAGAGCTTCATTATCAGTTTGGTAGCTTTTGAACTCCATTTGCTTATTAAAGTGCTTATTTCAATAAGCACTTTCTCATCAGTTGCTTATTCTTCCACACATGCACCCTTTTTTCTATTTTTCCTTTATTCCTTATATTATTTTAAGCTTTTCCTGCAATTTTCATATTTTTCCAAGTTCATTTGCTATTTTTCTTAATTTAAATTAGTTTTTAAGCCTTTTTAAATAGCATTTAATACAAATAATTCAGAAAAGGTCCAAAAATATAAGTTTTCATTTTTCTTAGGTTTAGATAAACATAAAAAGTAGAAAAAGTAATTTTCCAGATTTTTCATAGTTCATTTTGTAATTTTTAGTAATTTAATTAGTTTTTAATAGTTTAAACTTCCTAGAAAATAGAAAAATAATCAGAAAAATACAAAAATAGTTTTGAAAATTCTATTTTGATATTTTAGATTTTTCTAAGTCTTAATTTTATTTTTCTAGCTTTATTTCACATTTTCTTGTATTTTAGGTAATTATTTAATAGTTAAAAATAGTTTTTAATTAATAATAATTAATTAATTAGTTGAAAAAATAGTTTTATTTTTCTAAAAAGTTTCTTTTATTATTAGGTTTGTAAAAATATCATTTTCATATTTTTAGGATTAATATTGCTTTAGTTTCACTTTTTAATTTGTACGTCGCGTAGATTTTTAATTCAGTTTTATAAAAACATAAAAACAAAAACATCATTTTAATTATAGTGATAGCGTTTATTTAATAGATTTTATCTTTTTAACTTTCTTTAATTCTTAGTTATAATCATATCAATCATAATCCTTTTTCCGTTCAAACTCCTCGATCACTAAACGTTTGATAAATCATTGCATAGCTTCATTTGGGACATAACGACCAGGGGAGACTCTATACTCCTCAGATCTTCATTGATTTCGTGCTTGAGCAGTTTTAAGCTGGTTACGGTCCGTCATTCACAAGTGGCGGGCTTGCGTGATTTAGCTTGACTGTTTTGCGCGCATCAAATTTTTGGCGCCGCTGCCGGGGAGCTGTGCTGATCTATCTTCCGTTTTAGCAGATTAGTTGTTTGAATCCTCACTCTTTGTTTATATCATCCATCTCTCTATATATATATATCCATATTTTCTTCTAAAAACCCAAAAACAACCAAAACGTTATAAAACACAAAAATAATTTTCCTTTTGTTTCTATATATGTATCAAAAATAAAAATACAAAAAGAATCGTCGTTTTCTTTAATAATTAACAACTTAAAAGATTACCACCGCAAACCAAGGCGTGCACTACCTAACCGGGGTGCGACCATAATAAGTTCACGAACTAAAGATATAAAACTTGCCTTTGTGTCCTAGTGATTGGTGTACCTTTTTCAAAGAAGCCATTCATCTTGGATTATTGGTTAAGTTCACTGTTGTTTTGCCTCGATTTTGTGTTAATTGATTTTGTTGTGATATCGACGTTTGAACCGTAAAACCCATAAAGATTCTTTTCACCCCAGTTTTATAAAACGTCTTCATAATTCTCATTCTCATCTGAAATATCTTCATAATTCCCATTTCTCTCCTTAACTCTGAGGTCTCTTAGAGTTAACTCTTGTGCATGCGCACTCGTTCTTCTAGATCATTGAGTCCTTTGCGTGATCTAGCAGAAATTCCTAGAAGACGTTCTCGTAGGCGTGCTTCCCAAATAGTCGAACCCGAGATTCGTACTATTTCTAACAACAACATGGCAGACGAACGTACTATGGCGGAAATGCTCCAGGCACCCACCGAGGGTTATGGAGATGCCATCGTTTTACCAGTTATCAGATTCGATCACTTCGAATTGAAGACACATTTGATCCAACTTGTGTCTACAAATCAATTCCGCGGGTCGATCGAGAAGACCGTATGCACACATCCGTTGGTTTAACAAGTTGACATCAACTATCAATTTCAAGGATGTGCCACAAAAAGTGATCAAGTTGATGCTTTTTCCATTCTCTCTTGAGGGACAGCCCGATTTGGCTGGAAAAAGAAACCCCTCGATCCATCGAAACTTGGGAGGATCTTGTTCAAAAGTTTGTCAACTATTTCTTTCCTCCATCAAAGACGACTAATCTTAAAAATGAAATTTCTGGATTTCGTCAAAATTTCGATGAAAATTTTGGAGAGGCATGGGAGAGATTCAAAGATCTCCTCAGGAAATGCCCCCATCATGAATTCACGGAGCTTCAACAAGTCAATATCTTTTATAATGGGTTGAACTGTAACGATCAAGATTCTTTGAACGCATCCGCGGGTGGCAATATCTTGAATCGTAGACCTAAAGATGTGCTTGAAATTTGCGAGAGTAAATCAAAAGTTCCTTTTTCTCGCAACAAAGTCAATGTTCCGAACACTCCTGCTTCTTCATCCGGTAACTCTTTCGAGTTAGCCGCTCCGTTAGCCGCTCTAACGGATATGATCCATTGTATGATAAAAGAGGTGAAGGAAATCAAAAGCGAAATTCATAAGCCGGAACCAATCAAAGCCATAAACAAGGTGTGTGAAATTTGTAGTGGTCCACATGCGTATTATGATTGTCAAGCAACCGATGCTTCCTTTTACCAAGCTCCCGTAGCTTCGGTAAACCACAATCAATACCGACCACAGGCTGATCCTCACTACCGTGCACCTAGCGGTATGACACCACCTGGTTTTCCTCCTGTGCAAAACCATGGCAATCAAAATCGCTTTGTTCTCAATCAAGGGCAAAATTTCAATAACTCTCAAAATTTCAATCAAAACCGGAACAATTTCAACCAACCTTATCAAGCTCCAAATCAGCAAGGTTATCAACAACCTTTTCAAGCTCCTAATCATCAAAGTTATCAACCACCTCCTCAAGCTCCCATGCCAAATGACTTCATGAAAATGACTGAGTCAAACATGCGTTCAATGCAAACTCAGATCAATAACATGAGAGGTGAGCTAAAAAGGAAATTGATACCACATTCTCTCGGCAGACAAATGAGTTAAAGAATATGATGAGCAGTTTCATGAACATGAATATGAACAAAGCTTCACCATCTTACGGGGACTCCCAAGCAATACACTTCCTAATCCCAATGCCGAGTTGAAAGCCGTCACCACTCGTAGTGGTAAGGCGCACAATGGACCTTCGACTCCAATGCCTCCTCCTCCTGTGGCATTTAGTCAAGTTACCAAGGAGACAACGGACAAGGTGCATTATTCAAGCCCACGAAGTACAGCACACGTCCCACCTTCGGTAGTCCAAGCTTTAAGTCCGAACCCGATGTTCGAGGAAAAATCTGAGCCAGAAAACACTTCCATCCCGGCTCCAAAGTCTAGTCAGCTTCCTTACCCATCAAGAATGAATGATGAGAAGCTCAAAGACAAAAACAAAGAGCAAATGGAAAAATTTTTCCAAATCTTCAATGAGCTTCACTTTGATATAAGCCGTTGATGCTCGTTCTAATGCCTAAATTTGCATCCACGCTTAAAGGCTTACTCACCAACAAAGATAAGCTATCAGAGATGGCTAAAACTCCTCTCAATGAACAATGCTCAGCGGCCATTCTTAATAAGCTTCCCGAAAAGCTTGAAGATCCCTGGCGGTTCTTAATCCGTGTGATTTCTTGTGGATGTTTCAATGCTCCGCCTTGGCCGATCTTGGCGCTAGCATTAACCTCATGCCACTCTCAGGATGGAAGAAACTGTCTCTTCCTGAACTTTCATCCACTCGTATGACACTCGAGCTAGCGGACCGTACCGTAACTCGTCCACTTGGGATAGCCAAGGATGTCGTGATGAAAGTGGGAAAGTTTCACTTTCATGCTGACTTTGTTGTAGTAGACTTCGATGCAGATCCTAGAGTTCCCCTCATCTTAGGGAGAGCTTTCTTGAGAATGAGTCGTGCTCTGATTGATGTGTTTGCTGAAGAGTTGACCATACGGGTTGACAACGAAGAGCTCACGTTAAATATCAACAAGAACTCCAAACCTCTGTACAAAGCGAGTGTTGCCACAATTGACCAAAGATCTGAAAGATTCAATGCAACACTCTCAAACTTCACGGTTAAGAGGAGTCATGAAAAACGTGCTGAGCTCAAAGCTTTAAAAATTACCCCTGGTTCAAACAAATGGTTTGAAAGCTGTACCAGGGAAGTCAAGAGTATTCTTGATGATGATGATGATCTAGATTCGGAGACTTCATCGGAAGTGGTGGAAACTGCTAGCTCTAAGAGCACACCACTTATCCCACCTCCGGCATCAGTTTGTCGCATCGAGATTGTTAAGTCTGTGGATGAAACCAAAATCTCTTCAGTTTCATCTGAGTTGGATGATGATGTTTGTGATCCAATGGGAGACATTCTTCCCATTGATGAATTGCTCAAAAATGATCCATCATCCTCTAGTCTTGTTCCCGACTCTTCCATTCCTTCTCTCACTCCTGATGAGGAAGATGACAACTTTTGGAATGAAGTCGAGGCCTTTCTTAGTGATGAGTCAATTCCAATGGGAATTGATAACACTTACCTTGATCCGGAGGAGACATCCTTTTACGGAAAGTCTGTTGATTGAAGAACCATTTCCCACCCTCCCTCCCAGACATCTTCTTGACAATCACCATCTAAGCTTCAAGTTTAAGCTTAAAGATGTCAAAACTGGTGATTTGCTTCTCTCTGGCGAGGAATGGACATGCCTTCTCATGTACGTCTTTATTCCATTCTTCACAGATGGTGTGGTTGCTCTTTCCCTTTTCTCTTTCGGGAATGAGGACACCATCTTTGACCCGGTATCATCCTTTATAGTTTCTACTATTAACAATACCGCGGTTGTATCTCGTCGGTGTGGAACTTTCTGATGTTCATATGTTCATTAACATTGTGAACGAAAGTCCGATCGAGATTGGTTTTCCACGTTACTTTCCCCATGAACAAATGAATTCGGGGTCGAGTCAAGCTAGCGACTCGGGAATCAAAAACAGTAGCATGCCATATGGGTTTTCACCCATATTTCTGTTTTCTCACCTCTTTCTACCACCCTAGTGTGGGGGGGTTGCCCACATGTTTCAAAATCAAAAAAAATCTTCTTTCCAAATAATGGCCGTAATATTTCCCTTTTACGTTCTTTGTTTCGGCATAACCGCCGGTACTTTGAATATTGAGGGCAATATTCATTTCTAAGTGTGGGGGGGAATTCTCACGAATTTCATATACTATTTACCCAATTCCCCCGTTTTTGGCCAAAATTTTTTTGGAGTAAGTGTTTTACACTTTCTCATTTGGTTATCAGATCCGCTTGTCTGTAAGACAAATGGATTGGCTAATCCAGGAGCAAACGGCTCTTGGTAAAGATATCTCAAATCCGTTTATATGGCTTGCAATTTGCCCAAAATTGTATGGTTCTCAACTCACCATATCCTAAAAAGTGAAGAGTTGGCTAGCCCGCAAGATTATGGCTTGTGGTAAAGGCAGTGGAAAATCCATAATTGGTATTCAGCTCACCAAAGATAATTCTGATAATTTATCTAAGAGTTGGCTAGTCCAGAAGGGTACGGCTTCGGGTAAAGACACATCAAATCCGTTATATGGTTTATGATTTGCCAATAAATCAGATGGTTATCGGTGTACCATGGTTCTTACTTGAACTGAAACATTTGGCTACTCGAGAAGTAATGGCTTTTGGTAAAGAGATGAAATCCATTAAATTTTCTCAAAAGATTGCTAGGGACTAGCAATATCTCAGTGTGGGGATTGATGAGTGTGTAAATACTCATCATTTTTGTACAATATAAACTGCAAAATCATCTGAAAACACTTTCGAAAACACATCAAAATGATCAAAATATCACAAATCAGTGTTTTATGTGTTTTAAAAGCAAAAATATTAAAATCAGATGAAAAACATATCAAATTTGCAAAATTGCAGCTTTAGTCCCCAAGTTTCAAAAAATTGTCAAAAACAGTCCCTGAGCACATAATTTCAAAAGTAAAATCACCAAAGGTCCTTTTAAAATCAAAACTTGTCAAATTTAGTCCTTTGGTGAAAAATGTCAAAAGTTTGAGAAAATTACAAGTTTAGTCCTTCAACTTTCAAAATTGACAGAAATGGCCCTGGAAAATGGCAAAATGTCAGCTTTGGTCCTTATACTTTTTGAGAATGTCACTTTTGGTCCCTTGAAACAAGTTTGATGAATTGGCAGCTTAGGTCCCTTGATTTTCAGAATTACACATTAAGCCCTTGAAGTTTAAAACCTTTAACCCAATTTGGACCTTTGATACTACTTTGGACCCCTGTCATATACATTGTGAACCTCCCCTTTTGATTATTATATCTGGTTAATATCTTCAACCCGCCAAAAGTCCACCAATCTCAACTGCTTTGCCTGCAACTTATCTACACCCCATCCCCCCTCCTCAATCCCACTCTCCCATGTCCCCTCCACCTTAGCATACCTCCAAGCTTCATTTAAAGCTTCCCTAACCCCTCACTCAACCTCAGTTGTCAAAGGCAAGATTTGGCGCCAAAAACAGTTTTGAATGGTTGAGATTATTTTCAAGCCATCCAATGGCTAGGATTGGTGGGATACAATCAGAAGTGAGAGAAATGAAGATTGGGTTATAAAAAGAAAGCAAAGAGAAGAAGCAAAGGGTAGATGTTTTAGTTTAAATTTACTTTTATGTCGTTTTTTTTATTATGTCTTAGTTAAACTCTAAAGTTGTAATATTTTGTTCTTAAATATCAATCTCAAGTTACATTTTCAGATTATTTAAGTTTCAATCATTAATTCAAAGTTTCCTTTAGTTTCATGTTTATGTGCTCACTGTGGAAAATTCAAGTTTTTATTTCATAAAAACAAGCTTCATTCAGTTTGTTTATCAGTGTTAACAAGCTTATATAAGCTTTTCATAGCTTTTTATAAGCTTGAAATCTAGTTTCAAACCATTTTGGTTCTTGGTCAACTAAAGTCAAACAGGTGATCAAATGGCTATGGAAATGGTTAGGGGTTGATGCAGCAATTAAAATGGGTTGATTTAGTTCCTGTGGGTTGATAATTAGGTTAGTGGTTCTTGGTTCACAGTTGGCAAGCCATTGTGGCTATTGGACAATTTGTAAGTCAATTTTCTAGATTCTAAGCACAATCTGTTTTTTTTGTGATTAATAATAGTTGAAATCTGTTTTAATAGTTATATTTAAGCTACATTAACTTAGTTTGATCTATGGTTTGTGTTTGTTAGTGATAGAATAGTCTTAAACTTCAAATCGATTGCTTTTTAAGGGGTGTTTGGATTACTGATAAATCTGCCTTAAAGTTACATTCAGTGGTTGATCTTTATTGTTTCATGTTTGTTTAAGTATAAATATGCTCATTTGAGTCTAGGTTTAGGTGCTGCAATCACGAAAGTCAAAATCACTTTGTAATCATTCTAAAATCATTTTCGTCAAGAACAAGTAGCTAAAAACTTGCATCTAGGCTCATAATAACTAGATCTAGCTTGTGGTGATCATCTCTAGTGTCAAAACATCATATTCAGTTCAAAACATTGGATCAAATCTCAATAAAGTCAAACTAAGAATCTTTTTCAAAAGTCAAGTTGTGTCGATCCAGTTTTCTCGAATTACCGGCTATTGCATTGTTCTCATTTCAGTGTTTTAGACCTTGAAACTTGGCACAAGTGTAGTCAGCTAGGTGGTCTATAAGGCCTAATATCTTTTTTTGGCTAAAGCTTCTTTGATAAGCTGCTGCATAAGCTCAAAGTCACACCATGTTGTGCCACGCTCACTTGACACTTTCGATTCACTGAGTTTTGCTAAGATCTTGTGCAAGGTACACAGGGCTCACTTGGGGTCATCATGTTCTGGTATTTGGTTTAGTTGTAGCTAGCCAGGTCTAGGTGAGGCTTCAACAATTGCTTTTTAATCTCTGGCTTAATTGAGTGCTTATTTTTCTCGCTAAAAGTGGCCCTCACAATGCTTTTGTGCTTATATCTCATAACATCAAATCTTAGCAACCTTGCAAATCAGTGGTTAGAACTTGTTGATTCTCATTGCATGTTGGTTGTTTTAGCCTATTAGAGCTTCATTATCAGTTTGGTAGCTTTTGAACTCCATTTGCTTATTAAAGTGCTTATTTCAATAAGCACTTTCTCAACAGTTGCTTATTCTTCCACACATGCACCCTTTTTTCTATTTTTCCTTTATTCCTTATATTATTTTAAGCTTTTCCTGCAATTTTCATATTTTTCCAAGTTCATTTGCTATTTTTCTTAATTTAAATTAGTTTTTAAGCCTTTTTAAATAGCATTTAATACAAATAATTCAGAAAAGGTCCAAAAATATAAGTTTTCATTTTTCTTAGGTTTAGATAAACATAAAAAGTAGAAAAAGTAATTTTCCAGATTTTTCATAGTTCATTTTGTAATTTTTAATAATTTAATTAGTTTTTAATAGTTTAAACTTCCTAGAAAATAGAAAAATCTAGAAAAATACAAAAAAAATAGTTTTGAAAATTCTATTTTGATATTTTAGATTTTTCTAAGTCTTAATTTTATTTTTTCTAGCTTTATTTCACATTTTCTTGTATTTTAGGTAATTATTTAATAGTTAAAAATAGTTTTTAATTAATAATAATTAATTAATTAGTTGAAAAAATAGTTTTATTTTTCTAAAAAGTTTCTTTTATTATTAGGTTTGTAAAAATATCATTTTCATATTTTTAGGATTAATATTGCTTTAGTTTCACTTTTTAATTTGTACGTCGCGTAGATTTTTAATTCAGTTTTATAAAAACATAAAACAAAAACATCATTTTAATTATAGTGATAGCGTTTATTTAATAGATTTTATCTTTTTAACTTTCTTTAATTCTTAGTTATAATCATATCAATCATAATCCTTTTTCCGTTCAAACTCTCGATCACACGTTTGATAAATCATTGCATAGCTCATTTGGGACATAACGACCCGGGGAGACTCTATACTCCTCAGATCTTCATTGATTTCGTGCTTGAGCAGTTTTAAGCTGGTTACGGTCCGTCATTCACAAGTGGCGGGCTTGCGTGATTTAGCTTGACTGTTTTGCGCGCATCATATACCAAGAAGGTATCAATACCTCATTCCGAACCATAGGACTAGAAGGCCTTCTCAGAATTAACGAGAAAATTTTTCCACGGTTTGTTTTAGAATTCTTTCGCCAAGTTGAACTCGTTCGTAACAAGGATCGATCTCTATCACTATGGTTTTGGATCAAAAACCAAAAGTTTGTCTTAACTCTTGGGCAATTTGCTCACATTCTCTGAATTTTAAATCATGGACAATGTGCCTTCACTGAAGATTGGTCTCTTGATTCTCTCTTTAACTACCGTGAAGAAAATAGTCCATATTGTTCACACATACCTTCTCCTCAAGAATTAACTCGCATTTTATGCACTCCTCAATCCAATTATACAAATCCAAACACAATCCTTACACGTGATATCCGAGATGATCTCAAACCTCTCGCAGTCATTCTACGTGAAAACATTTGGAGTCTTAGAGGAAACCGTGAGATACTTCCTGCGTGTTGTGCTCACATGATTTATTGTCTCTTAACTCAACAACCATATAATCTCGCCTACTTCTTCGCAAAATGAATTGCAAATGTCCAAGGTAGCAAGAACAAACTTATTCCATACGGAATGTTCTTAATACGCCTTTATCATCATATCATGTACTATCATCATCAATTTCAAAGTCCCTTACATGTACTTGTGAACAAAATGATGGAGCCTTTGAACACATCTCTCGTCACTTCATTCCTCATCTCTGAAACATCTACTACTCTCAACCCACTCGACGACCCATCAAATGAGAACGCATGAGGAATTTAGTCCTTTCTTTAAGGAAAATCAATCCCTAGAAATTGTCGTTTATCTTCCTTTGTAACTTAATGAAATGAATCATTAGTTGATCATTTACATACCTCTCTTTGGTTGTATAAATCAAAAATTTTTCAAAAATTACCATCTAAAATAAACTCAGTGAAAGCCGGATCCCTGACTTTCAACTAGCCGGATCCCTAGAGTAAGGGAACTGTGGGATCCAGGCAACAAAAGTAGCCTTTCTTGTATCCTCATATCAATCCAATCTTCCAGACCATATTATACTAGTTAAACATGATACCTTAGGATCACTTATGTTTTCCTTAAGCATAGTTGGGCTCACACTCACTTATTGTTAGGAATTAGAAAATTCCATGTTAAAGTGTCGGTCACCCCAATTATGATCTAGCATATGTTAGCTCGTAGACGTGTATTTATTTACGTTATTTATTAGTTTATTAGTTAGTTAGTAGCGTAGAATAGTTTAGTGTAACACTGTGGAGGAAGGACGGGTCTTTACCTACTGTATGCCTGATCCACAGTCCGTCAGGAGGATGTATCTTATGTAACTATAAATACCCCTTCCATCCTTGGAAGGGGTGTGGCTTCTTTGAATCTAACCTTTCATTTTTATAAATCAACTCTCTTTCAAGAAACCTCATCTCTACTCTCTTTATCTCTCTAATGGCTTTCTTATTTAATCATTGTCCTAGACCACCCGAATCATCAAACAACATAAATATTCACTATCCTACAATTGGTATCAGAGCCAAGGATGTGTTGTTTTTGGTGATTCGAATGGTTTTCCATATGGTTTTTGTTGTATGCGTCTTGATTCGAATGGTTCTTGGAAACTTGTTTTGATGATGGTTATGTTGGTCGAATATGTTTTTAATATGTGCTAAATTGTTGGTCTAAGTTTCATCTCGTTAATCAATTTTTGTTACATGTTTCATATCTGTCTTAAAGTTTGTAATGTATTGATCAATGTTTCTAAAAACTGATGGTGTGGTCAAAATGGTTAAGCCCTTGTGGTCAAATACGTCTTCTAAGTCTTTTATCAGTCGTAACTGCATCTTGTCACAACGTTTTCTGGTCATACTTTTGGAGTCAATCAGTGGTCATAAGATGATTTTTCTCTAAGCAGTTTCTGGTTTTTTCATCTATGTGAGTTGTCATAAACTCTTTGAAGCGAGTTGTGTTTGTGATGTTTGTTTTAACTCGCATTTTTGAATGCGAGTTGCCATCGTGTCCAGATTCAGTGAATATGCTATGTGAATTGTCAAATAAAATGATGCGAGTTGGTACAGTTGCGAGTTGTGAACTTGCATTTTTGAATGCGAGTTGGTACATACTTTTTGTAATACATGTGAGTTATATACTTGCATAAAAACATGCGAGTTGTGTTACAGATGCGAGTTGAATTGTCTAAGGCGAGTTGTGTTATTTAACATGAAGCGTGTTGACTCAATATGGGTATGCGAGTTGACAAAGATGATGAAAAATATGGG
This sequence comes from Chrysanthemum makinoi, assembly GCA_910596185.1. Classification (NCBI taxonomy): domain Eukaryota; kingdom Viridiplantae; phylum Streptophyta; class Magnoliopsida; order Asterales; family Asteraceae; genus Chrysanthemum; species Chrysanthemum makinoi. The sequence continues at coordinate 37,164,122 of OU343222.1, read as the reverse complement.
TATGCGAGTTGACAAAGATGATGAAAAAGACCATGACTAAGACCACAAAACTCATTGACCTCCAGTAACAACACCCATCATCGGTCCATGTCTACACTTAAATGAAAAAGCTCGAGCAGATTAACCTCAGACTCGACACAAATCATATTCAATCAAAATAACCTAGACCTAAACTCAACTCATAATCCTCACATACACTCCTCAACTCTCAAAGCTACATCTACTATCAACAATATAGATCTCAGAATCATATCTCTCGTTTCATTAAAAGTTTTTATCAAACTCTTGGAGATCAAGCCATACGAAAGATATCCATCCCATCATCGATCTAAGACTCTATAACAATAACTCAAAACAATCAATTTGTGAAGCCTCACTTCAATCAATATCCGAATCAAAAGATAAGAAATATAACAATCATGTTATTTTCTTTTCCTTGTTCGTTTTAAAACAAAACCGAACACATTAAAGAAAAATCAAACATAAAAGTTTTTATCTTCTTTTGATTCGATTCAGTGCAAACAAAGATAAGAAACCTACCTTGTGATTAAATCGTAAAGATGAAGGTGAAATCATATCTCGTTACCATCCCTGTGGCTTAGACGAATCGTGTCCCTCTTGCCATCCCTGTGGCGAGGACATATAGATCATGTGGTGATAATGCTAGTACCAACAGATTCACGTGATGAGTGATGAGGAGTGATAGATTAGATTTGATTAAGATTGCTTGTGTGATGATGATGGGGGCGGAACTTGTGAGATATTAGGGTTTGATATGAGGAAGTGTTGGACTGATTGGTGAGAAGATTAAGTCAGGAAGGGGGCGTGACTTGTTGTAGGAATTTTAGGATAAGAATGAGTATATTGTGTTTTTATACATCCGAAGTTTAGGTTAAATTTTTGATAGTGCACCTCATTAGATGAATATTTCAATGGGATTCAGAGGTATTGAGTTATTATTGGGCCAATGGATCATTTCTTAAAGTTGGGAAGATCAAGATATATCTAGTGATCATGTATTTTAATCATCAAGTTCTTAAATCTGACTTCTCAAATATATCACGTGGCATTAATCTTAAATATATATAACGATCTCATTGTGGGTCAGGCAGGTGACATCAATCTTGGTATTACTTGGTATCACGATCTCAGTGTATGGTCTAATATAAAAGGAGTTGGCTATTATTCTCAAATCACGTGGTATATTAGATTTGAATTGGGTATATTGATTTGCTTACATGGGCCGATTATGTATCTCGTGGGCCCTGTTGAGTTTACTAGTTAATGGACGTGGTCCTGTTCAAGCATCTTAGCCGAATACTATTATTGGGCCTCTTTCACGAAGATTAACTATTATGATGAACTAGTGGTACGTTTTTGTATGAGTAATATTTGATGTGGGAGACAATCGAATTTTATGACTATGGTATGTTAAGGATTAAATTGGTGCTCTATACCTGGTTGATGTTAGGGTATGTAAATGGGACTTAAATCGGATTTGATGTTCATGGGCTTAAAAGGATCGATTGTTGATTTGTAATGAGAATATGTTCAAATGGGCCGATGATTATGATGAACTGGTCGAACATACTAGCTGAAGTGAGCCCAAGAAATTTATGATCCATTGAGTTGGACTTTGAGTGTTGATCTGTTTTGAGCCGGGTAATTTATCGATTGGTTTTACTCTTTGAACTGGGTTAAGATAAAATTAACCAGTTGAGCCGGTTGATAATTATTCTTGGTTATGGAGTGCGAATTGTTAGCAGATTATGAGAATTTGTTGATGAGAGTGGTTGTGATGATGTGATTCGATGGGTTACGAGGGTTGATACTTTGGTTTATGCATTTTCACGGAAAATTTTATGTCATGGCTTGAATTGATTGAACAAAGTTGACTACGGGACTGTTTGGACGATATTTCTTATTTGGATTTTGAAATGAAGTTTTCCGGGCGCGTTTACTTATTTCGTCTTCTTTCTTTCTACTCTTCCGCGAAGATGACTTGTTTGGGCATTTATAGAGTGTGATAAAGACTTGGCTATTTAGTTACGTTTGTGATTCTTTATCGCTTCACCCATAACGTAGATATCACTTCGGTGTCTCACGCAGTTGAGAATGTCAAGAGGTATTGTACATTGGGTACACCATTTCTTCTTCACAAGGATTAGTACAAGCTTAAGTAATGAATCTGATGAATTTTACGTCATGTTCAAGTTTGATATATCGGGTTTACTTCTCCATGTGGTCACTACAATAGCCGCCAGAATACGTGAATGATGTGTTTACCAATGGATTGAATGGGTGAGATGTGATCACCACTGATTAATAATGATACTTCACAGTCTAAGCAAAATCCTTCAAGAATTTTCAGCGTCGGTCATGACTTTTCAAGATGGTTGCTTATGACAAGAACTTTTTGTGCAGATGGGTGTAAACGTTAATGATGCTTCTGAAAGAAAAGTGTACTTTGATGTTATACGGTCAACCTCCAAGGGAAAGTAGTGTATACTACTCAACTTAGTATGGTTTGTGAAGTTTTCTACTTATGGGTTAAGAATTGTTGAAGAGTTTGTGATGATGATGAATGAACCGCTGCATGTTCCCCTAAAAACAGATATTCACCGAAACCAATGCTGTCATAACACATTTAAGTTGACATTATTTACGGTTTTGTCTTGATTTTGTAAAATCTCGCGAAAGAAACTATTTCTCGGTTTAAATCATAGATTTGTAAAATCCCGTGACAATGGAATCATCCTGGTGTAAGTAGAGTGCATTTCCGACTCTATCTCTCAGTTTATTCTTGGTTTTGTAAAATCCCGTGAAAGAAAATATTTCTCGGTTTAAACTATAGAATTGCAAAATCCCGTGATGATGGAACCATCCTGGAGAAAGGAAAGTGTATGTCGGGATCTTATCTGATGCTGGTGCTACGGTTTCTACTTCGAAGAATGGATAAAAGGGTGTACTTGATGAATTGGATGTGTGTTTGGATATTCGTCATGGCAGTATGGTTATTACTTGGTTTTACGGGGTTATGTGTTTTTAACCATGGTCGGGATGAAAACTATTATCAAAGTTCATTTAAATGTCAAAGAAGGCTAGAATTGAGCTTTTAACCAGAAGATGTGACAACGGGGTTAATTCACTATTATTTATTTGAGGTTGAAGTGAAATATCACGGGCAAGTGTACTTAGTATCTGAAGGTATCGGGGATGGTTGGATGAATATTCTTCAAGATCCTTGTTTGAGCTTATTATCAAAAACGAAGACTTGGAAATCTAGTTATTGTTGGGTGTCTTTTACCACTTAGGGGAATTGGGCTCTTACCACCACAAAATAACTATCACTTTAAGGAGTTACGTTGTAGTGCTCAGTGTCACATTCAAGTGTGGATTTTCAAGAGGTGATGTACGTCTTATACTTGATGGTTGGTTGGATGAAGAGTATAGAGTACTTAGAGATTCAATGGAGGATGAAGTCTCGGCACCGCTCTTTGTTACATATGTGCAAGTTTAAGTCACGAGTTCGGGTTGTTTTACTTCAAGGTCAAATTCATCATATTGTGTTTTCTCCATCAGCTGTCATGACAAAGAGCCTACTGAATGATAAAGGGGTGATTACAAGTTTTGCCAAGAGAGCTGAAAAGAGAGAGATAATGACGTTTGAACACAACAGTTCAAACCTCGTTCTCTAAAGAAAAGAAATGTGCACGTTTCAGTGCGCATTATCTTCTGAAGAAGAGAAATCTTCTTATTATGACCATTCTCGTCAACATGCTTCATGCTTTTTCCATGCGCTTCAATCATCAAGTGATCCGGACTACTGATAACTACTCTCATTCCACTTGCTCAATATAATGAAGATGGCGACATCATGTGCTAATTTTGCGGGGGAGAAGTGTGAATAGAATACATTTGGATGATAATCACTTGTTTAATCAAGAATGGCATCTCCGTATGCAATTCTTGAGGGGGAGAAGAAGTGTGAATTTTTTGCATTGTTGATTGATATTTGAGAATATATGGTCAAGCGGCTCCTAACTCATGTAAGAACCGAGCTTCTTCTTATCGGATCATCTTCACATGTAGTTTCTTCTTAGAGCCGTTGGTTGACATCTTCACAAGCTGATATGAGTTTAAAGACAAGTGCTTCCGGTTAATGCTTCACGTGCACATCAACATGATGATTCCGAACAACCTTATGTTCTTGTTTGATGTGATTGTTTGCTTGGTATTAGCATTTTTTGTGTTCGTTGCGGGTGGACTGCTAATTTTCTTGATGAACCTCTTTCTGTTCTTGTTTGATTGGGAGGGATGTTAGTTAAGGGGAATTGCAAGATGTAAGTTAATTGGGATGCTTTCTGGGTGAGATGGAGATGTTAACTATCTATTTCCCAATTGGAAAATCTTGAAGAAGGTCGAGTCTACAGTCAGTTATGCATTTTCTGCTACATGTTAGAAGACTAAAGACGAGTTGCATTTGATTATTTAAAGACTTCTTCTTAATCTGGGCATTTTTCAAACAGATTGTCGGTTTAGGGGAGAGCACTAATTGAGGGAGAGTGAAAATTCAGATTCAATCCCCAATTAGACTTGCTCACATTCTTTCGCAGCAAGTTGATTCTCACAAGAGTTCAAATGTTCTTCTTAACAAATTTCTAGTATACGGGCTTATTATTTGTTGCTGATTCTGAAGTATCAAAACCAGAAATGGGAAAGGAGACACGTATCTAAACGTGAGTAAACTTGATGAACTTAATACTTCTAAGTGATTGAAGATATCCCGGGAAGACAAATGTTATTACCGCAGAGAAACTCAAGGTTTGACTCATGGCGAGTAAACTTGATGAACTTAATACTTCTAAGTGATTGAAGATATCTCGGGAAGACAATTGTCATTACCGCAGAGAAACTCAAGGTTCGACTCATGGCGTTTAGTGTCCTTATTCCATCTATGTGGGGGAAGAGATGGAAGAGAAAGTTTTTGAAGATAAAAGAGGTACACAAGTATGACATATTCAGGGGAGATAAATGTATAACATGAGGGAGAGAGATTGTGTACATTGGGGATGCTCAGTTGTCTCACTTGAGTGCTTAATCAGTGATTCAGAGATATAATCACTTATTCCAGAGTTGACATCCGCAGAGATAATCAGTGATTTGGCCTACTTCTTCAATGTTATCGGTTATTCTTTCCTTGGGAATGTGTGTACTTCGGGTTCTTGAGCTTCATACACGATCATCATGGAAGAAGAATGTGAACATTGGGTAGGTGTTTTCATTACCCTTATGATGTGTATTCGGGAGAGCTCTTGGGTATTGGTGTACTTCGGGTTCTTGAGCTTCATACACGATCATCAGGGAAGAAAAATGTGAACATGGGGAGGTGTTTTCATTCCCCTCATGATGTGTATTCGGGAGAGTTCTTGAGCATTATACAAAGAGACTGACTGCATCAATTCAACTACTTGAGGGAATTGTTCTCTTGACACCTTTTGGAATGGATTGCTTAAAACTTCAATGGTTATGAAATGTGAGAAGATTATTTATGAGTGGGATGATACGTTGCAGTTGTTCTATTTGATGATATAACCCCGAATGAAGAATCAATGATCATTCTTAAAAGGAGCAGCAAGATCGATGATAATGGTGTGCTTCTTTGTGCACTTGGCTAAGGGAAGCTTGAAAGAAAGCTTTGAATCTGCTCAGCTAAAGGATTTTCGGTTTGGGGGAAGCTGCCAAAGTCTCACTTTCAGATGGTTCATTTCTTTCTTCAACTCAAGAGCCTCGGATGCTTTCGTGGTGAAAGTTTTAGGGATGATGACTTCTATCTTCTAAAACGGGGTTGCTCGATATCCTTATCTCGGTACTCGTATCATCATCTTCTTAAACTATATCATCTAATCTATCTTTGTATATATCTATCTTAAAAACAAAATACAAAAATATAAAACCAGCAAAACAAAATAGAAAAATATAAAATCTTCAACAACCCATAAAAATCAAAAAAAATTGAAAAATACCAAAAATATGTTTTCTCAAGATGTTAATACAAATAAGCCGTAAAAACGTTTATTTATATTTTACGATCTTCTAATGTTTTGTCGATAACAAACGTAAAATCATATTAACGAAACAAATAAAATACGTAAATGGTTTGAACCAATAGTTTCTAACATATTCACATTTTCACATAAAACACTAAAACAAGTATAAGTGATTTTATGATTTAGTAATACATATGTACAACAACTAGTGTTTACATATTTGGATAAAATATACACATAACTAGTATGTAGTATATTGGGTAATATAAATGGGTAGAAACTTAAGTATCACAACCCATTGGGCAAATACATTGAATGTAGTTGGGTACAACCCAAAGCCCATAACCCATAGATCTTGACCCATAACCCATTGCATGATATCATGTTTATATCACATATGGATAATACCCATAACCCATGGATCAACCCATACCCAAGTGACTAAGTGCATTGCACTCAAATATACATTGTATCTAGCCAAAGATCCATGGTTCAACCCATGACCCATGACCCATAACAAAATACCCATTATAAAACCAGCAAAACAAAATAGAAAAATATAAAATCTTCAAAAACCCATAAAAATCAAAAAAATTGAAAAATACCAAGAATATGTTTTCTCAAGATGTTAATACAAATAAGTCGTAAAAACGTTTATTTATATTTTACGATCTTCTAATGTTTTGTCGATAACAAACGTAAAATCATATTAACGAAACAAATAAAATACGTAAATGGTTTGAACCAATAGTTTCTAACATATTCACATTTTCACATAAAACACTAAAACAAGTATAAGTGATTTTATGATTTAGTAATACATATGTACAACAACTAGTGTTTACATATTTGGATAAAATATACACATAACTAGTATGTAGTATATTGGGTAATATAAATGGGTAGAAACTTAAGTATCACAACCCATTGGGCAAATACATTGAATGTAGTTAGGTACAACCCAAAGCCCATAACCCATGGATCTTGACCCATAACCCATTGCATGATATCATGCTTATATCACATATGGATAATACCCATAACCCATGGATCAACCCATACCCAAGTGACTAAGTGCATTGCACTCAAAGATACATTGTATCTAGCCAAAGATCCATGGTTCAACCCATGACCCATGACCCATAACCAAAATACCCATGGGTAAAGAGGAGCGTTCCACATATCCTTAGCTTTGTGCTAGCCGGATCCCAAGTGGAAGGGATCTGTGGGATCCGGGGAACAGTAGGATTTTTCCTCTATAAATAGTGAGCCATTTCTTCATTATTCATGATCCCTTTCTAACACACTTTCCCCCCTGAATTAAATCTCACTAACCTTAGATCCAAGAGATCTATGTTTGTAGTTTTGTTTTTGTGTGATCTTTTAGGTTCCTCTTAAAGGCAAGATCACCACCTTTTGAAGTCAAGCAAGCTCAAGTCCATGAGTTGCCATGCTTCCTCATCATCAAGGCTACTGAAGTCTTCTTGTTGATGATTCCTTTCTTTCCTCAAAGAAGTGTAGTGTTGAAGACATTAGTGAAAGATGTCTCAAGTGTCAAGACGAAGATATTAGTGAAGGGTATCTATCATCTATAACATAAGCACGTGTGGTAGGTGCTTAGAAGTCAAGACAAAGAAGCATTAGTGAAAGGTGCTTAGAAGTCAAGACAAAGAAGCATTAGTGAAAGGTGCTTAGAAGTGAAGACACAAGACATTAGTGAAAGGTGTCTTGTAGATCTAGTCAAAGGCATTAGTGAAAGATGCCTTAGATGTACATTCGATATGGTGTGTTTCGATGTACAAGATAGACTAGTATTAGATCCAAGGATATTGATATCCTTGATGATGTTGTAAAGGAGTAGATCTCCTTTGGGATTAGTCGTTGGTGTAGTGTGGTAGTAGTTCCTGCATTGCAATGGAACTAGGTGCTTAGCCTAGTACCTAATAAAGGGTAGGCAACGTTGTGAAGGTGTAGTTCACCTTGGAGTGAAAGAACTAGGTACTTAGCCTAGTACCTTATAAAGGGTAGGCAATGTTGTGTAGGTGTGGTTCACCTTGGAGTGAAAGAACCCGGTGGTTAGCCTAGCACCGGAAAAAGGGTATGCGACGTTGTGAAGGCTTCTCTGTCATAAGGAGATTGGTGTAGTGATTACGAACTCTCGAGTAGGTGACTCGGGGAGTGGAGTAGGCCAAGGAAGGTGTCCTTGTAGCCGAACCACTATAAATACTTGTGTTGTGGTTTTGTGCTTCTTACTCTTATCTTTTCATTACTTACCTTTATATGCTTGTTTATCAACATCCAACACACACATCCAAATAGATTGACATAAGTCGATTTAAATAGATTAAAAGGAAGTTTTAATTGGCAAAACTATTCAACCCCCCCCCCTTCTATTTTTTCACACAAGACATGTCTTCTGGTATCGATAACATCTACGGTCTTAGAAATGTCATTCAATAATGGCACGGGACCATAGATGAAGTTCGAGCAGGAGGTGTAAATATTATTTTCAAAACATGTCTCAAAATATGGCTTACGCATTACTTGGTACAGTGCTTAAACCATGGCTTACAGTTTTTTTAGACTGTAACCCATGCTTAAAACTATGGCTTGCTATTATTTCTGATAGCAACCCGCTCTTCAAAGAGGAAAGTGCTGCGCTAAACCAATTTTCAAATATTTTGTGCACTCATCCTAAAACAAAATGAGGAAAGTATGTGAAGGATTGTTGTTCCCACACAAATGTTTTTCCGTCTAAAATTCTTCAGAAAAATATTTGTTGTATTCAAAATTGGTGGAAAATGAGTTGCTTTCAAAACAATCGATTGAGTTTTTATAAAATTTGCAAACTCAATCAATGACTTCAATGCTTTTAAACTTTTCAAAAAATTGAGTCATTAATTGATGGGGATAATGTTTTCAAATCTATATCATCTAACGGGCTTTCTTAATTATCCTATATGCTTAATTAAAAAAATGACGTTAACCAACGTTGAAGGACTAGGTGCCTAGGATATGATTGTTAGGTTTAGATGATTAGAGTTTGATGAACACATTATTCCCATGCCTTTATATGATCTGATTGATATGTTGCATTGACTTTTATTAGTCGATTTTTGTTTGGGTGATGTCGACCACCATATATCTGTATGTGTGTTCACTAACGTATGCAGATATATTGGTATATAAGAATTTTCCCGATCCGGATCCCACAAATGAAGATGATTGGATGCCGAAAGGAAAGGGTAACTATATCTTGGGTTGACAAATGAAGAAACGGAGCTTAATTGGACTTCTATGGAGTGTTGGCATGGAAAAATGCAACGTAAGAGGTCTCACTGCATCAGCAGATGGTTTTCTTCTAAGTGATTAAAGAAACAGAGCTTAATTTGACGTCAGTTGGCATTAAAATGCAACGTAAGAAGTCTCACTGCATCTGCAGACGGTTTTCTTCCAAGCCCTACAACAACATCAACAAAAGCAGCTTATGATTCTCTCCACCTAACGTATCTTGTGCAGAAAATGAATGATACCATTTTTTTAAACAATTTTTGAAAATATTGTTTTGAAAATGGAAAAATATTGTTTTGAAAATAAATTGGTCTTAATTTTGAAAATCACCGGACTTCTTTTTATCAAAACCTATGTTACTCAATTACCGACTTCAGTCATCGATTGAGGGGGAGAGTGATTTAAAATATAATATTTTCATACAATATTTCTTCATAAAAGTTCCGGTTTGTACATTAAAATGTGGTGATCTAAAGATTTAATGTTATGTCATGGTATGATTTTCTTTAAAACTCAAAGATCTGTCAAAATGAAATTTTTTCTGTTCTTGTTTGATTGTGAAACTGTTTTATTTTACTAAAAGATCTCTTAAAACAATCATACCTGACACTAACAATCTTTAATGTCTTAAAATGGTCCTTATCTGTCATTTTTCAAAATCAACTCTTGCCACGTCTTTCCCCAAAATTTTCTAAATGATTTAAATCTTTTGGGAGCACAAATCTCAAATGGTTTGAAATTTGTTGATCGGGGAAGAGATCGTGATTTAAATCTCAAATCTGTTTTAATGGAATTGGTTTTAGTCCTTCAAAGGCACTCCTACCTCCATGTGCCAAACGATTTCAATATACATAATGCACATGTTGAGGGGGAGCATTTATCCAAAAACAAGATGAGATTTTAAATCAGACGCATTTTCTCCCATGTTTTCTAAACCTTATTAAATCACGTGGGATCCAAATTCTCAAAGGGTTTGATATTTTTGATCAGGGGAGAATTTGTGATTTATTAATGAAATTTGATAAAAGGTGATTGTTTTGATTCAATTGTGCAGGCTGCTCTCTCATGTGTGCTAAACCCTTTCGAATCACGAAGCACATATTAAGGGGGAGCATTTTAACAGAAAATAAACTATCGAGGTACAAAAGCTTTTATGTTTTAACATAAAGTACCTTGATTGAGTTTTCAAATGGTTTTCTTAATGGTTTTTGTGATCGTGGATGTGTTTCAAAAGAACTCTTTCCTCTATGTGATAAAATGATTTCAAATATCCTATGCACATATTGAGGGGGAGAATTTACCAAGAAAATCAAATGGCTTTTTCGACGGAAATTGTGATCAAGAAATTATTTCAAAGAACTCTTGCCTCCACGTGCTAAACAATTTCAAGATCATATGCACATGTCGAGGGGGAGCATTTCTAAATGATCAAAACTATTAAGGTACAAAATGCTTTGATCTCGTATCACAAGTACCTTGATTGATTTTTCCAAATGATTTTTGAATTGGTTTCAAGATGGAATGAACTGTACCAAAAGACCGGCCAATTTACTTTATGCATGGAGTTATAAGGATGGTGAGGTTAGGTATTCGTTCCCACGATCCGCCAGAACCGGAGGGATCTACCCAGGGATAATCCACTAGATAGTGTAGAGTCCATAGGTATGATGAAAAAAGGAGAAAAGTGAGATATGGGAAGAGTGCGGACTGAGATAGAGCTAGAACTGGAATAAACCCAACAAGGTTCTAGTTATGAAGTCTCGGTAAGCATTGAAGGGGTTGAAGAATGAAAAAGAAATGAATGTGAAAAAGGGTGAAAAGAAATAGCCCTCCAATAATTCAACCTTAGGGCAGAAACCGGGTTCAATACATATGCTACTAGTGTTTACTAAGGTAACACTGGTATTGAAGACAAGACGTCATGGACCCAGTGACACACTGCACTAAACTTCCCAAGCTACTCAAGTTCCTCTTAAAAGGGCTTGTTTCATTCTCACGGGGAACCTACATAATCTATCAACTTTCTCTTAGAGATTGTTGATATTGAAGAAGGAGACCCTCTCCCTAGTCTCCAGCATAGGAACCAAATGTGCACAATTGAGTCTAGAGCCAAGAGATCATCCACAATATCTCATTAGGACACAAAATTAATGAAGACTTGCTGTTTCACACAATGTGGAAAGTAAGTATATATTTTAAGAGTCCTACGCATTATCCTTGTGGTATTGCCAGAACATCTGAGTGATATGTAAAATATTCACAATGAAGATGGAAATCCTTCTAGAGCCAACATCTAACAAGCTCTTGGTGGGTGACATGTGAGATCTTCTCGTAAGATCAAGCTTGTGACAACTGGATAGAAACGATGGGGAGATTCAATCTTGAATCAACTTTGGTCCAGGAATGAATTGACGAATACTTTTGGAAAAACCGTTCGATGTGCAAATCTCTTCTTTTCTCTAGCACTTTGAATGTGTATTCATTTTCAAACACAAAAAGTATCTCTGATTGAAAAAATACTTTTGGAAAAATCGTTCGTTGTGCGAATCTCTTCTTTTCTCTAGCACATCGAATGTGTACTCTGTTCAAATACAAAAAGTGTTTTTGATTGAAAATTGATCTTTCTCATAAAACCTTCGTCGTATTGCAAAACTCTTTCTTGTAAGCAATACGCGATTGTTTTTCAAATCATTTTTCTTCAATCAGTGAATCTCAATTTGCTGGTTCACTCACTCCGTGTTGTCTTCTTTGAGACGTTCCGGTTTGAGAATGGCTAGAACAGCTACGAAACCTTGTCAAGGAGATTCTTCGGAATTATACCTGATCACAGGCAGTACTTGTACTGATCAACGGGGAACCGTGAGCCGTGTACCTCAATTCAACGAAAGTGGTCAAAGACACTTTCGTGTGTTTTTTTGCTAACTGTTGTTTGCAGGTACATTTGGACAGTTGCAGCTGATCAGAATTGAGGACTCAATCCAAAGCCGCATGCTCACAGCATCCACACTTAATTAAAGAAATCATGACTGGTGCATATCTACAGAACCTTGCTCTGATATTTTTATATTGTGCTTCTGCTACGCTGCTGCAAATATCATGAACCAGTAAAGCTTCCGCTACTCTGATGAAAGATGTCATTATCCAAAAGTGTGAGCATGTCGGTCCAAAAGTCATAACATTCCATGAAGGCAACACAACTATGGATGATCCAGAGAGATTTGCTGTGGCTGATGATCTCAATGAAAGCTTAAAGATAATCAAGATGTGGATCAGTTCAAAGACCTCCACTGAAAGTACAAAATAATCGGACTATGAAGAGTCACTACAAAAGCACAAAGAATGCAGACATTGAAGAATTGAAGTCTACGAGCTCAGAACTGAAGACTAAATAGAATTCTAGGATTTGAAATGTAAAACATGGGGTGACCTCCCTTAGGGGGAGATTGTTAGGAATTAGAAAATTCCATGTTAAAGTGTCGGTCACCCCAATTATGATCTAGCATATGTTAGCTCGCAGACGTGTAGTTATTTACGTTATTTATTAGTTTATTAGTTAGTTAGTAGCGTAGAATAGTTTAGTGTAACACCGTGGAGGAAGGACGGGTCTTTACCCACTGTATGCCTGATCCACAGTCCGGCAGGAAGACGTATCTTATGTAACTATAAATACCCCTTCCATCCTTGGAAGAGGTGTGGCTTCTTTGAATCTAACCTTTCATTTTTATAAAGCAACTCTCTTTCAAGAAACCTCCTCTCTACTCTCTTTATCTCTCTAATGGATTTCTTATTTAATCATTGTCCTAGACCACCCGAATCATCAAACAACATAAATATTCACGATCCTACACTTATAGCTAACTTAGAATCTCATTCAAGGTGTTTATCACTTCACCAAAACTCACCATATTTCTGCTTCAATACTCACACATTGTTCCTCACATCTCAAAACACCTAATTTGATATTACTCTCAAATTTAGCAAATTGCTTTTAGTCATCTTTACCTCAAAATAGGCCAAAAATTAGTTTTTCATTTCTTATGATTTTTAAGCAATTTTCCAAATTTCTCTTAAGTTATCATCTGATCTCTAGGATCATTTAACACCACATGACACTATTGTTGGGAATTATAATTTGTAAAACAGATTTAAGTATGTTTAATTCTGTTTAGAGTTAATTCTGGTAGCTTTAGTAGTTAAGTCTGGTAGACCAGACTTAAGTCTGTTGGTAGTTAAGTTTGCCAGTACTAAAGATGTGAAGTCTGACAGAACAAATAGTCGATAGTTAAGTTTATTTATTGTCGAAAACTAGAAGGGGGAGGGGGTTGAATAGCTTTGCCGATTTTAAGTTAGTTTCTAAAATCTTTAGATTCGATGTTATGTGAAATCGTATGGATGAAGATAAAGTATAGATCTAAGAGTAATGAAAGTAAATAAAGTAAAGCAAGGGAAAGAAATGACACAACCGATTTATAGTGGTTCGGCTACAAGGACACCTTCCTTGCCCTACTCCACTCCTCGAGTGACCTACTCGAGATTTCAAACACTATGTCAACAAACTCCTTCAACTTGGCGGATAAGCCTTCACAACGTTGCTTACACCTTTTTCCGGTACAAATCTAAATGCCGAGTCCGTAACACGGAGGACCCAACCAACACGACTATTACACAACAACTATGTAAAATATCAAGTACAAGATCTTTGCTACAGAAATCTTGTGGAGAGACAAATCAATCAAGGACCCCTTGCTTGGATGACTTGTAGTAAGCTCGTGATCTCGCCTTAGAGAATGACCTATATGAGAATCACAATAAAAGAAAGAAGAACAACTCTCTATATCAAGTGATCTTTTGTTAGAAGAGAGTAAGAGTATATGAGAGAGTTAGTAAGAAGAGGGGTGAAGAGAAATAAAGAAATGGCTCTCTATTTATAGGCAAAATCTTGCCACTGTTCCACGTATCCCACGGATCTCTCCCTTAAGGGATCCGTCTAGTGTAATGTCAGGGATCCATGGGACGCTCCTCTTTGCCCATGGGTTTTTTAGTTATGGGTCATGAGTCATGGGTTATGGGTTGGTCCATGGGTATTTCATTAGATACAATGTATCTAATAGATGCAATGCATCTAGTCAAATGGATATGGGGTCAAGACCATGGGTTATGGATATGCTCCATGGGTTGTGATTTTTACCCATCCTAATAAACTATTACAACAAATGATTTATTACAACAATTTGTATTAAATGACTATATGTAAATGCTTTACAAAAATAACATGTATCCTTTTAATTTTACTTATGATAACATTATATTTGTTATCAACAAAACACAAAGAGATCGCTAAATATTAATAAACGTTTTCACGGTTTATTTGTATTAACAATATCCCCCTTTTTGTTGATGACAAAACATAATGTTATGATGAGTAAAACTTAAGATTAGATGTATGTTTTGAAAGCCTAAGTTTTACTTCTTCTCCCTCTTTTGTCGAAACAAAAATTTAACCCAACGAAGAAATAAAATGTGGAAAAATAGTCCACGTATCACTTACTCCCCCTTGACGGTAGCTCCCCCTAGATTGGGGCGTCAAGTGAGAAAAATAAAAAGTCCTAAAAAGAAAGGGTTAGTAGTAACATGCATAAATAATCATGTGATTGACGAGAATCAAGATTGGGAGCCAAGGTATGTAAACAAGGCCTTGTAATAAAACAACAAAATGTAGTGGTATTTATGCCACATACAAGCATGTAAAAGTAACAACGAGACTTGTTCTTAAATATGACTCAAAAGAAAAATACTAAAAATAAAAATTGTAATAATGATTCCTTCTATGCTTGCATAAAGTTATGGATGGAGGGTTTGATGAGTAATGATATTGATGCGATCAAGAATGAGTTTGAGTATGAATCGCATTTCTTCCCTAATTTCTATTGCAATATCCCTAGTGGATTGACAATGTTCACAATGAAAGTGATGTTGGTAATGAGTGCAGAAGTTTTCCGAACGACTTTGATTTGTGAGATGCGGACGTTGTGGTGGAAAAGATGGAAAAAGTGGATCAAAGTCCGGAATGTTTGGAAGTGATGGTGGAAAAGAACCTAGATGTTCTTGCAACAAAATGGGAGCTAAGGGTGGTGAGGTTTCAAGGTCTTTGAAAATTATGTTTGGAGAAGTGGGAGGTGTTAAAAAGACTATTTCTTTTTGTTTTGGTTGTTGAGATCTTATTGGAGTCTTAAGGAGTTCCAAAAGAGTGACCTTAGGTGGTGAGTTGATGGGTAATGAAGTTGGTGTACTTGTTGGTGATGAAGGAGGTGCTATAATGGAAGCATTTTGTGGTGAAATAGTGGTTGGTGATGAACAATTCGATGATAGTTTTGCTAAACAACAAGGCCGGATGCTAATCCGTGCGGATTTCCTAGATTTTGATTGTGGTATTTTGGAAGGTGGGAGGACAAAATTTTGGATTTCTTGAAAGGGATTGTTTGCACTAGGTGATTCATCTAAGTTGGAAGATCTTTTGGATGACATGGTGGTGTTTGTTTGTGAAGTTGAGATGAATATGCAAGCATTTTGGGAATCCTATTTATAGAAAAATAATGCATTGTAATGAATGCTTGACCCAAAATGTGGATTAAAATCTAATGATTAGATAAGGCATGTGATCATGAGAACACAAGGATTAAAGAACATACTCCAAAAGAAATAAAAATAAATGATGAAAAATATTTAAGTTTTCATCCAAAGTGTGAAAAATAGAAGATAAAACTAGCTTCCGTCTCACGGATCCCACGAATCCTTCCCTTGAGGGATCCGTCCAGCATTAAGGCTGGGATCCGTGGTACTGGTGATTCAGGCAGCTCAAAATTTTTCTTTTGGAAACATTTGTGCCTAGTGTGTGCCTATATGCAAACCATTTGGAGTTGCGGTTATCTCGACTCCTAAAAAGAAAAGAAAAAATAAACTAGAAGTGAAAAAGCACACTATTATGTGAGATAACCCTGAGATAACCCGAGTGCTCCTAATTCATTGTTGCTTAAATGAATGTACCAGAAAACACATATTAGTTATGTGTCCTCTTTAGCATTCAAAAGACTTGAGATGCAATGAAAACGGGTTTTTACTTTGTATTAATAATGAAAAAGCGATTTGTCCTTGACGTGAGAAATGGCTTTTGTGAAAGTGATACGGGAAGAGGTATCATTTCAGAAAACATTTTGAAAAGAGGTTTCTATGTGTGAATAAAAATGTTTATCCTTTGAAAAGAAACTGTGTATGTAATTACGTGTTTGCAACTTGTAATTATCTTGAAAAATAAGAGAAAACTATGAGTTATAAGTGAAAAACTTATCTTGGGTTTTGAAAATTCCCATATTGCTTGTGAGTTGTGCTTGAAATAGAGATCCTAGACTCAGAAACAAGAAGGCTAGAGTTAAAATTCTCATACGAAGTAGGTTGAATTGTTCCCGCTTCAAAGGTTTGGTGAGGACGTCGGCTATGTTGTCTTCGGATGCTACCTTCTCAATAGAGATGTTCCCCTTTTGAACATTGTCTCTTAAGAAGTGATGACGGATCTCTATATGCTTTGTGCGAGAATGTAATACCGGATTCTTGCTTAAATCGATGGCACCTTTGTTGTCACATAGAATGGCTATGTCACTTAGATGAATGTCGTAGTCAACTAACGCTTGTTTCATCCATAGTGCTTGTTAGTATGCTTTGCAGGCGGAGACATATTAAACGGTTGTTGATATTGCTGATGCCGTTTGTTTCTTTGAGAACCAAGATGTTAAACAACATCCCATAAAAGTACATACCTCACTTGTACTTTTTCGTTCAACATAATCACCTGCATGGTCAGAATCTGCATATACAATTGTTTCTACTCCCGTACCCTTAGGATACCATAATCCTAATTGAGTCGTACCCTTAATGTATCTAAATATCCTCTTGACGGCTTCTAGATGTGATGTTTTAGGATCTTCTTGAAACCTAGCACATAGACAAACACTAAACATGATATCCGGCCTACTATCCGTGAGGTAGAGAAGGCTACCAATCATGCCACGATATTTTGTGTTATCAACGGATTCGCCGTCTTCATATTTTGTGAGTTTAGTGTCGGATGACATTGGTGTCCTAATTGGTTTTGACTCTTCTAAACCGAATTTCTTTAACATTTCCTTAATGTATTTAGATTGATTAAAGAAGATACCATCTTCTACTTGTTTGATTTGTACACCAAGAAAGAAACTAAGTTCTCCCATCATACTCATCTCGAACTCGTCATGCATGATTTTAGAGAAATCATCACACATGTCTTGACAAGTATATCCGAATATAATATCATCTACATATACTTGAACAATGATTATATGTGACTCCTTTTTCTTAGTAAAAAGTGTGTTATCAACTAACCCCATAGTGTAGTTGTGTTTGATTAAGAACGACTTGAGTCTATCATACCAAGCTTTTGGAGCTTGTTTAAGACCGTAAAGGGCTTTCTTTAGCTTATGCACATGTTTAGGTTTTTCAAAATCGATGAAGCCCGGAGGTTGAGCTACATATACTTCTTCATTAATAAAACCATTTAGAAAAGCACTTTTGACATCCATTTGATAAAGCTTAAGATGATTAGCACAAGCATAAGCAAGAAGTATTCTTATAGACTCTAATCTAGCCACGGGGGCATAGGTCTCATCAAAGTCTATTCCTTCTTGTTGATTATACCCTTGGGAAACGAGTCTAGCTTTGTTTCTAGACACTACACTGTTGCATCTATCTTGTTTTTATAAAGCCATTTGGTTCCTATTATGGTTTGATTACTAGGTGGAGGGACAAGTTTCCAAACATCATTAGAAACAAATTGATTTAAGTCTTCTTGCATGGCCATTACCCAACTTTCATCTTTTATGGCTTCTTGTGTATTCTTAGGTTCTATGGTTGAGACAAAACAAAACAAGCTACTTTGGTTTTGAACTTGAGACCTTAAAGTTCTTTCATTTAGCTTTCCTATGACCTTATCTACGGAGTGATCTTTGGACTCTTTAATATTTATGATTTCATCATTTAAAGGTTCTTCTTCTTCGTTTATCTTTTTCTTTATTACAATAGCTTCACTTTCGACAATCTCATCATCGACAAGAGGTGGAGAGCGTTTGGGTGGACTTTCATCAAATTTAACGTTTAATGACTCTTCAACCTTCATTTTTTCTTTATTTAATATGACGTAGGCTTTGCTATTAGGAGAATAACCTAAAAAGATACCTTCGGTTGATTTAGGATCAAATTTTGTAAGGTAATCTTTAGTGTTGAGTAGAAAACATTTGCTACCAAAGACTCTAAAGTGATCTAACATAGGCTTTTTTCCTCGAAGTAACTCGTATGGAGTTTTACCTAAAATTGGTCTAATTAAGACTCGATTAAGTATGTATGTTGAGGTATCAACGGCATTGCACCAAAACTTTTGAGGTATGGATTGCTCATTTAGCATGGTGCGACTCATTTCTTGTAGGGTTCTATTCTTTCTTTCAACTACCCCATTCGATTGTGGAGTGCGAGGAGCCAAGAAGTTGTGAGTAATACCATTAGCGTCACAAAAAGCTCCAAATTGTACTTCATTATCGAATTCCCTACCATGATCCGTTCTAATAGACACTATAGAACTTCCTAGTTGTCTTTGGATTTTCTTACTTAATATTTCAAAATAATTGAATGTTTCAGTTTTGTTCTTTAAGAATTTAGTCCATGTGTACCTAGAATAATCATCCACTATAACCAAAGTGTAGTAGTTGCCTCCATAACTTTGGATAGCGGATGGACCAAATAAATCCATGTGTAGTAACTCTAGACACTTAGTTGTAGACACCATGTTTATGACTAGAATGGACTTGTTTTCCTATGTTACAAGCATCACAAAAGTGATGTTCATATTTTAATTTTGGTAGATCTCTTACTAGATCTTTGGATGATAGCGATTGAATAAATCACATATTGGCATGACCCAATCTTCGGTGCCATAAGGTTGAAGTATCATCCATAGAGGTAAGAAAAAGTTTGTCTTTAGGTTCATTACCAATTTTAATGACGTAGACTCCATGTTTCCTAATTCCTCTACCTATGGTGATGCCGTTTTTTAATATCTTACTACCGGTTTCGGTAAAAAGTACATTACACTTTTTATCACATATTTGTCCTATACTTAAGAGGTTAAAGTTTAGGTTTTCTACATGACACACATCGTTAATGGTTAGAGATTTGTTAGAAATCGTACCTTTAACGATGATTTTGCTTTTGCTATTTCCAAACACCACATTTCCTCCATTGAAGGATTCATATGTGGAGAATAGATCTTTATTTCCGGTCATGTGCCTCGTGCACCCGCTATCCTTGACCCATTCATCCGGATCTAGGTCGACCTTTAAGCACACCTAAGAAGACAATTAACTCAAAAGTTTGGTCCCCATTTGTTCATGGGTCCATTAGTCTTAAACATTCCATTCATGTTAGACATGTATGGATAAGGTGAATATGCATTCCTGGCGCAAAGTTTTGAAATGGAAAACGATTTTGCATATTTGGGTTCCATCCCATTTGATGGTTACTTCTCGAGTAAACATTATTAGGTCTCCTAGATGTGTTTGGTTTTGAAAATGATGGACCTTTGTTTCTTATAAAACTTTGATTATATCTTGGGGGAGGTTGTCTAATGGTAATATGAGTTGGTTTCTTCTTATTAACGATGACAAAATCAGTTCTAGAAGAGGAAGCTATGTTATTACCACTGTTTGCTTCTACCCACGGATCCCTGGCTGTACACTAGCCGGTTCCCATTTTGTGGGATCCGTGGGATCCGCCACAACAGTGGCTTGTTTTTCTATTGCTTTTACGAATTGTGTTTCTTTGTTTTCACTAGTTGGCGCATTAAGTTGCTGAATACCTAAACTTTTTTGGTTGTTTCCTATTTTAACACTATCTAATATCATATCTAGAGTATTAGTACTCATTCTAGCAATCTTAGAATCTAGTTGATCAACTAGTGTTTGAAGTTGAACGCAAAGTTCACATTCGCCACTTGCTATCTTGCCCTTTTCTAGACGTTTCGATTTGGCCCTTAACTCTAAGACTTCCTTATCTAAACGTTGGTTCTGATTTTTCAAAAACTTGTTTTTGTTGATTACTTTTAAACTAATTTTGCGAATTTTATCATATTCATTATGCAATGAGTCATCATCTATTGATGAGCTACTATAGTATTCGTGACATACCTCTTCATTTGCCATGAGACAAATTTCTTCATCCTCCTCCTCGCTCATTCCCCACGAGCCGCTCCCGAATTCCTTTTGATCATCGCGTTTGGGACACTTACTAATAAAGTGGTTTGGGTCCCCAAATTTAAAGCAAGCACGATCATCCCTTGGCTTCTCGTCCTCTTTGCTTTTCCGGAATCCTTTCTTGTCGTCATACGGTTGTTTGACGTATCTTCCTTTCCTTCTAATGAACTTTCTGAAGTCCCTTACCACCATGGCATACTCCTCGTCATCACTATCCGAAGAGGAGTTCTCTTCATCACTTGAGGCCTTCTTGGCTTTGAGGGCAAGAGATTTTTGCTTCTCTTTCACTTTTGAGGCTTCGGAATCCTTAGCAAGGACAAGCTCATAGACCTTTAAATTGCCTACGAGTTCATCAAGTGTGAGGATTGTCAAATCTTTTGACTCTTCGATTTCCGTCACCTTAGATCTCCACTTGGATGGAAGTGCCCTTAGATATCTCCTAACATGGTTACGGCTAGAAAAAGATTCATCAAGTGCTTGTAAAGATGTAATTATAGTACTAAAGTTAGCAAAAGAATGATCTATAGTTTCCTCATCCGATATTGAAAATTGTTCATATTGTTGAACATATAGATCTATTTTATTGTTTTTCACTTGTTGATTACCTTGATGAGTTACAACTAAAGATTTCCAAATTTCTTTAGAGGTTTTGAGCATGGAGATTCTTTCGAATTCCTTTTTGGGTAAAGAATTATACAAAACCATTTTAGCTTCACTATTTTTGGAAATCTTTTTCTTAATTTCATTGGTGAGTTTATCATGAGGTATGTTAACTGAAACTCCATTTGCATCTTTTGAGGTAGCTTCAAAATCGCCTTCAACAATGATGTACCAAAGATTAATATCTTTAGACTTCACATACGTTTCGAATCTATTTTTCCAATATAAAACCATTAGTTTCAAGTAGCGGTGGTCGTTGCATAGATTGCCCTTCCTAGTAGTTTTCAGAACCCATAGTGATCGAAAAGTTTTTAAAATACGGTTTACTTTAAAACTTTTTTAAACTTACCTCTTGATGCCAATTGTGGAAAACTAGAAAGGGGGGGGGGTTGAATAGTTTTGCTGATATTAAGTTAGTTTCTAAAATGTTTAGATTCGATGTTATGTGAAATCGTATGGATGAAGATAAAGTATAGATCTAAGAGTAATCAAAGTAAATAAAGTAAAGAAAGGGAAAGAATTGACACAACCGATTTATAGTGGTTCGGCTACAAGGACACCTTTCTTGCCCTACTCTACTCCCTGAGTCACCTACTCGAGAGTTCAAGCACTATGTCAACAAACTCCTTCAACTTGGCGGAGAAACCTTCACAACGTTGATTACACCTTTTTCTGGTACAAAGCTAAATACCGAGTCCGTAACACGGAGGACCAAACCAACACGACTATTACACAACAACTATGTGAAATATCAAGTAGAAGATCTTTGCTACAGAAATCTTGTGGAGAGACAAATCAATCAAGGACCCCTTGCTTGGATGACTTGTAGTAAGCTCGTGATCTCGCCTTAGAGAAGGACCTATATGAGAATCACAATAGAAGAAAGAAGAACAACTCTCTAGATCAAGTGATCTTTTGTTAGAAGAGAGTAAGAGTATATGAGAGAGTTAGTAAGAAGAGGGGTGAAGAGAAATGAAGAAATGGCTCTCTATTTATAGGAAAAATCTTGCCACTGTTCCACGAATCCCACGGATCCCTCCCTTAAGGGATCCATCTAGTGTTATGTCAGGGATCCGTGGGACGCTTCTCTTTGCCCATGGGTTTTTTGGTTATGGGTCATGGGTCATGGGTTGGTCCATGGGTATTTCATTAGATACAATGTATCTAATAGATGCAATGCATCTAGTCAAATCGATATGGTTCAATACCATGGGTTATGGATATGCTCCATGGGTTATGATTTTTACACATCCTAATAAACTATTACAACAAATGATTTATTACAACAATTTGTATTAAATGACTATATGTAAATGCTTTACAAAAATAACATGTATCCTTATAATTTTACTTATGATAACATTATATTTGTTATCAACAAAACAGAAAGAGATCACTAAATATTAATAAATGTTTTTACGGTTTATTTGTATTAACATTTATGTCTAAAACAGAATAGTTTGTTAGAGTTATATTAGGAATAGATTAGTATGTGTAGAGATATCTTAAGAGAAGATATCTTTACCCTTCTACAAATTTGTTAGTCAATTAGGGTTTCCTTGGTGTATAAAATGATCCCTAAGGTGTTAGGTTAATGTACAAGTTGTATGCATTAGCCATTGAGCAAATTAATAGAAAATACGAAGTTAGTTATTTTGTGTTCTTCATACTTTGTGTGTTAAGATTCCGCATTAACACATCAAGCTTTTACAAAGAGTTCTTCATATAGTAATTTTGGATTTATTCAAGATTACTATTAGTCATTCAAGGCTACTTGGATCCATAAACGTTTGGACCTACAAGTGGTATCAGAGACTGTTGAAGGACTCTAAATTAAAGAAACAACACTCACCAACAATACTCACCTCATCTCACTCAAAAATCCTTAAGAATGTCTCTTCATGATGATTTCTCAAATCACCTTAGTGATGAAGAGGCTACTGACCATGAAACTGAAGCATCAGAAGGTGATCTAAGAAACAAAAACAGAAACAACAACAACAACAACAACAACAACAACAACAACAATAATTTTCTGTAACAACAACTATCGCCAACCTCAAACTTTCTATTCTGAAAAAAGAAGAGTACGACATCTGGGCCATGGAGATGGAACATTATCTAGAATATGTAGATAATGAGGTCTGAAAAGTGATCCAGATTGGGAATTCAAAGAAGAGAATTTCCAAAGGTAAAGATGGCATAGTCAGAGTTCTTCCACCAATCTCTACTGCAGATACACTTGTTGTAGAGAAAGAAAGAAAGGCAAGAACTCTCTTATTGATGGACATACCAAAGGAACATCTCAGAAGGTTCCACAGTATGGATGATGCTAAGGAGATATGGGAGGCTATTAGAACCAGATTTAGAGGAAATGCTAACTCCAAGAAAATGCAAAAAGTTGTTAATAAACAACAGTTTGAAGCGTTTCCATTAGCGATCAAGGCCCGAGAAAGGCTATGACAGATTCCAACAACTCCTATCACAGTTAGAAGCACATGGGTCTGAAGTGTCTAATGAAGATGCAAATATGACGTTTCTCAGATCATTGCCCAATGAATGGTCAAATCTAGCAATGATCATGAGAACTAAGGAAGACATTGACACTCTGTCAATAGATGACTTGTATAATAATCTTAGAGTTTATGAACAAGACATCAAGGGGAATTCAAGAGCATATTTAAGTGACAACAATGTTGCCTTTGTCTCTCAAGGCAAGAGCACTAAAACCAAAGTTAAGTTTGGTAGTGGTTTTAGTTCTGGTAGCTATACAGTTTCTTTTGGTGTAAAGGAAAAGGATAAGGCTGCTGGTTTTGCTGATAAGATCATCTACTCACTGTTTTCTAATCAATCTGAAAACATTCTAAATGAATACTTGGATCAGATTGAAGATGAGGAGATGGAGGAAATGGATATAAGCTGGCAGTGTGCCATGATTGCCTTAAGGATGAAGAAATTCTTCAAGAAGACTGGTAGGCAAGTACGTTTTGATGAAAAGAGACCAGTAAGATTTGACAAGTCAAAGCTTAAGTGCTACAAGTGTCAAGAAAGGGATCACTTTGCTAAGGCATGTAAAGTAAAGGAGGCCAATGAAGAAAAGAAAAGGGATTCTTTCTATCCTAGGCATGCTGAGAAAGAAGACAAGAGTCAGACGAGGCTGCTAACTTTGGAAGCCGGTGTGATTAACTAGGGAGAGCATCCTACTGAGGGGACAGAGGTTAATCATGCTCTCATGGCCATAAGCTCCAGTAGTGAGGTAACTTTATGCTCAAAACTTTGCACTGATTCATACCATAAACTGCAATCTTTTTGTGATGAACAGATAGGTTAGTTGGATGATCAAGAAGTTAAATTACTTGCTTATGAAAATGTTGTTAAAACATTAGAAAAACAAGTAAATACTCTTCAAAAACAACATGCATCTCTAAGTGAAAAGCTTACTTTCCAAGGTAATGAAATATTTGAAAAAGATGAGAAGCCTAGAAAATATAGAAGAATTGGAATGAAGGCAGTTAACGATAAAGAAGAGTTGCAAAAGATAGTTGACTCATGGCAAAATAGTAATAAAAATATGTGGAAACTAGTAAATTCAGGATTGAGCTCAACAAGTAAAATTGGTTTAGGGTATGGGATAAAATCAGATAAGGAGGTTTTAAGATATGAGGAAGAGGTGATGGAAAATATTTTTGTTAATTCAAAAAGTGACTTTGAAGGTAAACCTATATATCATAGATTTGCTAAAACTGACAACAACAAGGGAGTTCCACCACCAATTAATGATGATTATACTCCTAAACCTGAAAAAGAAATATGATGAATCCTTATTTGATTATAGCAAATGGAAGAACCCTGAGACTCTTGCTTCTCAAGACTACTTCATTGAATTTACTAACTATCAATCCAATGACAGTAAGGGATTATGTGAGAAAAGTTCTGAAAGCAGTGTCTCAGAAGATAAGACCAGTGAATACTCTTCCTGTCAATATAATGACAGTGAAGGACCCACTAGAAGTATCTCAGAATGTTTTCTAGAACTTAAGTCTGAACCCATAAGGATCTCTAAACCAGTTTTAAAAAGTAAGACTTTTGTGCCAAAACAAACTGAGCCTGTCATTTTTGTGTCTAAACCAGAAACAGTTAAACCTAGTTATGTCCAAACTCCTAGGCAACAGACTAAAATTGAGTCACCTAAGATTGACAAAAAAGATTAGAATAGGTTAATGTAGAGAGAGTTTGGGGGATGGGTACTCTTTCACAAAGAAGAGTTGTTTTGTATGTGGAAGCCTAAGTCATTTGATTAGAGACTGTAACTATCATGAGAAAAGAATGGCTAGGGAGGCTGAGTTAAGAAAGAAAACGGCTATACACACTGAAAATATTTCTGTTAAGCTAGTGTGGAATAATGTGAACAGGATTAACCATGCTAATAAATTTGTTACTAGACCAATACCCGTTAATACTGGTAGTACTTATGTTAATTCTATTAGACCAAGGGGTGGGCACTGGTGTTCAAGTTAGTACTGGTAGGCAAAATTTTAATACTGGTCATGTTAAGCCTGGCCAAGCTAAAGTTAATTCTGGGTATATGAATGTTAAATCAAAACCTACCAGTCCTTCACCCAGTCCTAAGTTTAAAAAACCACAGGTGAACCAATTTAATCAAAGACTTCATTATGGTTCTCACTCACATGTGAGAAGACCCATGTCTCAAAATGCAGCTCAAATGTTTCAATCTTATGCTTTAAGGGGTAATTGGGGGACTGTTGTTAAGCCCTTGGCAGGTTATAATTAGAGATAGACCAGACGAAACTTCAAGTATAATAGTAGACCAGTTTCTTTTAATTCTGACAAATCTAAAGGTCCACAAGGCAGACCCAAGCCTCTATAAGCTTGGGTCCCCAAGAGAAACTAATTTTTCTTTTCTATGCAGGAACATCCTTATTTGAACATGGGAGATAGAGGAATCTTTGACAGCGGATGTTCTAGGCATATGACTGGTAACAAGGAATACTTGGATGAATTTGAAGATATCAAAGGTGGTTTAGTTACTTTTGGAGGTAGCAAAGGCTACATCATAGGAAAAGGGAGAATAAAGGTTGGTAATTTAGAATTTGATAGTGTGTCCTTTGTAAAAGAACTGGGCCATTTGAACTTGTTTTCAATATCACAAATCTGTGATAAGCAGCATAAGGTTCTTTTTACTGAGACTGAATAATTTGTGTTGACTTTAGACTTTAAGATGCCTGCTGAAAATAAGATTCTTCTTAGGGTTCTAAGACAACACAACATGTACAGTTTTGACATAAAGACACCTGAACCTGCTAAAGGTTTTACCTGTTTGATTGCAAAGGCCACTATTGATGGGTCTAAATTATGGCATAGAAGGTTAGGTCATATAAATTTTAAAAATCTAAATAAACTTGTGATGGGAAACCTTGTAAGAGGTCTACCTTCCAAGGTTTTCAAAAATGACCATACTTGTTTTGCTTGTCATTAGGGAAAGCAACACAGAGCTTCATGCAAGGCCAAGTTAGAAAGAGCTATAATTGCCCCATTTCACACCTTGCATATTGACCTTTTTGGACCAACCTCTGTAAAAAGTATAAATCATGCATCCTTTTGTCTTGTCATTACTGATGATTGTACCAGGTAGTGTTAGGTTTTGTTTTTATCTACCAAGGATGAGACTTCTGGCATCCTACAGACATTCATTAGGCAGATAGAGAACCTGCTTGACCATAAGGTTAAGATTATTATATCAGATAATGGAACTAGATTTAAGAATAGAAATATGCTTGAATTCTGTGGGGACAAATGGATAAAGCAAGAATACAGTAGTGCTAGGACTCCTCAGCAGAATAAAGTTGCTGAAAGAATAAATAGAACCCTTATTGAGGCATCCAGAACCTATTTAGCTGACTCACTCTTGCCTACTACCTTTTGGGCTGAAGCGGTTAGCTGTGCTTCATATATATTTAATAGAGTAAGAGTGACCAAACCTCAGCTCAAGACTCCCTGTGAGATTCTCTTTGGGTATAAGCCTATTGTTAGCCACATAAGGCCTTTTGGGTGCCATGTTACAATTCTTGATACCCTTAGTGCGCTTGGGAAATTTGATAGCAAATCAGATGAGGGTTTCTTAGTTGGGTATTCACTAAATAGTAAGGCCTATAGGGTATATAATTTAGTGACTAAGAGAGTAGAAGTAACTCTGCATGTTAATTTTCTTGAGGAAAAGCCAAATGTAAAGGGAGTAGGATATAGATGGATGTTTGACATTGATTATCTATCTAATTCTATGAACTATATTCCTGTGTTTCTGGACAATCAAGCTAACATAAATGCAGGGTCCTATGAAGACACTAACAATGCAGGTATTGGATCTCAAGCTTCTGAGGAGGAAGAGGAGCAAATGGTTATGACTACAACAATCCATCAGTCAAGCATCCCAACTGGTGATTCAGATGTCATTCTGGCATTCAAAAGAGATTTAGATGCTATTGTTGTAAAGCATCTAAGACCAGAACCTACTTTTAAGGCTAACAAAGATAATACTATTAATACTGGTAATGGAGCTGTTAATTCTGGCAAGTCTAATTCACCAGTACCTAATGTTGTGCCCACCAGTACTAACTTCAATAATACTTGTAGTGCATTTGCTACATCTAGAAATGTTGATGATGATTGCTATGAATTAGCAATGCCAGAACTGAATGTTATGATCAACCTGTTTAAGGAATTTTTGAGGAAGCTTCTTATGATGAAAATAGTGTGGTAACTGACTTCAAAAATCTGCCTTTTGAAATTAATGTCTGTTTCGCCCCTACTCTTAGGATTCACAAAGATCATCCTAAAGCTAATATACTTGGTGATCCTACATCAGCTATTCAGACAAGGAGCAAAGTTCAAAAAATTTCTGGACCTCATGCATTAATTGGTCATATTCAGAAGCAGCAAAGGCACAACCACAAAGATTATCAACATTGTCTGTTTGCTTGATTCTTATCTCCGGAGGAACCCTTGATTGTTGCTAAAGCTTTAACTGATGAAAGTTGGATAGAAGCCATGCAAGAAGAGTTATTGCAATTTGAACTGCAGAAGGTATGGGTTCTTGTAGATCTACCTAATGAGGCTAAGGTAATAGGTACAAAGTGGGTTTTCAGAAATAAAAAGGATGAAAGAGGTGTGGTTGTTAGAAATAAGGCTAGATTGGTGGCACAAGGGTATAGACAGGAGGAAGGGATAGACTATGATGAGGTTTTTGCTCTTGTAGCTATAATTGAAGCCATCAGGTTATTTTTGGCCTATGCATCATATATTGGGTTTATAGTCTATCTAATGGATGTTAAGAATGCATTTCTTTATGGCACTATTGATGAGGAGGTTTATGTTGCTCAACCTCCTGGTTTTCTTGATCCAGCTCATCCTAGGAGGGTTTATAAAGTCATCAAAGCATTGTATGGACTTCATCAAGCTCCCAGAGATTGGTATGCTACTATCTCCACCTTCCTTGAGCAGAATGGCTACAGAAGGGGCACAACTGACAAGACCATATTAATTAAAAAGGATAGGAAGGATATCATGCTTGTGCAGGTATATGTTGATGATATCATTTTTGGCTCTACAAGAAGATCTTGGTGCGAAGATTTTGAGGCTTTGATGAAAAGCAGATTCTAGATGAGCTCTATGGGAGAGCTCATGGTATGTGCTAAAACACATACCTTTTCATTATCAAAACTGAACCAAAATAACCAAGAAAGATCCGTTTATTGCTAATATTTGTGGTTTTCTTGAGTTTGTGCTTGTGCAGGTATGGATATGTAAGAACACGCAAAAAGGAACCAAATCAGACATAAATCCGAGCACGAGAGATTAAGAGAGCTTAAGCCGAGCCGGAAGATCAAAATTATGCATTTATGAAGATTTTATTCTCCGAGGATGATTTTTGAAAGATATACTCAAGTTTGAAGAAATGTCAAAATTGGCCCCTCAAGTTTCAGCATTTGACAAAAGTGACCCTTGAAGATTCAAAAGTTGCAAATTAGCCCTTGGTCTATTTGAAGATTTTCAAGAATGGTCCTTGAAGATACTTTCAGAATTTACAAAGCTAGTCCAAGATATATTACAAATCCATTATCCAATCCTTAATAAACCACGGCCCAATATCATAATATTACCCGGTCCATTAACCAAACAAACCAACCCAGCTATACCCATTTACCCGCACTTTACCCGAACTAAACCCAAGTCAATGCACCCAAACCCGGTCAACCCCCTTTGAAAAATAATAAACTAATCCAAACGCGCTTACAAGATTTCGCCTTCCCCAAACCCAAACACACCAGATTTACCCACTCCCAATCACCCAACTGCACTAGAATCTTTCTAGCAACCTCATCTAGCCTCGACATGTCGATAAGATGCCCATGTGGACAATTGGAGCTATCCTATTGGCCGAGACACCTCAATGGGTGAATTGGAGCATTGTGATTGGTGGTGATGACAATGGGATGATCTTGTGGCTGTGAATAGACTTCTAGGTTCTTCCAATGAAGGATCCAAGACCTGATGAAGGCTATATAAAGACCCTTGAGCTCACAATGGATTTCGTGCATTATTTTTCCTTAAAACTTTAGTCAATGTTTTTTGTATTTTTAAGCTTTTTTAGTAGTTAAGTAATGATTTCTAAAAGTTTTTATGTAATCTTAGTTTCTTTGTACTCTCATTTCAGTTTCAATAAAAGTTTCCAAGTTTCATTTTGATCTTGCATTTCATCATTTGAATACTAAATAAGCCGTTTTTAAGATTGAAATAAGCTCATATAAGCTGTCCATAGCTTTTGTGAGCTTATCTATTGTTAACTTGTTCATTTCATTCACAAAAGATCTCAGTCAACGAAAGTCAACTGTCATACTCTCATTTGGTTCAGAAATGGAAATGGGTTGATATGATGCTCATTTGGGTTTGATTTAGAGTTTGGTGGTGAATTGGGTTGATTTGGTTCTGTTATGCTAAAACTCAGCTGGACTTCTTGTAAGTTTTAAGCTCAAACTGTCTTGTATGCTATGGTAATTGTGATCATGTGGCTGATGATTGAAGCTTGATTTAATGTTATGAGATGCTCTCTGATCTTAGTAAGTTAGTCGCTTTCATGTCCGCATAAGTAGGAGTAAGTGTTAGGATAATCTGCTCATTAGATTAGCTTTAAGGAGTGTTTGGATTAGGACTAAATCTGTGTTAGAGGTTAAAACATAGTAGTAGTTCAGTTGATTTAGGTCTTCTATAGCTTATTGCATTCATTTCTGTCATTGTTTTGTTTGCCATTTGCACTCTTAGTCAAAATCATAAGTCCACTAATCTTATATGCATAATCGTTGAAACCAGCATTCGATATCATAACATATAGGCCTAGAATTTGATAAACCAGCTTTTTGTAGTTGCATTTCATCAGTATTCATCAACTTCAGTCCAAAATTTGATCTCAAATCTTAAAAAGTCAAACTAAGTCACTGTTTTAAAAAGTCAAAACCATGTCAACAGCAGTTTTCTTCAAATAGTGCAGACCTTGCACAGTGGTCATTTCAAATAGTCAGGGTCTGATTTTTGGTTTAGTGATAGTCTGCTAGGTGGTATTTAAGACCACATATCTGTTTTGTACTCAAGCTCTTCTGATAAGCTTGTGAATAAGCTCAAACTTAGGGTCAGATCACTGTTTTGGCTTAGGAAATCAGTTAGTATCAAATCTGAGTAGACTGCTTATTAGAGGTTAGGAGTAGCTTGATTTAGCTGATATTAGCTTATTTTAGTATAATATTGCTTCTGTAGAAGTTTGGTGGCTAGTTGTGCTTATTTGCTTATTCTTAAGTGCTTATTTAAACTCCATTTAAACTGCAGCCTTCATATCTCACACATAAGCATCACATTTTATATTTTTCATAGAACTAGATTAATATTTTAGAATTTTCCTGAGTTTTTCATAATTTTTGGTCACTGTTTAGTATTTTTCTTAATTAAAAATATTTTTTAATCACTTTTAAATAGCTTTTATTGCAAATAATTAAGAAAAAGTTCCAAAAAATAATTTTTCAATTTTCCCAGTTTAATAAAAATATAAAAAGCATAAAAAAATATTTTTCCTTATTTTTCCCCTTTTATTTGGTATTTTTCACAATATAAATTAGATTTAAATAGTTTTAAATTTGTAGAAAATAGAAAATTAATCAGAAAAAATAAAAAAATGGTTTTGAAAAGTATCTCATGGTATTTTAGATTTTATAAAAATAGTTTCATATTTTTCCCCTTAATTCTCATAATTTTTAGTATTTTAATTTAGTTTAAAAGGTTAAAAATTAGTTTTTAATTCTAATAAAATCCAGAAAAATCCAAAAAAAATAGTTTTAATTAATAATTAGATTTCACAGTACATTTCTAGAGTAAAAGTAATTTTAGGCATTTTTTAGGGTACAATTTAGACGTAGTTTCATTTTAATTACGTTTTATTAATTACGTTTTAGTAAATTCGCACTTAGGATTTCCCGTAAAATAGATTTCCTTAATTACTTTCCCTATTCCCGTAGTTTAATAAAATCAAAATCACAAATTAAAACATCGAGCATCAAATTCCAAACCAAAAACGACGTTGGCAATTCACACCTCGTTGGAAAACGATTCGGGTTGACTAATCCGTTTCAACGATCACACACGGGATTTGATTTATTATTCTTTTTCCTAAAGGAATTTGAATCTATCTTCATGATTATTTTTTATATCGATATTGAGGTTTTATCCGTACACACATACCCTTAAGCCTTCATTATCATAATCGATTCCGAACTGTTTTAAGCTTCTTACGGTTAGTCATTCACAAGTGGCTAGCTTGTGTGAGATAACTTGACGGGTTTGGTATCTGTGAATCAAAATTTTGGCGCCGCTGCCGGGGAGGTTGTGTCACGACAATATCGTTTGAGGTTTGACGATTAGTGACTCGAGATCCTTCATTCGTGAAGTTACTATTTTTCTATAAAATAAAAAAGTAAAAAATATTTTTCTTTTTCTTTTGTATATATATATATATCATATTAAAAAAAATACAAAAAGATTTTCTCTTGTGTTTTTGCTAATAAATAGAAGACATCAATCATATAACATTCTCAACGGAGGTGTTATCATTAATAAGTTCCCGAACTAAAGATCAAAAACTTGCCTTTGTGTCGCTTGTGAGTTGATTTATTTCTATTTGATAAACAAACTGTGTGGTGGGTATAAGGACGGCCGACATTAAATTGCGGTCGTAAAGAAGCGGGTTTTAATAAGCTTGTGACCTAAAAAGCTTTTCCGCTCGCTTGTGCGTTTGTCTTGTAGAGGTGATTTATTCACTTGGGATTATTGGTTAAGTTCACTGTGTTTTCGAATACCGCTCGTTTTAATTGCCTTGGTTTTGAAAGTGCATGCGACTTTTCGCTTCCAACAACTACTGAGACCGATACTTGAAACCGCTACAATTCCGCGAAGGAGAAATAGACGTGCTCCCTTAGTCGAACCCGAG
Source organism: Chrysanthemum makinoi (assembly GCA_910596185.1). Taxonomy (NCBI): domain Eukaryota; kingdom Viridiplantae; phylum Streptophyta; class Magnoliopsida; order Asterales; family Asteraceae; genus Chrysanthemum; species Chrysanthemum makinoi. The sequence continues at coordinate 37,131,249 of OU343222.1, read as the reverse complement.
ATTCGAACTAATCAAACCCGCCCATCGCCGAAATGGCGGAGGACAACCGATCTATGCTAGAGCAACTCCAAGCACCCACCGAGGGTTATGGAGAAGCCATCGTCGTCCCGCAATCGCTTGCCGATAACTTTGAACTTAAACACGGATTGATAAATTTGGTTTCGTCAAGCCAATTTTACGGATTCGAGAGAGCCGATCCTCACTCTCATATCCGACGATTCAACAAGCTCACGTCTACGATCAAGTACCGTAACGCTCCGGAAGAGGCTATCAAGCTTCTCCTCTTCCCGTTTTCACTTGAGGGGGCTGCCCGGATTTGGCTCGAGAAACTACCCCTCGATCGATAACCACATGGGAGAATTTAGTGTCAAAATTCGTGAACGAATTCTTCCCACCGTCTAAAACAACAAGCTTAAAAATGAAATAACAAAATTCACACAAAGATTTGATGAATCATTTAGTGAGGCATGGGACCGATTCAAAGATTTGCTTAGGCAATGTCCCCATCATGGTTTTACGGAGTTACACCAACTTGATACATTCTATAACGGTTTGAATGAGACTGATCAAGACTCTCTCAATGCCGCCGCGGGTGGTAATTTGTTGACCCGATCAACAAGAGATGCCTTGTCAATTATTGAGAACAAATCTAACGTTCGTACCTCACGTAGCAAATCGGTTGCTGCCCGAGTGAGTGTTACACCATCATCCTCGTCTTACGAAAATACGTCTAGCACCGATGCTAAGATTGATAAGCTTACGGACATGATTCAGGCTTTGGTTAAGATTAAGACCGCTAAGATTAATTCTTCTCCACCCGCTCAAGTCAAAGCGGTGGAAACGACTTGTACTACTTGTGGTGGCCCGCATGCCTACTACAATTGTACCGCCACCGATGGTAATCTTTTCGATGCTAATGCCGTAACCGGAGGTAACCAATACCGTTCTCAAGTTGAACCAAACCCTCGTGTTAGTAATCAAATGGGACCTCCGGGATTTTCTCAATCAAATAATCAGACTCGTTTTAATCAGAATCAAGTTCGTGGACAAAATGTTCAAAACCAATTCAAAGCCCCACCAAATCAATACCCGAATCAAGGGGTCAATTACAATCAAGGATATCAAGCTTCAAGCTATCAAGCTCCACCTTTGCCTTCAAATGAATTCTTGAATTACGTTCAGAACAATAATGCTACCATCCAAACCATGAGAACCCAGATTTCAAGTTTGAGAAACGAGTTTCAATCTTCGATAACTAGACAGAGCAATGAGTTTAGGAACGAAATTGACTTGTAACAACAAATTGGATGCTTCAGAATAAACTTGAGAATATGTTGAATGTCTTTGCTTTTATGCCAAATGAGTCAACCCTCGGGTTCCGGTTCTCTCCCAAGTAACACAATTCCAAACCCGAAGGGAGAAATGAAATTCGTTACCATTCGAGATGATGGGCCCTCGATGACTACTTCCTCTCCGGTGAGGAGTGTAGCACGAGAAACCGAGGTGACAAAGGACCCGGTAATTCCTCTTGATAATGGAAAAGCCAAATACGTCCAACTTCTGGTTGCCCAAGTTCCTTCTATATTTGTTATAATGCCGAGTTCTAACCTTACACCGTGCAAATCTGTTCAATCACGATTCGACAAAATGAAAGTTGTTTCCGGAACCAAGTTCAAACTTACGACTGATATGATCAAAGCTGCTGAAAAGATTTATGAAGAGAAATTGGAACAAATTTCAAAGATTTCACTTGAGCCTACACCATCTAATTCTTCCTCAAACCAAGCTCCCGAGAAGCTTGGTGATCCCGGGAAATTTCTCCTTCCTTGCTCCTTAAATGATATTAAGGAATGTAATGCCCTAACCGATTCAGTTGCAAGCATAAGTCTCATGCCTCTTGCGATATATCATGAGCTTGGATTGAAGACTCTTATACCGACTCGTATGACTATCGAATTAGCTAATCGAACAATTGCTCACACGGTTGGTGTAGTCAACGATGTTATGGTACGAGTGGATAAATTCCATTTTCCCGTGGATTTCGCCGTAGTTGATATAGAGGTCGATGCCCGAGTCCCTCTCACTTTAGGAAGACCATTCTTGAGAACCGTGAAAGTCATTGTGGATCATTACCAAGGAACGTTAACGATCAGAAAAGGAAATGAAAAAATAGTGTTTTATGCCGAAAAAACATCAAAACCTCCACCCGATGATCATTCGATTCATAGCATCGGTGTGATTGATTTTTCTCAAGAAAGTGGTGATCCCATTTTACCATCTGATCCGAATGATGTGACGAAAGTTGAGCCTAAACTAACTCGAATTGATCTTTCAAGGTTTACGATCAAGAGTATGTCAACAATACAAGCTGAACGGAAAAAGAAACAAGAAAAGGAGTCTACAACGGTAGTGGTGGAAACTGCTAGCTCTAAGAGCACACCACTTGTCCCACCTCTGATTTCTAAGAAAATCGACCTTCCTTTGAGTGGCAATCCCACTCCTTCTTCTGAAATCATGGAACCTTCTTTTGAGACATCTTTCGATCCAGAATCTTTCAAAACGACATTCACAAATCCCTTGTTCAAATTCGATTCTGAATATACTCAAAATTTTGAAAATCAACTCTTTAACGAAGAAAGTGAGGAGTTCACCGATGAACTTGCTCCTACCGACTCGATTTTCTCTGAGGATAAAGAAGAATACGATGATCCGTTTTTTCCAAAGAAAGATAAGGAAGTGAAGTTGTCGACAGATGAACTTGTTGATCCTGAGGTCCAATATTATTATTTAGCCGAGAGTGAATCCTCTCTTCGTGAGGATTTTCACATAGATGACACTTTGATCTCCTTCCTCCCCGAAGACAAGATTTTCAACCCCGGGATACGCGTTGATGAGTTTTATGCTAAAATTGTCATTCGAGATAAGGATCCTCTCTTGGATGCCTTCGTTGATGAGCCTTTGAGTAACACCTTTCTATACCATGAGCTCCCGTCTTTCTTGGAGTATTCTCTTATCGATCCTTCATCCCTTCGTCCACCCGCAAAACCACCGGATGATGGATCGATCTTTCATATGCCTTATGTGAGTTTGGGAGGAGTCATTCTTTATGTGCTGGAGCCCGACATTTTCTTTTCCTCCCAACCCACCCAGTCTCATTCTTTCGGGAATGAGGACACCGCTTTTGACCCTGGTATCTCTACCATTTTCTTCCCCAAGGACAAATGAATTCGGGGACGAGTCGGGCTAGCGACTCGTTTAAGAAAAATAGTAGCGCTTCGTGGGAGGCACCCCATGCTTATCTCTATTTTCTTTCTATTTTCTAATAAGTGACGAAGGGTCCTCTTCGATTTCTCGTGTTTGGTTGTTTGTGATGTTGTGTTTAGGATGTTCCGATTTGAAGACTCTTGTGCTCGAAGTTTGTCTTTTCTCCACTCGAGTTTCATGATCGATGCTGATGGAAATCCGATATCCTAAATCTTATCGACTAACGTTTATCTTTGAGCATACTTAATAAACGGCTTTTAGATTTTCGTTGATACCCTTGCTTTTAAACATTGAGGACAATGTTTCGTTCTAGTCTGGGGTAGGGTAATCTTCGATTTGATTTGACCGCACTTGCTTATTTTTTGTCATGTACTCTCGCAACCCCGTTTTTTCTTAGAAAATGAAAAAAAAATTGTGCAAAAATGAGAAAAATTTTAAAATTTTTGAAGCTTTTGTTAAGTCTTTTTGATTGAAAAGTTTTGCTAGTCTCTTAGACAAGAAGCTATAAAATGCGAATTCTAGCTCACAAGGCCAAGAATTTGCAAGTTTCCCTGAGTGATTTTAAATATGCATAACTTGATTTCAATAGACGAAGCATTAGCTAAGTTAATATATGTTTTGACACCTTGTTGACTTTCACGGTGAGAGTAGGAATAAAATTCTGACTTGACCGGGCGTGTTGAGCCCTAGCTTGTTCCCTTAACCATAGATAATCTAAAAATTATCGGCTAAGCATCTGCGGATCTCATTATTTGGGATTTTAAACTTGCAGAGATCGAGAAATGATAGAGTTACTTATGAGTTTAGATGCTAAGCGTGGAGTAGTTGGTTCTCTTTAGAGCCCATCGAAGGTACTTATGGCTTTTTGTTCCCGCAAAATTGTTTCACCCCATATCTGTCTAATAATAATTAGAGATGTTGAGTTTTTGGTGATAGTTAGTTCTTTATCTTCTTAAAAGAATCTTTGTTTTAAAAATTGGGTACACATCAAGGATCCGTAATAAATAAGCAATAATTGATAAGTGAAAAAGTAATAAGTAAAGTTATGAGCTGCGGTGTCGAGATCGGACCCTTGGATCTTTAGCCAGGATTGAGTGAGGTCTTAGCCTAGCCTAGGGATCCTCATTTCATAAAGCCTATAGTCTTGGAATTACCCCGTGAAGCTCCGTAGTTCATAGCTCATATAAGTAAAAGTATAAGAAAAAAAAAAAAAAAAAAAAATGAAAATGGAAAAGTCAAAAATAAGTGAATAAAAATTCCTTGATGTGGACCTCATTTTTGGGACAATGGTTCTTGAGAGAAGACGGATAACTAATTATCGACTTAGCTTTATATCTTTATCGGAATAAAAGTTATCAAAACGAGAATTTGAAGAAATTCATTTCTCACAAAAATAAAAAAATCTAGAGGAAAATAGGAAAATGGGAGCAAAATGTATTTACACAAGTAACTTCCATGGGTAGTGTTAGCATCTAGAATCATACTTAACAATGATTTCGGTTTTACGCTTAGTTTGGGAGCTTGTGAAAAATCAGGGACGATGTATTCTATCCGTATGGTCACTTCACGCTGTGTTGTGTTTTCTACTCCGAGATCCTAACGTGTCGTTTGAAAAATGTTGGAGTTATTGATCGACATGAAAGTTCAACAAACCGTCATTCATGACCGGAATGTGCTTAATTGTAATATCTATATATGTGAATTAAGAGGTAAACGGGGCGTTTTTAGAATTAAGGCTTTCTTAATCTCTTTTGAGGAATCTTTGCTACTTCTTCATAGGTTTAGTAGAAAGAGATTGAAATCCTTGGTTTTAGAAGCGTGAGTTGATTGCATTGCGTGAGGACACGACAATGGTTTCGTCTGGGGTATTTTGGTATGTGCTAAAACACATACCTTTTCATTATCAAAACTGACCCAAAATAACCAAGAAAGAGCCGTTTATTGCTAATATTTGTGGTTTTCTTGAGTTTGTGCTTGTGTAGGTATGGATATGTAAAAACACGCAAAAAGGAACCAAATCAGACGTAAATCCGAGCACGAGAGATTAAGAGAGCTTAAGCCGAGCCGGAAGATCAAAATTATGCATTTATGAAGATTTTATTCTCCGAGGATGATTTTTGAAAGATATACTCAAGTTTGAAGAAATGTCAAAATTGGCCCCTCAAGTTTCAGCATTTGACAAAAGTGACTCAAAAGTTGCAAATTAGCCCTTGGTCTATTTGAAGATTGTCAAGAATGGTCCTTGAAGATACTTTCAGAATTTACATGTTTGGCCCTTGGAGTTTCAGCTAATACAACTTTGGCCCTTATAATGCCTTGGTTTACAAAGCTAGTCCAAGATATATTACAAATCCATTATCCAATCCTTAATAAACCACGGCCCAATATCATAATATTACCCGGTCCATTAACCAAACAAACCAACCCAAATATACCCATTTACCGCCCTTTACCCGAACTAAACCCAAGTCAATGCACCCAAACCCGGTCAACCCCCTTTGAAAAATAATAAACTAATCCAAACGCGCTCTACAAGACTGCCTTCCCCAAACCCAAACACACCAAGATTTACCCACTCCCAATCACCCAACTGCAGTACTAGAATCTTTCTAGCAACCTCATCTAGCCTCGACATGTCAGATAAGCTGCCCACGTGGACAATTGGAGCTATCCTATTGGTCGTGACACCTCAATGGATGAATTGGAGCATTGTGATTGGTGGTGATGACAATGGGATGATCTTGTGGTTGTGAATAGACTTCTAGGTTCTTCCAATGAAGGATCCAAGACCTGATGAAGGCTATATAAAGACCCTTGAGCTCACAATGGATTTCGTGCACTATTTTTCCTTAAAAATTTAGTTAATGTTTCTTGTATTTTTAAGCTTTTTCAGTAGTTAAGTAATGATTTCTAAAAGTTTTTATGTAATCTTAGTTTCTTTGTACTCTCATTTCAGTTTCAATAAAAGTTTCCAAGTTTCATTTTGATCTTGAATTTCATCATTTGAATACTAAATAAGCCGTTTTTAAGATTGAAATAAGCTCATATAAGCTGTCCATAGCTTTTGTGAGCTTATCTATTGTTAACTTGTTCATTTCATTCACAAAGATCTCACCAACGAAAGTCAACTGTCATACTCTCATTTGGTTCGTAAATGGAAATGGGTTGAGATGATGCTCATTTGGGTCTGATTTAGAGTTTGGTGGTGAATTGGGTTGATTTGGTTCTGTTATGCTAAAACTCAGCTGGACTTCTTGTAAGTTTTAAGCTCAAACTGTCTTGTATGCTATGGTAATTGTGATCATGTGGTCGATGATTGAAGCTTGATTTAATGTTATGAGATGCTCTCGATCTTAGTAAGTTAGTCAGTTTTCATGTCCGCATAAGTAGGAGTAAGTGTTAGGATAATCTGCTCATTAGATTAGCTTTAAGGAGTGTTTGGATTAGGACTAAATCGTGTTAGAGGTTAAAACATAGTAGTAATTCAGTTGATTTAGGTCTGCTATAGCTTATTGCATTCATTGTCATTGTTTTGTCTTTGCCATTTGCACTCTTAGTCAAAATCATAAGTCCATCGATCTTATATGCATAATGTTGAAACCAAGCATCGATATCATAACATATAGGCCTAGAATTTGATAAACCAGCTTTTTGTAGTTGCATTTCATCAAGATTCATCAACTTCACCCAAAATTTGATCTCAAATCTTAAAAAGTCAAACTAAGTCACTTGCTTTAAAAAGTCAAAACCATGTCAACAAAGTAGCTTTCTTCAAATAGTGCACCTTGCACATGGTCATTTCAAATAGTCAGGGTCTGATTTTTGGTTTAGTGATAGTCTGCTAGGTGGTCTTTAAGACCACATATCTTTTTTGTACTCAAGCTCTTCTGATAAGCTTGTGAATAAGCTCAAACTTAGGGTCAGATCACTGTTTTGGCTTAGGAAATCAGTTAGTATCAAATCTGAGTAGACTGCTTATTAGAGGTTAGGAGTAGCTTGATTTAGCTGATATTAGCTTATTTTAGTATAATATTGCTTCTGTAGAAGTTTGGTGGCTAGTTGTGCTTATTTGCTTATTCTTAAGTGCTTATTTAAACTCCATTTAAACTGCAGCCTTCATATCTCACACATAAGCATCACATTTTATATTTTTCATAGAACTAGATTAATATTTTAGAATTTTTCTGAGTTTTTCATAATTTTTGGTCACTGTTTAGTATTTTTCTTAATTAAAAATAGTTTTTAATCACTTTTAAATAGCTTTTATTGCAAATAATTAAGAAAAAGTTCCAAAAAATAATTTTTCAATTTTCCCAGTTTAAGAAAAATATAAAAAGCATAAAAAAATATTTTCCTTATTTTTCCCCTTTTATTTGGTATTTTTCACAATATAAATTAGATTTAAATAGTTTTAAATTTGTAGAAAATAGAAAATTAATCAGAAAAAATAAAAAAATGGTTTTGAAAAGTCTCTTATGGTATTTTAGATTTTATAAAAATAGTTTCATATTTTTCCCCTTAATTCTCATAATTTTTAGTATTTTAATTTAGTTTAAAAGGTTAAAAATTAGTTTTTAATTTTAATAAAATCCAGAAAAATCCAAAAAAAATAGTTTTAATTAATTATTAGATTTCACAGTACATTTCTAGAGTAAAAGTAATTTTAGGCATTTTTTAGGGTACAATTTAGACGTAGTTTCATTTTAATTACGTTTTATTAATTACGTTTTAGTAAATTCGCACTTACGATTTCCCGTAAAATAGATTTCCTTAATTACTTTCCCTATTCCCGTAGTTTAATAAAATCAAAATCACAAATTAAAACATCGAGCATCAAATTCCAAACCAAAACGACGCTTGGCAATTCACACCTCGTTGGAAAGCGATTCGGGTTGACTAATCCGCTTTCAACGATCACACACGGGATTTGATTTATTATTCTTTCTCCTAAAGGAATTTGAATCTATCTTCGTGATTATTTTTATATCGATATTGAGGTTTTATCCGTACACACATACCCTTAAGCCTTCATTATCATCGCTGTGTCCAACTGTTTTAAATTTCTTACGGTTAGTCATTCACAAGTGGCTAGCTTGTGTGAGATAACTTGACGGGTTTGGTATCTGTGAATCAGCTCACCTTCTTTCTAGGACTACAGGTCAAACAGAAGTCAGATGGGCTATTCATTTCTCAGGACAATTATGTTGCTGATATGTTGAAAATTTTGATCTGGTAAATGTGAAATCTGTTGTCACACCCATGGAGACCAAGGTGCTCTTAACAAAAGATGAGCAGGCTGCTGATGTGGATGTCAGATTGTACAGATCTATTATTGGATCTTTGATGTATCTAACAACCTCTAGGCTGATATTATGTATGATGTGTGTGTTTGTTCTTGTTTTCTGGTTACTCCAAAGACTTCCCATCTTCATGTTGTGAAGAGGATTTTCAGATATCTTAAGGGCAAACCTAATTTGGGCTTATGGTATCCTAGAGAGTCGAGTTACATCTAAAGAAAGTGATAGTTAAGAATCTTGATCCAATAGTCGATTGGGAAATTTATAGGGATAAATTTGGAAAAGATTGGAAGGTAATCAGATACAGTGGAAAGTATGTTGTCCACAATCATCTTGAAGATCTGATAAAATCTTATAATCGACAAGAGTTGGACACTTTGTAGAGTCTGGTTCAACTAAAGCTCAAGATTGCTAAAAAGTCAGATGTAAAAGAGCAAGAACTTTGGGCAGAACTTCAAATATTATATGAACCAGATCCTACAGATGTATATTGGAATTTTCTATGTCAAGATTCATGTGTGTCATGGAAATTTTATGATATGTGTGATGTACATCACTTGTCCACAAAAGGTGGAGTTGATCTGTTCATGTTGGCAGAAGTGGAGTATCCATTGTGTGCTGAGGTGCTTCAAGTAATGATACCCTCAAAGCTTCAGTATGAAAACAGATATGTGGCTGCTGGAAAGCTCATCCAAAGGATATGTGATCAATTGTTAGCCAGAATATGTGATCAGATTGAAGAAGAAACAGTAGTCAAAAGGAAAAGAATGAGGTAATTTGTTTGAAAGAATTTTAAGATGCTGTTGTGTATTGTATATGTAATAAATGGATTTTAAGGGGTTTCACTTGGTGAAAGTACTTTGTACTGTCACAACAAATGGTTATCAGTTCACCATGTCTAACACACACAAGAACTGACAAATCCATGAGCAAACGGCTCTAGTAAAGATATCTCCAATCCGTTTATGGCTGACAATTTGCCAAAAATTGTATGGTTCTCAACTCACCATATCTGTGTGGATGAAGAGTTGGCTAGCCCACAAGATCATGGCTTGTGGTAAAGGCAGTGGAAAACCATGACTAGTCCAAAAGGGTACAGCTTTTGGTAAAGACTAATCAAATCTGTTGATATCTGCTGGTTTGCTAAAAATCATATGGTTATCAATGTACCATGGTCTTATACACATAAACATTGGCTACTCCAATAGTAATGGCTAATTGGTAAAGAGACATCAAATCCATTAAAATTTTCTATGATTTACCTCTCACAGGAGTTCACCCACCTGGAAGTGATGAGAATAGTGAAACTTTTATGTTTTGATGTACAAATAGTCACAGATGCTGAAAAGAACATGGGGTGCTTGTGAATTGATGATCCAATGCTGCACAGAACACATAAGGAGGAAAGTTTGAAGATGCAGCTGAACAATAATTCCAAGATCCTCAAGAAACACAAAAGAACTTGAAGTTCACAAGTGAAGATCAAGTTAGGGGAGGATTTTTTGGAATTATAATTTGTAAAACAGATTTATGTATGTTTAAGTCTGTTTAAAGTTACTTCTGGTAGCTTTAGTAGTTAAGTCTAATAGACCAGACTTAAGTCAGTTGGTAGTTAAGTCTGCCAGTACTAAAAATGTTAAGTCTGGCAGAACAAATAGTCGATAGTTAAGTCTGTTTATGTCTAAAACAGAATAGTTTGTTAGAGTTATATTAGGAATAGATTAGTATGTGTAGAGATATCTTAGGAGAAGATATCTTTACCCTTCTATAAGTTTGTTAGTCAATTAGGGTTTCCTTGGTTTATAAAAGGACCCCTAAGGTGTTAGGTTAATGTACGAGTTGTAAGCATTAGCCTTTGAGCAAATTAATAGAAAATACGAAGTTAGTTATTTTGTGTTCTTCATACTTTGTGTGTTAAGATTCCGCATTAACACATCAAGCTTTTGCAAAGTGTTGTTCATATAGTAATTTTGGATTTATTCAAGATTATTATTAGTCATTCAAGGCTACTTGGATTCATAAACTTTTGGACCTACAACTATCAAATTTCTTATTGTCATCTTTGATCACCCATTGGTACTCATGAAAACCCCATTTTCTTCCATAAAAGACAATCGTTAGCTACCGTCACTCATTACTCTTGATAATTTAAGTCCCTCTTCATTTAAGACACCTAAGAAGACTGAAACACTCAAGATGTATAGGTACTAGACCTTGAAAAACATCATTTTCCTCTTTTCTTGGCTGCTGAGAGCTGGATCCTTAGGTTTAGCCTAGATGGATCCCTCATTTGAGGGAACTGTGGGAACCGGCTGCGCATACTCAGCTAATCCTAGCTAAAACAATCATTTCAAGCTTTCCTTGGTAACTTGAACACTCCATCTTGTCTTAATTGACTTTCTTGATCAGTGCAACTCTGAAGTTGACTCTTATACATGCAAATTATTGCATTTTGAAGGATCTTAGTGGTTTAAGATTTAAATTCACTTACCAATTTCTTTCCCTTATAAACTCCTTTGTTAGTACCTCTAAGTCACCATCCATAACATCATTCTCAGCAACTAAAATCCTCTAGATTCACTATCCATTTACCATTTCAATCATGAGGAAAGCTCCTAGTGCTAACTCACCCACCAAAAGACCACCCAAGAAACTTGCTCGAGTTGTTCACAAAATTTCCTCAACTGAATCATCACCCGTTAAAACCTCTAATACTAGGATTCCCTCTCAACCAACTCAACCAATCAAACCAATCCCCAAAAGGATTGTTCCCACAAAACTACCCTTGCCAAACACTACTATACCTCCTAAACCAAACACTCCTATTTCCACTAAACCATCACCCTTAGTACCTAGAGCCATATCATTCACCACTCCACTTTCATCTCCACACCTCTATAATTTAGAGGACTTGCCTTCTAGGCCATCTCATCCTCTACCATTGATAACATTCTCCTCAATAGAGAGAATAACGCAACAACAAAACCATGGTGTTGAAACAACACTTGCACCGGTATCTTTTTCTCCATCACCCTTAAATAGTCCATTTTGGATTATGAGGAACCAACAACCCGATTACATGGAAGTAGATACTTCTCTACCACCATCATCAACACATATTCCACCACCTTCATCCTTATTTGAACCACCTCCAACTTCATCAAACATGCCTCCACAAATCCCTCCATCCAACCTTCCATCCCAAACCATTCCATTCCTACCACCACCATTTTCTAGCCATGACAAAGATTGTTATCATTGTCAATATGTTGAAGGTTTAGTAAATGAAGTACGTGACGAAATACGTTTCATGTTTTATCACCTCCTTGAACGTTTCGATGAGGTCAACAAACCTAAACATCCTTGAGCTTAGGAATTCAAGTGGTGCTCTACTCTTAAGCATAACGTAGTTTAGTTAGGAATCATACTTCATGTTTGGATCATTCTCTTAGTTTTAGAGATATGTATATCATTTCTCATATTTTATTGAATGAAATTACTTGTTGTATGCCATGTGATCTTGAGAATAGGTTTGGTGCCTTAATACATATCTTATTTTGATGTTGACATCACATTTTACACCCACATTGCTGAGTCGAGAATGCACGTTACGGATCCCTGACTTTTGCCTAGACGGATCCCTCCCATTGAGGAACCGTGGGATCCGTGCAATAGAAACATCTTTTATTACTAATTTGAGTCTCATTTGCCAGAAATTATGCCTCATATACTTGTTTTCTAACCTTTATTTTGTAAATTTTCAATATACACATGAAGACTTTGACACCCTTAGCTAGGGGGAGTTTCTTGTAAAAGCAAAACAATGCAAAAACGCTTGCAATACTTTCACTTAGGATTACATTACTACTTGACGTCCTCCTCTCAAATGAGCACTCGTCAAGGGGGAGCATGTTCGTCAAAAAGACGAAACCATTTGCAAACAAAATTGCAACATACTCGCTTAGTTTTTCAAATTACTTGACACCCTCAGCAAAAGGAAGCACCCGTCAAAGGGGAGCTAAGACGAGAATTCTTCACTTCTCTTACTCTCTATTTTTTCATATTTTTACTTTTCACATGTTTTTCTTAAAACAATGTGTTAGTTTCTTTTTGACGCTCTTTTTGTTTTGACAAAAAGGGGGAGAAGAGAGTAAAAACTCCAATTCAAACTTTTACGAATTTTAGTTTTTCCTTAAAATAATCTTTTGTTTTGTAATCAACAAAAAGGGGGAGATTGTTAATACAAATAAGCCGTAAAAACGTTTATTTATATTTTACGATCTTCTAATATTTTGTCGATAACAAATGTAAAATCATTTTGACGAAACAAATAAAATACATAAATAGTTTGAACCAATAGTTTACTAACACACTTACATTTTCATATAAAACACTAAACAAGTAATATCGTTTACATGTTATAGAAATGCATATGTATAACAACTAGTGTTTACATAATATGGAAATGTACATACATATACACTTGGTATATATATTGTAATGGGTAATGTAATGGGTAAAAAGGGTAATGTAATGGGTAAAAATCTAAGTCCTCAACCCATTGACTAGTTACATTGAATGTAGTTGGGTAAAACCCAAATTCCATGACCCATAACCCATGACCCATTAAATGTCATCATGCATGAAGTCATGTTGGGTATTATCCATGACCCACGGACCTAAAACATGACACATGATCAAATGTCTAGATACATTGTATCTTAGTGGATACCCAAGGCTCATAACCATGACCCATGACCCATGATCCATGACCCATAACCCAAATATGGAGGAGCGTCCACGGATCCCCAAGTTTACACTGGACGGATCCCTCAAGTAAGGGATCCGTGGGATCCGGGGAACAATAGATGTTTTTGCCTATAAATAAAAGGCGAGATCACCACCTCTTGAAGTCAAACAAGCTCAAGTCCATGGGTTACCAAGCTTCGTCATCATCAAGACTACTGAAGTTATCTTGTTGATAGTTCTTTCCTCCCTCATTAGAAGTGTTGTATTGAAGGCATAGGTGAAAGATGTCAAACGGGTCAAGTCGAAGGCATTAGTGAAAGGTGCCAAAGGTCCGTGTCAACGGCATTAGTGAAAGGTGTCAAAGGTCCGTGTCAAAGGCATTAGTGAAAGGTGCCGAAGGTCCATGTCAAAGGCAGTAGAGAAAGGTGCCAAAGGTTCGTGTCAAAGGCATTAGTGAAGGGTGCCGAAGGGTCGTATCAAAGGCATTAGTGAAAGGTGTCAAAGGTGTACAATTGATATGGTGCATCGATGTACAACATAGATAGTTTGGGTCAAGGATAGTGATATCCTTTTGATGTTGTAATAAGGAGGGTGTCTCTTTTGGGATAGTTGTGTAGTGTTGGGTAGTAGTTCCTCCTTTGTAATGGAACTCGTTATCTAGCCTTGGACCTGATAAAGTGTAGGAAACGTTGTGAAAGGTTTGGTTCTACATCTTGGAAGAACCGTGGTCTAGCCTTGTACCAGAAAAAGCGTAGGAGACGTTGTGAAGGCTTCTCCACAACATTAAGGAGCTCGTGTTGTACAAACTCTCGAGTAGGTGACTCGGGGAGTGGAGTAGTGCAAGGAAGGTGTCCTTGTAGCCGAACCACTATAAATACTCGCGTTGTGGTTTTGTGTTTCTTCCTCTTTATCTTCGCACTACTTATTTATATGCTTATCTATCAACATCCGACACACACATTAAATAGATTGACATAAGTCGATCTAAATAGTTTAAAATGAAGTTTTAATTGGTAAAACTATTCAACCCCCCCCCCCTTTTATTTTTCCACAGTTTGCTTGTTTTGTTTTTCAATTTTTGTTTATTTTATATCTCTTTCATTGTTATTTATTCTCATGTTAGATTTTGTGAAAATGCTTTATTTTGTCTTTAACATTGTCTTAATTACATATAAAGGTATTTTACAAAAAGATAAGTGTAGAGAAGATCACAAACGTTTTTAAGAACGTGAACATGAGAATTGCAATTAGTGAAATTGATATATATGTGTGTTTGTTAGAGTCAAATGCTTGTATCGAGTCATAATGGATGTTTTGCAGGAATTTTTTTCAGGTTTTAATGATGTAATTTTTCTAGAATTTTTCCAAAAAAATGCAACAGACCACTTTCTGTCAGGACAACTTGACGGCATTAGGATTAAAGCCTAATGACATCAGGCTATGTAGAAATAGATTACTCATTTTTTTTGTTTTCTGTGCAGCTTATTAATTTTTAGAAATTCCAAGGTCTTAATTTTACAGAAAAACTGCAAACATCCATTTCACAAGCATTATATCTTACTTTCTTTCTAGTGTAGTTGTGTGTCATACATAGTTTTACCACCGTTTTTACGCGAAGGTTTCGTTTGTTTTCTTATAAGTGTGCAGGTTATATTTGGCAAGAAGAAGAAACACAAATTGGATGAAGCTTATTACTCATGCATTCTTCTTAGAAAAGAATTTAACCGCAACTTCACACGTATCCTACCGACCTAATCAGAGGAATACTAGTTTCTTTTCCTTACTTACCTTCTTTTATCATAACTTTGATGCTTTCGGGGAATTTGGGGACAATGTTCAGTTTAAGTGTAGGGAGGGAGAATAAAACGGGAACTTAGAAACTATTCACTCACTTGATCATTTGTCTTATCCTTGGTAATTTGTGTAATAAACTATGAGAAATATTCGTTAGGGTAATTTTAGCGCCAAATTTAAATTTTTTATGACATTTACGAGCTAAACTTTAGTCTTAATAAAGCATCTCATGGATAGGAATTATATGACTAGCACAAAAACCGTATACCACTCAAATTCCACCCCAAAAATGTGAGGTTCACCCCCAGATCTTTAGGAATAAAAGCATTCACCTTTAATGCTTAGAGAGTGTACGGTCAGATAATAGATTCTAGAACTTGTTTTGTGATGCATTCGAGATCGCTAGTGAGACTACACTTGTGTAGTTAGGAGTAACTAAGTGATAAGAGGCATTAGGATAACCCTTGTTTGAAACCTGTATTATAATTACATCTTCCACATCGGTTGAGTAATTACCCCACACCCTTGCGATGTACTCATCTTTAGTACACGATACCCCTAGTTAACCCGTTAGAGCCTATCCTTTTTGCGGTTCTCATGATATTTCGATTTTTCGGAATATCAATGAAGAACATTGTTTACAATCCACCATCAAATGTACACCCAAATCGCCTTAGCCTACCTTGTATGCACTCATTTTTAGTGCATTATTTTTATCATTATTTAACCCTTAGTTCAATGATCTAGTTACTTGCATGGTTGCTACGTTGAGTCATATCTTTTGTACCCAGTTTTGGGACAATTGGGACTTATGGGTAAAAAGTAATATTTTATGGAGTAACCGGAAAGAACGATAAATTCAAATTCCCTTTGTCTACGTAATTAAATGCTCCAAGTATTTTGATCTTTTCAAATCGGGTCAATTAGTGTTAGAGAAATAAAAACTCAAGTGTAGGGATGCTCCTGTAAATCCCTTATATTTTTATGTTATCGTAGAGGATGGTAGAGTAAAAAGGTATGGAAAAAAATGGAAAAGAAAAAAGAAGAAAAAAGAGAGTCTCAAAAAAAATAGCAAAAAACATACGGGCTACCATCATACATCTATCTTTATATTTATGTTTTTAAATTTATGTTTTTTTTGTTTCAAGTTATCTAGTGTTAGTGAGGCAAGTCTTGGCTTAGCAACGCCACGCTTTACATGCTTGTTGTAGGATCATACATATTATGTTGTTTGATGATTCGGGTGGTCTAGGATGGTGATAAATCAAGAAAGCCATGTTAGAGAGATGAAAGAGATGAGAGGGTGATTCTAGTGAGAGAAAGTAAAACAAAAAATGAAATGTTAGATTAGAAGCACCACCCCTTCCAAGGATGGAAGGGGTATTTATAGTTACAACTAATTACGTCCTCCTGTCGTACTGTGGATCAGGCATACAGTGGGTAAAGACACGTCCTTCCTCCACGGTGTTGCACAAAGCTAATAACTAAGCTAATAAACAGTAAATAATGATATGTCTACGAGCTAACTTGTGCTAGACTATAGTTGGGGTGACCGACACTTCACTATGGAATTTCTAATTCCTAACAATCTCCCCCTAAGGGAGGTCACCCCATGATTTACATTTTGAATCCTAGCATTCTATTTTATCTTCAGTCTTGGGCTCGTAGACTTTAATTCTTCAACTTCCGCATCCTTGTACCTTAGCAGTGACTCTTCATAGTTCGATTATTTTTTACTTTCGGTGGAGGTCTTTCAACTGATCCACATCTCAATGATCTTCAAGATTTCTTTGAGATCATCAGTCACAACAAATCTCTGGATCACCCTTTGTTGTGTTGCCTTCATGTGATGTTGTGACTTTTGGACCGACATGCTCATACTTTCTGGATCATGACATATTTTCATCAGAGTTAGCGGAAGCATCATTGTATGTCTTTGATGGTCATGATTTTCTTCAATTAATTGTCAATTCTGTGAGCACGCGGTTGTGAATTGACTCCTCAATATCGATCAGCTGCAACCGTCCAATGTTCCTGCAAACAACAGTTAGCACTAAAACCACATAAAAGTATCTTTGTTCACTTTCGTTGAATATAGTTGCAAGAACCACGGTTCCCCGTTGATCAGTATAAATACTTCCTGTGATCAGGTAGAGTTCTGAAGAATCTCCTTGACAGGTTTTCGCAGCTGTTCTAGCCGTTCTCAAACCGGAGCATCCCAAAGAAGACAACAAGGAGTGAGTGAACCAGAGAATTGAGATTCACTGATTGATGAAAAATTTATTTGAAAAACAATCGCGTATTGCTTGAAGAAAAAGTTTTGCAATAAGACGAAGGTTTTATAAGAAATATCAATTTTCAATCAGAAATACTTTTTATATTTGAAAATGAATACACATTCGATGTGCTAGAGAAAAGAAGATTTGCACATCGAATGGTTTTTCCAAAAGTATACGTCAATTCATTTCCTGGACCAAGCTTGATTCAAGAATGAATTGTCCCATCGTTTCTATCCAGTTGTCACAAGCTTGATCTTTTTGGAAAGATCTCAAATGTCACCTACCAAGAGCTTGTTTGATGTTGGCTTTAGAAGGATTTTCATCTTCATCGTGAATATTTAACATATCACTCGGATGTTCTGGCAATACCACAAAGCTAATGCGTAGGACTCTCAATATGTACTAACTTTCCACATTGTGTGAAACAGCAAGTCTTCATTAATTTTGTGTCCTAATGAGATATTGTAGATGATATCTTGGCTCTAGACTCAATCGTGCACATTCGGTTTCCTATGCCGGAGACTAAGGAGAGGGTCTCCTTCTTCAATATCAACAATCTCTAAGAGAAATTCGATAGATTATGTAGGTTCTCCGTGAAAATGAAACAAGTCCTTTTAAGAGGAACTTGAGTAGCTTGGGAATTTTAGTGCAGAGCGTCACTGGGTCCATGACGTCTTGTCTTCAATACCGGCGTTACCTTAGTAACCACCAGTAGCATATGTATTGAACCCGGTTTCTACCCTAAGGTTGAATTATTGGAGAGCTATTTATTTTCACCATTTTCACATTTCAATTCTATTTCATTCTTCAAACGCTTCAGTGCTTATCGAGACTTCATTACTAGAACCTTATTTGGTTTGTTCCAGTACTAGCTCTGTCTCAGTTGGCACTCTTTCCATATTCTCATTTTTCTCCTTTTTTCATCATACCTAAGGACTTCTACACTATCTAGTGGATTGTCCCTGGGTAGATCCCTCCGGCCCTGGCGGGATCATGGGAACGAATACCTAACCTTGCCATCCTTATAACACCATGCATAAAGTAAATTGGTTGGTCTTTTGGTATTGTTCTTTCCTTCTCGAAACCAATTGAAAAATCATTTTGAAAATCAATCAAGGTACTTGTGATATAATATCAAAGCATTTTGTACCTTAATTGTTTTTATCATTTAGAAATGCTACCCCTCAACATGTGCACATGATTTTGAGATTGTTTAGCACATGGAGGCAAGAGTTCTTTGAAATATATTCTTGATCACAATTTCCGTGGAAAAAGCCATTTGATTTTCTTGGTAAATTATCCCCCTCAAAATGTGCATTGGTTGTTTAAAATCATTTAACACATAGAGGAAAGAGTTCTTTTGTAGTACATCCATGATTGCACTAGCCATTAAGAAACCATTAGAAAATCAATCAAGGTACTTTAGGTTGAAACATATAAATCTTTGTACCTTGATATTTTATTTTCTTTAGAAATGCTCTCCCTCAATATGTGCTTCGAGATTCGAAAGCGTTTAGCACATATGGGAGATCTGCCTGCACATTTGAGTGAAAACAATCACATTTTATCAGATTTCATATTAAATCACAAATTCTCCCCCCGATCAAAAATATCATACCCTTTGAGATTTTGGATCCTAAGTGATTTGATAAGGTTTAGAAAACATGGGAGAACTTGTGACCTGGTTTAAATACTCATCTTGTTTTTGGATAAATGCTCCTCCTCAATCATGTGCATCATGTATTAGAAATCGTTTGGCACATGGAGGCAGGAGTGCCTTTAAAGGACTAAAACCAATTCCATTTAAACAGATTTGAGATTTAAATCACGATCTCTCCCCCGATCAAAAATTTCAAACCAATTGAGATTTGTGATCCCAATTGATTTAAATCATTTAGAAAATTTTGGGGAGAGACGTGGCTTGATTTAATTTAGAAATTGACTGATAAGGATCAATTTAAGACATTAAAGATTGTTAATGTCAGATATGATAGTTTTTAAGAGATATTTAAGTAAAATAAAACAATTTCACAATCAAACAAAAACAAAAAAAAAATCATTTTGAAAGATCTTTGAGTTTTAAAGAAAAATCATACCATGACATAACATTAAATCTTTAGATCACCACTTATTTTGTACAAACGGACTTGTTGATGAAATATCGTTTGAAAATATTTAAGTTTGAAATCACTCTCCCCCTCAATCGATGACCGTAGTCGTTGATTGAGTGACTTAAGATTTGACAAAATAAAGTCCGGTTGATTTCCAAAATTTTAGTCCAATTTATTTTCAAAACAATATTTTTCCATTTTCAAAACATTATTTTCAAAATTTTTGAAAAATAGTAACATCCACTACTTGTCCTGCACAAAGATACGTTAGGTGGTTGAGCTGCTTATGTTGTTGTAAGGCTTGAAGAAAACCATCTGCTGATGTAATGAGACCTCTGACGTTGCATTTATCATGCCAACTCTTCATAGAGATCCAATTAAGCTCCGTTTCTTCTTTTGTCGACCCAAGATATAGTTACCCTTTCCTTTTGGCATCCAATCATCTGCATTTATGGGATCCTGATCGGGAACATTCTTATAATCCTTGATATATGCATACGTTAGTGGACATACAAAACAGATATATGGTGGTCGACAACACCCAAACAACAATCGACTAATAAAAGTCAATCCAACATATCAATCAGATCATAAAAGGCATGGAAATTATGTGTTTATCAAACAATAGTCATCTAATCCTAATAATCATATCCTAAAATCCTAGTCCTTTAACATAGGCAAGTATCTTTTTCTGATAAGCACATAGGATGATTAAGAAAGCCCGTTTAGATGATTTAAACTAGAAAACATTCTCCCCCTCAATCAATGTCTCGTTTCATAAAATTTTTTAAATAAGCTGAAGTCATTGATTGGGTTTTGCAAATTTATGAAAATTTGATTCTGATTGATTTTCAAGCAACTCATTTACCACCACTTTTGAAACACAACAAATATTTTTCTGAAGAATTTTTAGAAGGAAAAACATTTGTGTAGGAACAGCAGTCCTTTTGGCGACATGCTTTCCTTATTTTTGTTTTAGGATAAGTGCTTGAAATTTATGAAAATCGATTTAGCGCAACACTTTCGTTTCTTTAAAAGAGCGGGTTGCTATCTGAAATAATAGCAAACCATGGTTTAAGCACGAGTTACAGTATGAAATAACTGCAAGCCATAATTTTTAGACATGTTTTGAAAAGAAATATTTACACCTTCTGCTCGAACTTTATCTATGGTCCCGTGCCATTGTTGAATGACATTTCTAAGACCGTAGATGTTATCGATACCAGAAGACATGTCTTGAAAAACAATATTTTTTGGCATTTTCAAATTTTCTGATTTTTATGGGTTTTTGTTGGTTTTATATTTTTATTTGGTTTTTGATTAATATTTACAGATAAAGTAGATGATATAGTTTAAGAAGACGATGATACGAGTACCGAGATAAGGATATCGAATAGCACGTCGTTGAAGATAGAAATCGTCATCTCTTAAACATCCACTACCAAAGCTTCCAAGGCTCTTGAATTGAGAGAAATTGAACCTTCTGAAAGTGAGACTTTGGCAGCTTAGAGCCAAAAATCATCATGTTGAGCAGATTCTAAGCTCTCTTTCAAGCTTTCCTTAGCCAGGTGCACAAGGAAGCACACCATATCATCGATCTTGCTTCTCCTCTTAAGAATGATCATCGTGAATCTCCGTTCGGGGTTATATCATCAAGATAGAACAGCAACGTATCATCCCACGCTTAAATGAATCTTCTCAAATTTCTTTTCCACTGAAGTCTGAAGCGAAGAATACCAGAAGTTTTCAAGAGACCATTTCCCTCAAGTGGTTGAAGTGATGCCATCAGTCTCTTAGAATAAAGCTCAAGAACCCGAATACACATATACCCAAAGACAGAAAACATTATAACATCGAAGTAGCAGATTAAGTCCGATATGCAAAGAATATCCCCGAAGTATACTTTTCTCTCCCCTGAATAAAGTGTATAATGCTCGAGAACACGAAGTACCCAAATGTTCTTTCTATGGAGAATAACCGTTAACATTGAAGTAGCAGGCTGAATCACTGATTATCTCTGCGAATGTCAACTCCGGAATAAGTGATTATCACTGAATCACCGATTAAGCTCTCAAATGAAATATTTGTGCGTCCCCAATGTACACAATCTCTCTCCCTTGATGATTGTGATAACATCGAAATCATCACACACTTGTGTACCTCTTTTATCACCAGAAACTAACTCTTCCATCTCTTCCTCCACATAGTTGGAATAAGAACACTAAACGCCGTGATTCAAACTTGAGTTTCTCGGCAGTAATGACATTTGTCTTCCCGGGATATCTTCAATCACTTAGAAGTATTAAGTTCATCAAGTTTACTCGCGTTTAGATGTGTGTCTCCTTCCCCCTTGCTGGTTTTGATACTTTAGAATCAGCAACACATTATAAGCCCAGATACTTGAAATTTTTTGAGAAGAACACTCAAAATCTTGTGGGAATCAACTTGCTGAAGAAGAATGCGAGCAAGTCTAATTTGGGATTAAATCTGACTTTTCACTCTCTCCCAATTAGTGCTCTCCCCTAAACCGACAATCTTTTAGTTAAATGCCTTGAATAAGAAGAAGTCTTTGGATAATCAAATGCAACTCGTCTTTAGTATTCTAACATGCAACAGAAAATGTAGAACATACTATAGACTCGACCTTCTTCAAGATTGTCTGTTTGGGAAATAGAAAGTTAACATCTTCTTCTCACCAACTGCATTCCCGTTAACTTATATATAGCAATCCCCTTAACTCAAATCCCTCCCAATCAAACAAGAACAGAAAGATGTTCATCAAGGAAATCAGCCCCGCAACTAGAGGCACTTTGTCATTAATCATTTTAGTACGTAAGAAGATGTCAACCAATAGCTCTTACAGGAAACTCCATGTGAATATGACCCGATAAGAAGAAGCTCGGTTCTTACATGAGTTTGGAGCCGTTTGACCATTTATTCTCAGATAACACTCAACATGCGGAATTATCACACTTTTTCTCCCCCTCAAGAATTGCATACGGAGATGCCATTCTTGATTAAATGAGTAAATATCTTCAAAATGTAGTCTATTCACACTTCTCCCCCTCAAAGGTTGCATATGATGTCGCCATCGTGATTTTAATTGAGCAAGTGAAATAAGAGAACTAGCAACAGTAGTTCGGTTCACTTGATAACTGATCGCGCATGGAAAAAGCATTAAGCATGTTGATGAGAATGGTTAATAATAAGAAGATTTCTCTTCTTCCAAAGATAAAGCGCACTAAAACGTACACTTTTCTTTTCTTTAGAGTACGAGGCTCGAACTTTTGTGTTCAAACGTCATAAGAAGATTTCTCTTCTTTTGAAGATAAAGCGCACTGAGAGGTACACTTTTCTTTTCTTTAGAGAATGAGGCTTGAACTATTGTGTTCAAACATCATTATCACTTTCTTTTCTACTACTCTTGGCAAACTTGTTATCAACCCCATTATCATTCTGTAGGCTCTTTGTTGTGACATCTGATGGATAAAACCCAATATGATAAATTTGACCCTGAAGTAAAATAATCCCGAAATCGTGACTTAAACTTGTACCAATGTAACGAAGAGCGGTGCTGAGAGTTCATGCACCTTTGAATCCCTAAGTACTCTATACTCTTCATCCAACCAACCATCAAGTATAAGACGTACATCACCTCTTGAAAATCCACAATTCAATGTGACACTAAGCACTACAACGTAACTCCTTAAAGTGATAGTTATTTTGTGGTGGTAAAAAAGAAAAAGAAAAAATCACCCAAAAATAACTAGATTTCCAAGTCTTCGTGTTTGAAAATGTTAAAAGCTCGAACAAGGATCTCAAAGAATCTTCATCCAACCATCCCCGATACCTTCAGATACAAAGTACACTCACACGTGAAATTTCACTTCAACCTCAAATAAATAATAATTAATTAACGCCGTTGTTACATCTTCTGGTTAAAAGCCCAAATCTAGCCTCCTTTGACGTTTTAAGTGAACTATGATAATGGTTTCATCCCGACCATGGTTAAATGAGCATAGCTCCGTAAAACTTTGAGATAACCAAACTGCCATGAAGAATATCCAAACAATCATCCAATTCATGAAGTATACCCTTTATCCCTTTCTTCGAAGTTGAAACTGTAGCACCAGCATCAAATAAGATCCCGAAATACACTTTCTTTTCTCCAGGATGGTTCTATCAGCACGGGATTTTACAATTCTATGGTTTAAACTGAGAAATAGTTTCTTTCGCGGGATTTTACAAAACCAAGAATAAACCGAGAGATAGATCCGGAAATGCACTTTACTTTTACTAGGATGTTTCCATTGTCACGGGATTTCACAAATCTATGATTTAAACTGAGAAATAAATTCTTTCGAGGGATTTTACAAAATCAAGACTAAACCGTAAACAACGTGTACTTGAATGTGTTATGACAACTTTGGTTTCGGTGAATATCTGTTTTATGGGAACATGCAGCGGTTCATCAACAGTTCATTCTCCATTATCAACAATTCTTTACCCATATGTAGACAACTTCACAAACCATACTAAGTCAAGTAGTATATACTACTTACTTCCCCCTGGAGGTTGATCGTAAAACATCAAGTACACGTTTCTCCCCCATGATGGTTTTGAACTTTCAGAAGCATCATAACGTGTATGACCATTTGCATAAAAAGTTCTTGTCGTAAGCAAACATCTTGAAAAATCATGACTGACGCTGAAGATTCGTGAAAGATTTTGCTTAGACTGTGAGGTATCATTGACATTCTGTGTCGTCGAATATTACATGAGAATTGCCAATAACATCTCATCCTTTAACTACTTTAGTAAACACATCTTCCACATATTCTGTCGGCTATTGATGTGACCATTTGGTGAAGTAAACCCGATATACCAAACTTGAACATGAAGAAGAATTTCCTACTTCAGCTTGTACTATTCCACGTGAAAAAAGAAATGGTGTAACCAATGTACAAAACCTCTTGACATATCCTCAACTGCGTGAGACACCGAAGTGATAGCTACGTTGTGGGTTAAGCGAGAAAGAATCACAAGCATAACTAAATAGCCAAGTCTTTATCACACTCAATAAACACCCAAACAAGTCATCTTCGCGGGAGGGTAGAAAGAAAGAAGATGAAATAAGTAAACGTGCTCGGAAAACCTCACTTCAAATCCAAATAAGAAAAACCATACAAACAACCCCGTAGTCGACTTTGTTCAATAAACAATTCAAGCCGTGACATAATATCCTTCTAGAAAATGTATAAACTAAAGTATCAAACCGCATAACATAAAAACTCTCATCATCAAATCTGTTGGGAATTCTACTAAGTAAGAATTATGCTGAAGTTACTGCTGATGATTCTGCTGAAGTGTTGTGGAATCTGCTGAAGAATTAATTCTGCTGAAGTAATAAAACCGTATAGTTGGTTTCTGCAGAGATAGATATTCCGCATATTTTATAGTTAGTTAGGATATGCATGAGCTTTATTAGGTAATGATAATGTATATCTTATTTAGTTTTATGTTTATACGTTTCTTGGGAAACGGTTTAGGGTTCCTTGTGTATAAAAGGAACACATTAGTATGAATGATGTATGTATTGAAAAACAGGTTTTAGTATTGTTCAAAGATCCATAGAGGATCAAAGTATTCTTAGTTATCTATGTTTATACTTGTGCTTGATTTCCGCTTTAGAATACAAGTAATAGAGACTGTCTATTAGTGTGTTTGTGATTACATAAGCATTACTAACGATCTACGAGCGCTCAAAGATCTATCAAGGTCTTAGGTTCAACAAGTGGTATCAGAGCCTCGAGAGAGTCTCTGTGATACTAAGAATATTCTTTTATTCACACCCATACAACCAAAACTACCTTAACCATGCCTGGGTCAGACGATGAAATTGAAGTCACTTCCAATCAAAACACCACATCTTTGCAACAACTCAATCTCTTAAACAGCAATGCAAAGTTTCCATACCTGAAGAAGGAGGAGTATGATTTGTTGACTATGAAGATGCAGAATTGGATTTCCAATATTGATTGGAATCTTTGGGAAGTTGTGAAGAAGGGTAACAGTTTGTAAAGACATATCATAGATCTTGATGGTAAAGTTACCATTGTTGGTCCTAAAACTACTGAAGAGATACTAGCTGTTTCGAGAGAGAACAAAGTTAGAACTATTCTTCTTCAGGCTATACCAGATGATCACATGGGTGACTTTCATTACATGCAGGATGCTAAAGACATCTGGATGGCTATCAAGGCTAGGTTTGGTGGGAACAAGGAGTCAAAGAGAATGAGAAAATCAATGCTAAAACAACAGTTTCAAGAATTCCAAATCTCTGAGGAAGAAGGTATCCACAAGGGATATGACAGGTTCCATAAGATTTTGAGTCAACTGAACCAGATGAAGGCCAGGCCAGACAATGAGGACTGCAATTCAAAGTTCTTATGATATTTACCTCCATCTTGGTTGCAAGTGAGCATTGCACTCAAAGCTAAAGGTGGGCTGGATATGATCACTTTTGATGATCTCTACAACAGGCTTAAAACTCTTGAGTCTGATGTCAGAAGTCCCTTTCGTTCATCCAATTCCAGTCACTCAGCATTTGTTGGGGCCTCCTCAAATAAGATGACTTATGCTCCAAGTCTAGTTTCCTCAGCATCATCATCCTACAGTACCACTCCATCAAATTCTCAACCTAAATCCAGTGGTGTATTGGAAGATGTACTTCACTCTTTTGTTGTTGATTATGACACTCAGTAGCACTTTTGAGGATTTTGAACAGGTGGATCCACATGATATGGAAGAGATGAACTTGAAGTGGCAACTGGCTATGCTCTCCATGAACATCAAGAAGTTTGAGAGTAAGTCTGGAAGAAAGTTTGGTTTCCAGGGAAGAGATCCAGCAAGATTTGACAGAAGGAAAGTCAAGTGCTATACTTGTTGTCAGATGGGTCACTTCTCAAGAGAATGCGAGGATAGGAAGGTTGGTGATGAGGTTATGTATTCTACCTATCAGAAGAATTAAGTGGAAACTGGAAATTCCAAAGCTGGATCCTCAACTGCTATGGTCACTCTGGATGACCATGTCAACTGGAGGGTGCATGAGCCTGAGAATGATGAAGCTCCTGGTTCTGAGAATATTGGATTGCTGGCAAGCTGTACTTCAGAGGATCAGCATGATCAAGTTGACTTAATGGGCATCTCTCAGGTACATAATTGTGTTTTTGGTTGTAGTGAAAGATATAATGAACTTAACGAAGCCTATGATGAATTGAAACCTAAATATAATGAATGTTATGTCGAAGTTGAGGCTTATAAACAGGCTTTAAAAACATTAGAAAGACAAAAAGTTTGGTTTCAAAAGAATCAACTGGCTTATGATGAAAAGATAAGGGTGTTAGAAAGTGATTTAGAATGTGCTAAAATTGATTTAAAACGTACTGAGAAAGAAAAAGTGATGTAGTTTCGAAAACCAAGTGCTAAAAGAGAAACTAGATTAGGAAGTAGCTAGGCATAAAGAATGGTTATTGTCGGTAACAAGTTAGTCGGTCATATCTATGCTAGTTAAAATCCTAATACTGCAATAGGTTTAGGTTTTAAGAAGTATGTAGGGTTAGAAGCTAGGGATGACCTACGTAAATCTACACCAGCAGGATTAGCTAATTTTGTAAAAGAAGGAAAATTACATGCTGTCCCTGGACCTATTAGAGGAGAACATATGCCCATTGACCTTTCCATCACAGTTGACTTTGATGGATCACACCATCTTTATGGCAAAAAGTCAAGAGACTTGCCAGACCCTGATTCTTCATCTACTGACTTTGTCTCTTGTTGTGACAGTGACAAGTCCTCTGACCAAGGGTCTACTTCTACTACCAAGTGTGATTCAAATAAAAATTTAGAGCTTCCCAAGACCACACCCAAGCCTACACCCAAGACTCCCTACAAGCCTGTTAGAGTTGCTGCTGAGAAATCATCTTTCAAGACAGTTTTCTCTAAAGACTTGTCTTTTAATTCTTTGCACAATAATGCTTTTAAGTCTCTTAGAAACAATTCTCTTAATGTTTATGGTTTGAATGCTTTTGCATTTAATGATACATCTTTCACTTTGAATAAATCTTCTAAAAAGAAGACATGTTTTGTTTGTGGAAGTAAATTTCATTTGATTAAGGATTGTAATTTTCATGAGCAAAGAATGGGTGTATGTGCTAGTCAAAAGAAACCTAGACCAATGTGAAAAAATGTTAATGATATACCATCTTTTATTCCTCAAGCAACTCATAATAAACATTCTCCATTTTCTTGGAGAAGATCTGTTGCTAGACCATATGTGAGACCAACTAGTTCATATTTTCAAAATGGTTATTGGCCTGGATGTGTTGACTCAATGTATGATGGGAAGGGATATAGGGATACTGCTGTGAAGCCCTCAGCAAGTTGTTCTAGGACTAAAAAGGGACCTAATTTTCAATGGAGGTCCAAGAACAATAGTGGATCTTTTACATCTACATGGCCTAAATCCTATGATCCACAAGGCAGGCTCAAGTCAGTAATGACTTGAGCCTCCATAGTGTACTAATATTTTGTATATATTTTTGTTGTTGTTGTTGTAGGATCATCCTCTGAGGAGTAAAGATGTTGGCATAGTGGATAGTGGTTGTTCGAAGCATGTCGAAACAAAGAAAAGATGCATGATTTTGTACCCAGAGAAGGAGGAGGCAGTGTGACTTTTGGTGGAGGAGATGGTAGAATCACAGGGAAAGGCACCATTAGAACACCTCATTTGGATTTTGAGAATGTGTACTATGTAAAGGAACTGCAACATTTCAACTTGTTCTCAGTATCACAAATTTGTGACACCAAGAACAAAGTATTATTTTGTGAGAATGAATGTATTGTGCTCTCTAAAGACTTTACACTTCCAGAAGATACATCCATTCTGCTGAGAGTTCCTAGAAGCCATAATTTATACACATTCAATTTGAATGATGTTCAACCAGAAGGTGATCTCACATGTTTGGTGGCTAAAGCATCCCTGGATGAGTCTACAAAATGGCATAGAAGGATGGCTCGTGTGAACTTCAAGACCATTAACAAGCTTTCTAAACTGGGTCTTGTTGAAGGACTTCCCTCCAAAGTCTTCACCAATGAACATAATTGTGTTGCCTGCAACAAAGGAAACCAACACAAAGCCTCATACAAAGCCATTACAGTTGTGAGCACTATCTCGAACCTCTTCATTTGCTTGCATATGGATCTCTTTAGTCCAACACAAGTCAGGAGTATTGATCACAAGTATTTCTTCCTGGTAATCACTGATGACTATAGCGAGGTTCTTTGGGTATTCTTTTGAGGACTAAAGATGAAACTTCTCAAGTGTTAAAAGAGTTCATTACCCTTGTTGAAAACCAGTTGAACAAAAAGGTTAAAGGAATTCGGTGTGATAATGGGACAAAGTTCAAAAATGTTGTATTAATAGAACTCTGTAAGTCTAAAGGGATAAAAAGGGACTATGGCACTCCAAGAATCCCACAACAAAATGGGGTAGCTGAAAGAAAGAATAGGACCTTAATAGAGGCAGCAAGATCCATGCTTGCAGACTCTAAATTACCCACTATGTTCTGGACTGAAGCAGTTAGCACGGCTTGCTATGTACTAAACAGGGTATCCATTACTAGACCTCATTTCAAGACACCTTATGAACTTCTCACTGGGAAAGTTCCTGCTATACATTACCTAAAACTGTTTGGATGTCAAGTGACCATTTTGAACACCAGTGATCCATTGGGTAAATTTGATGAGAAAGCTGATGAGGGGTATATTGTGGGTTATTTGGCTCATAGTAAGGCTTATAGGGTATATAATATGAATGCTAGAAAGATTAAGGAGACACTTAACCTGAGGTACCTAGAAGATAAGCCTAATGTTCAGGGTCAAGGTCATGTTTGGTCCTTTGATTTGGATTACTTAACTGATTACTTGGGCTATACTAGACATGTGGCTAACCAATCTGCAGGTTCCCAAGAGTCTCCCACTGACAATCCAGGTACCTTGGATGATGA
Source organism: Chrysanthemum makinoi (assembly GCA_910596185.1). Taxonomy (NCBI): domain Eukaryota; kingdom Viridiplantae; phylum Streptophyta; class Magnoliopsida; order Asterales; family Asteraceae; genus Chrysanthemum; species Chrysanthemum makinoi. The sequence continues at coordinate 37,101,688 of OU343222.1, read as the reverse complement.
CTCAGAGAGTGAGTCTAATCATGATGAACAACCAATTCTTGTACCTTCCTTCTCTCATAACCATTTTGTAGGTGATCATTCTAAAGTAACTTCTGAGGAGGATGAAGATGAGTCACACTATGCAGAGGATCTTGCTAGGCTCAAGAAGCAAGATTATGCAGCCAATCTAGAAGCTGAGAGACTTGGTGGGGAGTTTGCAAGAGAAGCTGTCAGTGGAAACCATGATTCTCCTAAAAGTCATCATGTTTCTCCTGACAACACCAAATCTGTTGAAAGCCCTGCTGCAGCTACTCCAATTCCTACTAGTGTGTCCACAACCTTTGGAGAACCATATATACGATTTCCAAGTCCTTCAGATCTTGGTAATCATCAACCCAAAGATGGAATCTTCACCTCACCTTCCTATGACAGTGATTTTGAACCAACTGTGACCAATCTTGACACCACAATTGATGTCAACCCAACTGCTACAAAAAGGATCAACATTGCTCATCCTCAATCAAATGTTATTGGTAATCCTAAAGCACCTGTTCATACAAGAAGTACTGTGACAAGTTCCAAGTATGGTCAAGTTGCTTTTCTTTCCTATGTCTCAAACCAGCAAAAGGACAATCACACAGACTTTAAGCATTGTCTGTTTGCTTGCTTCCTTTCTCAAGTGGAACCAACCAGTGTTACTCAAGCTCTTGAAGATTCAAGTTGGCTTGAAGCAATGCAGGATGAGATGCAAGAATTCAAGAATCAGCAGGTTTGGATATTGGTACCACTACCACATGGGAAGATTGTTATTGGGACAAAATGGATCTTGAAGAATAAAAGAGATGCAAGGGGTATTGTGGTTAAAAACAAAGCACGATTAGTGGCTCAGGGGTTCAGGCAAGAGGAAGGAATTGATTATGATGAAGTTTTTGCACCAGTCGCTAGGGTTGAGGCCATTCGAATCTTCTAGGCCTATGCATCTTATATAGGGTTCATGGTTTATCAAATGGATGTGAAAGGTGCTTTTCTGTATGGTGAGATTGAAGAAGAGGTATATGTCACTCAACCTAAAGGCTTTGAGGACCCAGATCATCCACAGCATGTTTACAAGGTTGTGAAAGCTCTCTATGGACTCCATCAGGCACCAACAGCATGGTATGCTAGGCTATCTGCATTTCTGCTGAAGCATGGTTATAGAAGAGGTGCCATTGACAAAACTCTCTTTCTAAAGAAGAACAACAGAGATATCATTCTTGTGCAAGTTTATGTAGATGACATTATCTTTGGCTCCACTAAAGAAGCTTGGTGTAGGGAGTTTGAGGAGTTAATGAAGGGAGAGTTTCAGATGAGTGCTATGGGGGAGCTTACTTTCTTTTTGGGTCTCCAAGTTCAGCAAAACCGATGGTATTTTTATCAGTCAGGATAAATATATGAGAGACATTTTGAAGAAGTTTGATATGGAAAATGTCAAACGCCACTTCACCTTATGAAGCTCCAAAACCAAAGAACAATATTGAACCGGATCCAGTGTGAATGTTCACTTATCTGACGATCTATGATTGGTTTATTGATGTTTTTAACAGACTTCTAGGCCGACATTACATTTCTTGTGAGTGCTTGTTCAAGACATCAGGTCACTCCACTTACTTCCAACTTGAATGCAGTCAAAAAGATCTTCAAGTATCTGAAAGGCCAACCCAAGTTAGGTCTTTGGTACCCAAAAGAGTATCCTTTTGTATTGGAAGCATATCTTGATAGTGATTATGCTGGTGCAAATCTGGATAGGAGGTCCACAACTGGAGGTTGCCAATTTCTTGGAAGAAGATTGATTTCTTGGGAATGCAAGAAACAAACTATAGTTGCTACCTCATCTACTAAAGCAGAGTATGTTCTTTGCGCCAATTGTTGTGGTCAGGTACTATGGATCCAAAATCAATTCTTTGGATTATGGGTTTAATATCATGAACACCACAATCTTTATTGATAATCAAAGTACCATATGCATAGTAAAAATCCAGTTTTTCATAATAGAACTAAGCATATTGAGATAAGGCACCATTTTATAAGAGATGCATTTGAAAAACATTTGATAAAGGTGGAGAAGATTCACACAGATGATAATGTGGCAGATTTATTGACTAAAGCTTTTGATGGACCTAGGTTTCAACACCTAGTTGTCCATATTGGGATGGTTAACCCTTAACTGCAAAGTTTGAGGGGAGGCATAGGCCTCAGGGGAGGATTTTAGTTGTATATTTTGTAAACTTTGTAGCTATTTCGTTTTGCTTGCTAACACTAACCTACTAATGTTCTTTCAGTTTTGTTTGGTTTGGTTTGGTGTGTTTGCTACTTTGTGTATGTTTTCTGAGAATGCTTATTTGAGTTGAAGTTCACCAAGTTGGTAAATGGGAATATGGTCATGTAATGCTTAAAGTTTGTTTCTACTGAAGAAAAGCACAAGTATTGTTACAAGTTATCTCATTGATTCTACTGAAGGAAAGTACTGAAGTATAGATTAAGTGCTAATCATTGAGAGAAAGTCATGTTGATCATTCATTCAAGAAACAATTTACAGCTTACAATCAACTTCAAATGAAATACAAGACCATTCCTATACAAGATCTACCAAACATACACTAGTTCCTATCATCTATTACAAAAGCTGGTGGATTCATGTGACAAGTACGATGAAGAAGCTGAAGATGAAAATGGAAAGGATGGATTGATGAAAACGACGATGAAGATGCTCAAGAACCTAGTTTTATATCTTTGGTCCTTGGCATGATGGATGCATTTTTGGTATGAGAAATCTTCAGTTGTTCCATCTACTTGTTCCACCATAAAGCATCACTCCATCTTTTCTTTTCCCTTTCCCTTCACCTCTGCACTCTTGCCCTTTCCCCTGCTTCCATGGCATGAAGCACTAGTTCCTGGAGTAGGAAGTGCAATCACCACAACACTTATCTCTAGACGATCTGGGGATTCATCAGAATCAGTTGATGAATCACTTGGATCCACTACACTGTCATCTTCAGAAGAAGGGAGAAAGGAGGACTTTGAAGGTCGAGGCTCATCTCATAGGGATATCGAAATAATGGGCGTGAATCATCACTGAATGCTTATGATGATGATGATGATGATGATGATGAGGAAGTTTGATTGATTACTTCTGGTTTGGTAGACATAGCTATTGTTGATGATTGTGGTATTTTGGAGAACTTAGGGTTTTTGAAGTTAATTGGGGGTAATTGGTATGTGTTAATTGTGCATTGGGATTATCTTATAGGTGGAGTCAAGGCTTGATAACAATTAATGCGAGTTGGGTGGCACAGTAAAACTCAAGATATTCTTGAAGCATACTTAGCCACTTGAGTTGTTTCTGCTGATTGACCTTCTTCAGCAGATTGACCATCGTTTATCTTTGAAGTGTTAATTTTGAATTTGGTTGAAGTTATTTTACACGTAAGATATGGTCAACGATTAGTTCCGATATATTTGACCATAAATTGGGTAACTTCTATTAATAACCTTCTTCGCATATCTTCGCCCAAAATTAACTGATTCCCTCTTCACACGATTTAAACACACTTCCAGTTGCGTGAATCATAACCCATTCTCATAATTTCTCACATGGCGCTTCAATTTAAAAAAGATCATAACAAGGTTGCTTTTTTGGGAAAAGAAAAGGGTCATGAGTTGTATGAACCAATGGTGGATTTTTTGAAGAGGTCCAAGATTCATTATGCGCTTACACATTCCCCAAATGTGATATATGAATCATTGGTTGAACAATTTTGGGCATCTGCTACGAAAAGAAGTGACACAGAGATTGTTGCTACGATTGATGAAACAGAGTATGTGGTGACTGAGGGTCGGATTCGGAAACAACTTCGTTTGGAGGATGAAGATGGGGTTTATCACTCTAATACTGTGGAGATACTTGCTGGGCTAAGAGCTGTGGGTTATCAAAGTACTAGAACAGATATGTGGCACAAAAACAAGCTTTGCCCCATGTGGAGGTTTTTGGTACACACTTTACTTCAATGCATTAGTAATAAGTGAGACGGATGGGACCAATTCTCTACCCAATTGGGTTGTGGTATTGTATGTCTTTCACAGGGTTTAACTTATAATTTTTCTACGTATATTTTTGATAATATGGTTGAAAATGTTCAAAAGAAAAAGCATAAGTTTCTTATGTTGTCCCATAGGAGCTCTTACTGCTAAAGTGTTTGCTTCAATGAAAACTAATTATGTTGGGACACATCATCCATTGCTAGAAGATATGTTGCCACAAGGCAATGAGGCTGCTGATGAGGGTAATGTTGTTGGTGCTCCACCATCTTCTAATGTTGTTGCTAATGGTAATCCATCAGTTGCCATGGATGAGGGCCCTTCCATGACTGCTAAAGCATTACATGTTTCTCCTGACCAACCTCCCTCTACACCTTTACCCACACCTAGTCCTAGTCCACCACCCACTCATGTTACTCCTGATGAGTTTGAGCCTGAGTTTAATAGACTGGCCACACCTAGCCCTGTAAGATAGCCATTTGCTGATAGCTCTCCTATTTTTGAGCATGACCATATTTCTCCTGAAAGTTCCAATGAAGCTCCCATTACCACTGAGCAATCTGTTGGTGGAGCTGAGGACCCTATTACTCTTACATCTGTATATGCTTTAATGAACAGGTATGTGGAAGAGGTTGATGATCTCAAAAAGGAGCTTGCTGAGACTAAATCTTCACTTGGTGGTGAGATTGTGGAGTTGAAGAGAAAGGTTCAGGATTTAGAGGAACAACTTGGGAAAAATAGCAAAAGGAGGTTTTTGGTTTCTTCTGATGAGGAGCAAGAGGATACTCATTAGGATTCACTTGAAATCTTGGCTGATGTGGCTCAAAAGACTCATGCTTCTTCTCCATTTGCTGCTGAATCATCAAAGCAAAAGGAACCTATTCTATTTTCTAGAAGAAGTAGAAGACAGTATTTGAGCAAGGATTCCTCTGAATCTTCAAAAGTGCCAAGTGTAGCCAATGTTGCAACTACTGATGATCATGTTATTGCTGATGCTCAAATGGTGGATATTGCTTCTGAACATGGTCAAGTTTCATCTGTGCAAGACCAATCATATCCTCCACCTTTAGCAGATCATCATGAAGTATTTATTGCTGGAAGAAGTTTTAATCTGGATCCTAATGCTGATGTCTCTCCTAATCTTGCTGAAGACACTCCTCAACATGTTACTTCTGATGCTTCCATGGGTGTTTCTTCTGAAGTTCCCATTGTTAATACTCCTCATGCTAATTCTGCTCATGAGTCTGCTGATAAAGGAAAAGTAGTTATGATTGATGAAGAGCTTGGTTCAGATCTTGTGAGTGAACAGGAAAGGCTACAGCAAGCAAGACGCTAGCGAGTATCTGAGATATGATGAAAAGTCGGGCTTTGGCACAACAACTCTGGTCGGTTCACTACTAATTTGCCTCATGCATGACAGAGAGAATGGGATGAACAATCCACTCGGTTCTTGATGAGCAATGGGATTCCTATACTGTTCAAGCTGCTTCTAATCCTACCCTTGCTCAGAGCATTTTAGGAGCTAATTTTGATAGTGACAACTTTGTTGCACAAATGATGGCTCTTGGACAACAAAAGAAGCTTGCTGCAGCTGCAAAAAGAAAGGCCATTGCTGAACAAAAGGCTAAAGCCAAAAGGGAGAGACCACCAACTGCAGCTCAGAAGAAAGCGTATATGAGGAATGTAGTGTATAACCAAAGTAGTGCTATCTATCAGTCTGGTTTAACGAAGAAGCAAGTCTGGGCCTTAGATGATTCTGAGTTGACTAGTATGTATAATAAGATTATGAAGCAGATTACTCCACCATCTAAGTTGAAGAGAATTGCTGGTGGTATGGATGCTCCCAAAGCTAAAAGACCAAATATTGTTGAGATTGTGGATTCTTTTGATACTAATACAGCACAGCAAAGCTCTCATGCTGTTTCTGCTGAGGAACATCCTGAAGGTGGACTATCTTCTGAGCAAGTGCCATCTGCTGAACCTCTTGTTGTTTCTCCTGATACATCTCCTGAACTGAAAGGAGAAGATATGGTTAAGAAAGCTGAAATGGAGCCTGCTAGAGCTAAACAGGCTAGAGAAGAGCTTGATCAGTTATATGCAATGGGTGGTCTTGTTCCTATTTCATCTATTTCTACTGAAGATGTCCTTGGTACATCTGAGAAGGTACCATCTTCTATTTCTATAAGCATTTATATACCTGGGAGGAGAGGAAAAAGGATGTCTAGAAGAAGACATATTGCAATAAGGAGATCTATGCGAGTGACTGGGAAGAAGGCCTCTGGAGTATCCAAATCTAAAAGGAGTGGTTCTTCTAAGTATGTGGATCTAAAGGCTGCTGAGTCAACATTTATTAAAGAGGGATCTTCTGACACTTTTCTTGAGGGGTCTCATGGTGTGTTGACTACATGGACATTGGCTGATGACGAGCTGACCACCATCTATAGGTCGGATAACTCTTCTATGCAGTTTACCTTCTTGAAAGATATCCTTCATATGGTGGATAGGCAAGATTTGAGTACTCTTCATGGTCTAGTCACACAATATTATGCTAATCATACTCCACAAGGTTCTGGGTTGTACTTATTGGGAGATCTTCAGGTTCTTTTTTACTCTCAATCTCCAAATGGTAAAGGGTATTCAATTTGGAAGGATTCACATAAGTGGAAGGTTGAGACTTGGAGATTTTATCCTATACCCAATGTGCATGTTGTGGAGACCAAGTGTGGGATGTCTGTGTGTCTGTTTTCTGATAAGCTATATCCTTTGTCTGTGAAATTGATGCAACGAATGCTTAGAAGGAAATTGGAAGTACCTCCAGATCTAGTGGGGAATGATATGCTTCATCTCTGAACAATTGATTGGATTGATTAAGACTCAGCTTCTGCAACATCAAGCATCTTCATGATTCTGGTATCTTGTATTATTTCTTTCTTTCTTTATTTCATTGTTTCATTCTTAGTTAAAAAAAATAAATAAAAAATTATTATCTTGTATATTTTTGTTTGTCTAACATTTTCTTTCATGTTTGTTGTATATGGCTCTATTGATGGTTATCGACTCACCAGATGTGCCTTGTGTACCTCAAAGAGTTGGCTAGTCCAAAGGGTACAGCTTTGGTAAAGACACATCCAATCTGTTGATAGCTGTAATGGTTTGCTCAAAATCATAGGGTTTGCAACTCACCCATGCTTAATTGCTGAGGGTTGTATGGTCATCAATTCACCATGGTTTATTCCTTTTTGGAATCCAAGAATTGGCTAGCCCACAAGTATATGGCTTGTGGTAAAGGCAGTGGAATACCATATTTGGTAATCAATTCACCAAGGGAATTCTTTCCACCTAAGAATTGACTAGTCCTGAGCAAACGGATACAGGTAAAGATATGTCAAATCCGTTTATAGTTGCTGATTTGCTAATAAATCAGATGGTTATCAGTGTACCATAGTTTTCGAACTTAAACATTTGGCTACTCCAGTAGTAATGGCTATTGGTAAAGAGACATCAAATCTATTATTTTCAATGATTCACCTCTCACAGGAGTTAACACACCTGGATGTGATGAGAATAGTATGAAACTAATATGTTTTGATGTACATTTTGTCATTTGTTGCTGCAAAGATCTGGAGTTTCAAAGTTTTGTCATGATAGAGATGTGCTTGGTTTGGTTCTTTGTTGCTGATGTTCGAATACAATCCTCTTGTTTTGCTGTGTTAAAGATCTATCAAGAATCTTAAACTTAAACATGTCAAATTCAAGATTAGGGGAGGATTGTTGGGAATTCTACTAAGTAAGAATTATGCTGAAGTTACTGCTGATGATTCTGTTGAAGTGTTGTGGAATCTGCTGAAGAAGTAATTCTGCTGAAGTAATAAAACCGTGTAGTTGGTTTCTGCGGAGATAGATATTCCGCGTATTTTATAGTTAGTTAGGATATGCATGAGCTTTATTAGGAAGTGATAATGTATATCTTATTTAGTTTTATGTTTATACGTTTCTTGGGAAACGGTTTAGGGTTCCTTGTGTATAAAAGAAACACAATAGTATGAATGATGTACGTATTGAAAAAAAAGTTTTAGTATTGTTCAAAGATCCATAGAGGATCAAAGTATTCTTAGTTATCTGTGTTTATACTTGTGTTTGATTTCTGCTTTAGAATACAAGTAATAGAGACTTTCTATTAGTGTGTTTGTGATTACATAAGCATTACTAACGATCTATAAGCGCTCAAAGATCTATCAAGGTCTTAGGTTCAACAAAATCTCATGATTAAATCTCATAACCCAACAAGTCTCATAATCAAATCTCATCGAGTCACAAATCGCATCATCAAACCTCATTATCGCGGCTCATTAAATAGCAAATCTCATTATCAAACCGCATAATCAAATAAAACCCTATCTTGAAAGCCCCACCATAAGTCTATCAAGCCCATGTTGTGTTCTCGTGATGCCTTGGCCCAATAAGCATACGTCTATCATCCTTATCTAGACAATACGGTCCCAAAGATATTGTAACTTCCAATCCAAATCAAACAGCCCAATCCAAAGGTATAATTAGTACAACCCGATTCATACTCACTTCACTAATTATTCCATACTCAAATCTGTGTGTTCACTTCACTACTCAAATAATTAGAACAAAACGATCCCACAGAAGTGTGTTCACCCCGAAATAGTCCATACATCATCCACTATTTGCTTCTTATATCAATTGGTATAACCACAAGAGGCACAAATCTCAGACTTGTATCACTTTCATGGGTATGTTTTTCATGTCTAGCCACAGGGATGGCAAGAGACATATGACTTAATATCAAGGTTGAACCAAGGGACTTAAGGTAGCTAAAGCTTTTGAATTAATCTTTTATGTCTTAGTTAATTATGCAACGAATCAGAGAAAGGAGTAACACAATTGTTATGGACCTTTCTTTAATTTCGAATATTATCAAAGACTTTTGGATCTGTGATGATAGTCCTTTGTGGTGGTATGGAATAGAAAAAGGTCATAGAAAGATCTTTGATAATATCAAATAGTCCTGATTATTAAGTGTCAATTTCCCCCGATAATGCTTGTAATTTATATCATTTATATGGATTTATGCTTGTTTTCCATTGTTTTCCACTTTCAGGTAAATTACGAGCATTGGAGCTAAAGAGACGCGGAATTGGAGAAATATCAGAGATTTATCATAGTATGATGACTTTGAAGAAGTTACGGCGTAACTCATCTCTCACATTACGCCGTAACTAAAGCGTGACTCAGAAAATTACGGTGTAACTCCCCCTAAAGACTGCGACGTAACTTATTAGGTCAAATGAGGTTCCACGCCGCTGATAACTACGCCGTAACTATTTAACCAACTACGGCGTAACTAAGTAATATTGAAGATACGGCATAACCAATCATAAGGTTACACCATAGCCAGCAGATCTAGTGCAAATTACGAAGGAATTGAATATTACGGCGTAACTCTTATATTAGTTACGCCGTAACCCAGATCTGGCCTATAAATACCCCACGATTTCCAGCATTTCAAAGCATCCCATTCCACACACCACAACCAAAGAACGTGGGAAGAAGCCAAGGCAGGTCTAGAGGAGCATACGGAGCTGTCTCCAAGGGAGAAATAACTCCCCTATGATAAGCATTAGCATTTTATCTTTTTTTTTACTTTCGATTGATGTATTTCGTAACTTTGAATATTGAATTGATTTGTATGGTCAATATGAGCGGCTAAGCACCTCTTGGTTCTGGCCTAGTTATGATTCCTTAATTGTTTTGTTTGCGTTTACATTGCTTTCGTATAATTATTTCTAAGTGTATGAATGCATAGTTTATTGGTAGCTACCCTTGTTTCGGTAGTTTTGAATGGCGGTAGAGCCTAGTTGCTTAGGCGATATGACCAACTAACCCTAAGTGAGTAGACTGAGACGGGAAGGGTAAGATATGACCAACTGACGACCCTTTCTACTTGTGCGATTTGACCAACTGATCATCTACCGTTTGGATGAACTTAAGAATTAGGGGGTGGGTGTTTAAGTTGCTAATGCCCGGGCACTCACTATTATAAATCTAGCATGTAGGGGTACTTAATGACTTGGCTTAGGGGACCAGGAACAACTGGACTTATGAAGGGACACCTGACTTCTCCAGTGGTGGCATCTTTGCTGATAGGTTAGGGCGAATTGACCAAATGATGTCCTCTAGAATTTGACCCCACCTGAAGTAATTGGAAGTAAGTAGACGTAGACATTACTAGCTAGGAGGATTAACTAGGTTAGCACCACTCTCCTCTATTGATTAAACCTTTGCCTTTTATCTGCTTTTATCTGCTTTAGTAGTTAATTAATTCCTTATCAAAATCATATTAAAAACTGTGACACCTACACTTAGTAATAATCCAACACACATAGCTCTTGGGACGACCTCGGCTTTATCGAATACTACACTACACACGACCGGGTACACTGCCCGTTAGTGCATTAGGGTAGACCATAGGTATAACGAGACAATATAAATATTAAAACCTGGTCAGTAAAACCTGCATCAAGTTTTTGGCGCCGCTGCCGGGGAGTTATATTAGGATTTTTATTAAATTTTTAGTTTTATTCTGATATTATGTCTCTCACTATGAATGATTATCTCACCATCTCTAAAAGTAAACAGGGAATCACCATTCCGGCTATTGAAGGAAATGTAAAATTCGAATTCTGGGGACTATGTCTTGAAGAACTAAAAAGATGCTGCTTTTATGGAACCAAGGATGAAGAAGCACACGAACACATCTCAAAAGTATGTGAGATTGCCGATTTATTCCACGCGCCTGAGGTCTCCAGAGATCATGTTATGATGACGGCATTTCCTTTTACCCTAAAAGGAAGAACTAGAGATTGGTTAAAGAAACTTCCATCTGGATCTATCACAACGTGGAGTGCATTTAAGAAGGCCTTTCTTAAGGAATACTGAACCCCTGCAAAAATCCTCCAGCAAGTTGATGAAATTAGGAGGTTTAACCAATTCAATGATGAACCACTTTTTATAGGTTGGGAAAGATTCAACGAAGCCATCCTCAAGTGCACCGAGCATAAACTCAACAAGCACGAGCAACTGCAAATATTTTACAACGGGTTGAACATAAAAACTCGACAATTATTAGACTCAAAAGAACCTATCCCGTTAATGAATGCTGATAAATGATGGATAAGAGTTGAAGAAGTAGCTCTCCACTCGTCGTCTTGGAATGAAGATTGGAATGAAGACCCTATCGAGCTACAATCAGTATCTGGAGGAATTTGAAGTAGATATGCAATCCCTTACTAAAGAAGTCAAAATGGTTAAACATAAGTTCGACAAACCCATTGATGGGAGAGTAACGGATCTCGAAAAGGCTGTGAAGAAGCTTGTTAAGGAATCCAGCAGAAAACAAGAAGAGAGCGAAAAATTGGTATGGAATATCAAGCGAGATTACGACCATGTGCTGAGAACACAAGCAGTTGCTACAAGAAGACTTGAAAATCAAGTCGGAAAGCTCGCAGAATCTGTCAGAATGAGAGATGAAGGAGAACTACCTAGCACAACTGAACCAAATTCTCGAGATCTAGCACATGCTATTACAACCAGAAGTGGATTAAACTATAAGGAACCAGCCTACCCTTCAAACTCGAATAATCTTAGTGAAGAAACACCTCAAGACAACAACAAAGAAACCGATGGGGCTCAACCAACTGTCGAGAAAGTCCGTCCCTACGTTCCTCCAATACCATTTCCGGGAAGAATTAAGAAGGAACAGGAATGAATCTTATTTCAGAAATTCATGGAAACGTTACAACAACTCAGCATAATGAGTTAATTGCATTTTTGGTCCCTATGGTATGGCCAAATTGCAGGTTTGGTCCCTAAAACTTTGAAAGTGCAATGATAGTCCCCATTTTGAAGTTTGGATTGCATTTTTGGTCCCTAATCGGTGTGAAATGACCAAATTACCCTTGTCTTTTCTAAATAAGACAAAGGGTATTTTAGTCATTTCACTTTATCCAGGGACCAAAATTGCAATCTAAACTTCAAATTGAGGACTATCATTGCACTTTCAAAGTTTTAAGGACCAAACCTGTAATTTAGCCATACTATAGGGACCAAAAATGTAATTAACTCCAGCATTAATATTCCTCTCGTTGAAGCTCTTGAGCAAATGCCCAAACATGCTAAATTCATGAAGGATCTCCTAACCCATAGAAGACTTTCTGATAGGACGCAGATAACTTTAAGTCAAAGGTGCTCTGCCGCCCTTCTAAAAGATATGCCTCTTAAAGAAGACGATCTAGGGAGTTTCACCTTACCTTGCACAATCGGGGGAATTATGTTCGACAAGGCCCTTGCCGATCTTGGGGCAAGCATAAGTCTTATGCCATTCTCTCTCTATTCGCATCTGGAATTGGAGGACCTGAAACCAACTAGAATGTGCATTGAGCTAGCTAATAAAACAACTCAATATCCTATAGGAATCGCTGAAAATGTTCTTGTTAAGATCGATAAATTTGTCTTCCCGGTTGACTCTGTAGTCCTTGAAATGGAAGAGGATGATATCCTAATTTTGCTTTGAAGACCCTTTCTTGCCACCGCACACGCTATGATTGATGTTTTTAACAAGAAGATTTCGTTGGAGATTGGAAATAACAAGATTACCTTCCATCTTGAAAAATCAATGAGATATGCTTCTTTCACTGACGACAATCTTGATGATTTCCACCTTATCGAAGCTAACGCTCAGAAACATGCCCAGGAATGCTTTCTGCCCGACCCTTTGAAATCATTGAAATTCGAAGATAATGATGGGATATCTAGCGATGGAGAAAGCGAAACGGAAGAACTGGCTATGAACAATCAAACGCTATATTCAGCAAACACCTTGGAAGAAGCTGATACTACCCCTAAACTCAAGGTGCTCCCTTTGCATTTAGAATATGTATTCATTAATGGGGATCAGAATTTTCCTGTTGTGATTTATTCTTTGTTATCTAACGAAGAAAAGGAGTCGCTATTGCAGGTTTTAAGCAAGCACAAGGGGGAAATTGCATGGAAAGTCTCTGACATAAAAGGGATCAACCCTTCATACTGCTCTCACAAGATACTAATGGAAGATGATTTTAAACCAGTAGTACAGCCACAGAGGAGATTAAACCCAAAAGTCCAAGACGTGGTAAAATACGAAATCATTAAACATCTGGATGCAGGTCTAATTTACGATATTTCTGATAGTCCTTGGGTTAGTCCTATTCATGTTGTGCCAAAGAAAGGAGGAATGACAGTAGTCACTTATGAAGATAACGAGATGATACCTACTAGGATGGTCACTGGCTGGAGGGTGTGCATCGATTACAAGAAATTAAATGACACAACACGAAAGGATCACTTCCCCCTTTCATTTATTGATCAGATGCCAGAAAGACTCTCTGGACATGAGTATTATTGTTTCCTTGATGGATTTTCGGGATACTTTCAAATTTCGATCGCCCCTAAGGATCAAGAAAAGACTACTTTCACCTGCCCATACGGAACATTCGCCTACCGAAGGATGCCTTTCGAACTTTGCAATGCTCCCGCCACATTCCAACGGTGCATGACTGCAATATTCCCGGATATGGGTCAAGATTCTATGGAAGTCTTCATGGACTACTTCTTGGTTTTTGGTAACTCTTTTTCATCTTGTCTTAATAATTTATCTAAAATGCTTTCCAGATGTGAAGAAACAAACCTTGTCCTTAACTAGGAGAAATGTCATTTTATGGTAAGAGAAGGGATTGTTTTGGGGCATAAGATTTCCCAAACAGGGATCCAAGTTGATAAAGCTAAGGTTGACGTTATTTCTCGACTTCCTTATCCAACCAATCTGAAAGGAATTAGGAGTTTTCTTGGGCACGCTGGATTTTATAGAAGATTTATAAAAGACTTTTCCAAAACTGCCAAACCTATGACCCAACTCCTCATGAAAGATGCAAAATTTGATTTTAATGACGATTGCAAACAAGCTTTTGATATTTTAAAAGAAAAGTTGACTACTATTCCTGTTATTATTGCTCCTGATTGGGGCAACGATTTGGAACTTATGTGCGATGCTAGTGATTATCTTTGTGGGAGCTGTTTTAGGACAGAGGGTGAATAAAAAATTTAAACCCATTTATTATGCTAGTAAAACCTTAAATAAGGCACAAGAGCATTACACAACCACCAAAAAGGAACTCCTAGTTGTGGTTTATGCCTTTGATAAGTTCGGATCTTATTTAGTAATGTCAAAAACTGTTGTCTACACTGACCATTCTGCTTTGAAGTACTTATTCAATAAACAGGAAGCCAAGCCAAGATTGATAAGATGGGTACTGCTGCTACAAGAATGTAAAATTGAGATCAAGGATAAGAAAGGGGCAGAAAACTTAGCTGCTGATCACCTCTCACGATTAGAAAACCCTGAGCTTGAAGAACTTGACAAAGAAAATATTCGAGACTCCTTCCCCGATGAGCATCTCATGGCAGTAAGAATTAAAGATTCCAGTTCCGAACCATGGTACGCAGATTTCGCTAATTACCTCGCGGCCAGAGTATTGCCGAGCAACAAAACTTATTATCAAAAGAAAAAGTTCTTCTCAGATCTTAAATATTACTTCTGGGATGATCCTTTCCTTTATAAATCATGCCCAGATGGTATTATTCGGAGATGTGTATTTGGAATTGAGCAAAAACATATTCTGAAACATTGTCACAACAGACCTGCGGGAGGACACTATGGGGCCGATAATACTGCTCGGAAGGTTTATGAGGCCGGATTCTTTTGGCCTAGCATTTTCAAATATGCCGCAAAACATGTAAGGGACTGTGACGCTTGTCAGAGGGCAGGAAACATCTCTTCTCGAAATCAGATATCACTCAACAACATTATGGTATGCGAGGTTTTTGATGTTTGGGGGATCAATTTTATGGGACCCGTCACCCCATCAAAGAAAAAA
The DNA here is from genome assembly GCA_910596185.1 of Chrysanthemum makinoi. Taxonomy (NCBI): domain Eukaryota; kingdom Viridiplantae; phylum Streptophyta; class Magnoliopsida; order Asterales; family Asteraceae; genus Chrysanthemum; species Chrysanthemum makinoi. The sequence goes on along the minus strand of OU343222.1, from coordinate 37,086,638 downwards.
AGTTATATCCTTGTAGCTGTCGATTACGTTTCAAAGTGGGTCGAAGCTGAAGCTCTGCAAACATGTGATGCTAGAAGTGTCATTCGTTTTTTGAAAAGATTATTCTCCAGGTTTGGGATCCCTAAGACCATCATAAGTGATCGAGGGACGCATTTTTGTAATGCTATTATGGAGAAAGTTCTCAACAGATATGGGGTACTCCACCGAATGTCCACACCTTATCACCCACAAACTAATGGGCAAACTGAAAACACCAATAGGGCACTCAAACGAATTTTAGAAAAATCCGTCAGCAGTAACAGAAAAGATTTGTCCGACAAACTCGAAGAAGCTTTATGGGCATTCAGAACAGCTTTGAAAACTCCTATTGGAAGCACCCCTTTTAAGATTTTTTACGGAAAAGCGTGTCATCTTCCTGTAAAATTGGAACATAAAGCATATTGGGCTCTCAAGAATGCTAATTTAGAGGTTGATGTGATCAAGGAACACCGATTTTCCCAAATAAATCGTTTAGCTGAATTACGAGACGAAGCATACGATCATGCCAAAGCATACAAAGACAGGACCAAAAGATGGCACGATAAGCGAATTAAGGATAAAAAATTTGAAGTAGGACAGGAGGTTCTCGTTTTTAACTCAAGACTCAAATTATTCTTTGGAAAAATGAGATCTCGTTGGGTTGGCCCATACACAGTAAGTAAGGTGTTCCCCTATGGGACTATTGAGGTTCATAACAAGGAAGGAGTATATTTCAAGGTAAACGGACACCGTGAAAAAATTTATTATGGGCAAGATGTTAGAAAGCTTCCGGGAGATGAGTTCTTCGCCCCTGCATAAAGCCCCGCGGCTCTGAGTCTAACTTAAATACTCGTAAATAAAGAAAAGTGCTCTTTCTGAATACAACCCGAATTATCCCTTTCTTTTGTTTTATTTCCATTTCTGTAGGGTTTTGTTTTTTTAACCATTTTTGCAGGAAACGAGGAAGTGATTGCTGCTGCAGTTTGCTGATATGACCATAGTTACGGCGTAAATCACCTCAGTGATTACGCCGTAACCAATCCCTTGCAGCAGAATTTCAAGACGCATTACCAATTACGGTGTAATACCATCTCTGTGGTTACGCCGTAGCCACTCGCTTTGCAGCATATGTCGGGTTTTGCTAGTTACGGCGTAACTCCCTCAAAAGAGTTACGACGTAACTTTCCTCTGCTTTACTTTTTTCATTTTAAAACACAATAACCTTGTATTAGTTTCTTAAATGAACTTTGTGGGTGTGTTCCCTGTAAACCCTCACGAGACTTCACTCGTCCACTTGGGACACCAAGTGGTTTAAAAGGCTTGTTGCATATGCTAAATGCAACCGTGATTCCTACGAAAGTGAGTTAGGTTTTTTTTTCATTTTTCATTTTTTTTAGAATTATGCTTGTCGGTAGTGTGATTTCAGGGATTGAAGTTTGTTCATGATGCTTATACGAAGGCACGTCTCTTTTTGGTGGGCCTTCTTTCTTTTTGGAGCAAATTTCAGGGAAGTTCTCGCTCTAATTCTACTTTTCTCTTCACCTTTATTTAACGCTTAGTACAAAAGGGACTTTGTACAATTCAAGTGAGGGGACAGAAGTAGAATTATCTCTTGAACTTTATTTTGCCCTCGTTTTTCTAGTTTATTTTGGAAACTTATGTCATTTTTAAAATTTTGACATGTTTTTCTTAACTTACTAGATTAGACCTTAGCCTAGCACATACAACCCTTGATATTATATGGTGAGATTAGCCTTATCCGTTTCCAATATTTTACCCCAAATCCACCAAATTATGAGTGTGTCGGTAGTTTGTAAACTTTAGAACTTGGCCTTTGCATCATTTCGAGACCATAGACGAGGTATGTTGAGTTAGCTCGATGTATTTGGACTTTTTAGTTTAAGAAGACAATATTATAGGATTATCACCCAAATAGCCTACCATTGTGTGTCTATCGATTAGTCACCTCGACTTCTCGACCCCATGTGAAACCCTTTTGTTGCACTCACCTTTAGTGCAAGATACCCTTAGATACACCCATCTGAGCCATTCTTTTCATTTTGTTAACCCAATATATTGTTTCGATACACCTATACACCTTAGCCTACCCTGTAGTCTTTATTTGTGATTGGGAAGTCATCATTTGCCTAATTTCAAGATTCGAGTGGAAAGGTTCGGAAATCACGCTTTCGTTGATGACATATTCCTAAAGATCATTGAAGACCCCCCGAATTCCCGTTGTTCATCTCAAGTGAGGGGATATTATGTTTAGTTGTTATTGTTATGTTGAAAAAAAAATGATTCGGAAAAAAAAATTGTTATGTTATTTAGTTATTGTAAAAGTGCATTGTTATAAGCACTATGTATGAGCTTTATAGATTTAGTATCGAGGAGGCCACCTCAGTCACATTCGAAGATTAGAGTTGGTAATTATGCCAACAGTTGGAGAAAAGGTAGTGTGCCCATCATGAGGTCCTCTAATGACACATCTGCCTAGTATTTCATGATCCGGTTTCTTGACTTCAAAGCTTGAACTTTTGGCGGACGGCAAGTGGTGATGACTTGGTTATAGATTTAGACTACCTGCTTGATTTTTATTTTACACCATTTATATATCCCATGTCTTATCCTACCCTTTAGTCATGAAGCGTGTCTAGGTGATGCAGCGAGCAATCTTTGGTGTCTTGGCCATGGATTTGGTCATGTATCATTGATTTTGTCCACTTCGCCATGGCATGTTAGTAATGACAAGTCACCCCTTAACCTCTATCGTGTCTACCCATATTGCCTTCGAGAATTGTTTAGCCCTTAACTCTAGTGGTGGAGATTTGTGTAACCGCCAAGCTTATGATAGAATACATGCTATGACTGTGCGATTGAGTGATCACCCGAAATTGACACTTAGAATAGTTGAGAGATTTGAGTGTTTCGTTCCCATTTCGGGAGGTGTTCGGCTTTGTTTTATTCTAGCATAAGGGATTTGTAAACTTATATTTTCCAGGTTTTGGGAGATATCTTTTTAGGAATCTTTCTAATAAGGTCTACTTGAGGGTAAATAGAGTTCAAGTGGGGGGATATTTGATAGCATCAAATAGTCCTGATTATTAAGTCTCAATTTCCCCCGATAATGCTTGTAATTTATATCATTTATATGGATTTACGCTTGTTTTCTATTGTTTTCCACTTTCAGGTAAATTACGAGCATTGGAGCTAAAGAGACGCGAAATTGGAGAAATATCAAAGATTTATCATAGTATGCTGACTTTGAAGAAGTTATGGCGTAGCTCATCTCTCACATTATGCCGTAACTAAAGCGTGACTCAGAAAACCAACTCATTAGAAGATTACGGTGTAACTCCCCCTAAAGACTACGACGTAACTTATTAGGTCAAATGAGGTTCCACGCCGCTGATAACTACGCCGTAACTATTTCACCAACTACGGCGTAACTAAGTAATATTGAAGATACGGCGTAACCAATCATAAGGTTACGCCGTAACCAGCAGATCTAGTGCAAATTATGAAGGAATTGAAGATTACGGCGTAACTCTTATATTAGTTACGCCGTAACCCAGATCTGGCCTATAAATACCCCATGATTTCCAGTATTTCAAAGCATCCCATTCCACACACCACAACCAAAGAACGTGGGAAGAAGCCAAAGGCAGGTGTAGAGGAGCATACGGAGCTGCCTCCAACGGAGAAATCACTCCCCTACGATAAGCATTAGCATTTTATCTTTTCTTTACTTTCGATTCATGTATTTCGTAACTTTGAATACTGAATTGATTTGTATGGATAATATGAGCAGCTAAGAACCTCTTGGTGCTGGCCTAGTTATGATTACTTAATTGTTTTGTTTGAGTTTACATTACTTCCGTATAATTAATTGTAAGTGTATGCATGCATAGTTTATTTGTAGCTACCCTTGTTTCGGTAGTTTTGAATGGCGGTAGAGGCTAGTTGCTTAGGAGATATGACCAACTGACCCTAAGTAAGTAGACTGAGATGAGAAGGGTAAGATATGACCAACTGACGACCCTTTCTACTTGTGCGATTTGACCAACTGATCACCTACCGTTTGGATGAACTTAAGAATTAGGGGGTGAGTGTTTAAGTTGCTAACGCCCGGGCACTCACTATTATAAATCTAGCATGTAGCGGTACTTAATGACTTGGCTTAGGGGACTAGGAACAACTGGACTTATGAAGGGACACCTGACTTCTCCAGTGGTGGCATCCTAGCTGATAGGTTAGGGCGAATTGACCAAATGATGTCCTCTCGAATTTGACCCCACCTGAAGTAATTGGAAGTAAGTAGACGTAGACATTACTAGCTAGGAGGATTAACTAGGTTAGCACCACTCTCCTCTATTGATTAAACCTTTGCCTTTTATCTGCTTTTATCTGCTTTAGTAGTTAATTAATTCCTTATCGAATCATATTAAAAATTGTAACACCTAGACTTAGTAATAATCCAACACACATAGCTCTTGGGACGACCTCGGCTTTATCGAATACTACACTACACACGACCGGGTACACTGCTCGTTAGTGAATTAGGGTAGACCATAGGTATAACAAGACAATATAAATATTAAAACCTGGTCAGTAAAACCTGCATCAATCTTTAACCCATAAAATCTGAGATCGATTCGTCATGTGTTGAGTCATGAATTAGCTTAGAACGAATTTTTTGACAAAATAAATAATACCTTTATTATTTTCTTTTTCAAACTAATATTCGGACTTATATTTGAGGTAAATACTTCAAATGAGACTTGATTAGCCAAACTGTTGTTGTTGTACATTTACAATTAAGTTTTTGAAGGTGAATGATGTTTGTAATGTGATATACGGATGATGGATGTAGATGATGTTCGTGGTAGAATAGATTACTGTATAAACGAGTTTGTAATGCTGACTGATTGTTTGATTGTTTGATGTTAGTAATGATCTGAATGTTGTTTGTGATATCATTGTTGGTGTCGTATGCAGTCTGTTATCATTTTTTTTTCAATTGACAAAACGCAGCTTCAATTAAACCGCTCCTTTTGTGTCAAACCGCTCATTTAAACAAACCGCAGTTTCTTTTTGTTCTCTTTGACACAAACCGCTTATTTCCAGTTCATGACAAACCGCACAACCAGTTTATCAAAACGCATCCTGGTTTGTCAAGCTGTTTCGGAAGAGACAAACCGCTTCTTTTCTTTAACAAACCGCACACTTTAGACAAACCGCATTCAATTATTTTTTGCCAAACCGCATTATTGTTGGGTCAAACCGCTTCAAATTTGTCAAACCGCTTCTATACCAAACCGCATATAAGATACGTTGCATCTGGACATTTGTAAGACAAACCGCATTCAAGAAAAAGTGTCAAAACGCACTTTCGAAGTCAAACCGCATTTGTTGTGATCAAAACGCATAGGATTCTTTGAATCTGCACATACAAACACGACAAACCGCATAGAAGAATGTACCCAAATCGCAGCAAAGAACAATATTCAAAAAAGTTTAAGAACTTGTTAACACATCTGTTTGACCATGTTCATTATGCAAATCATCTATAGAAACTGTTAAAAAGACTTGTGCCACGATAAGGACCTTTAAAACCAGTAATCATCAACTTAAAACTGAAACTGCTAACACTTATTAGAAAACAGTTTCAACAGCAGCAAAACAGACGACAAAACAGATTTAGCCCATAGAACCAGATTCATATAACTCCAAAACATCATCAATAGACTATATCAAACATCAAAACTGCATAACCAACATCAAAACATGTTTCCAAACACCATACGTGTCAAACCGCATCTATGAATCGTACAAACCACATACACAAACCGCTCAAAAACCATACGAGTCATCAAAAACAACATAACCTGAGCTCTGATACCAATTGTAGGATTATACATATTATGTTGTTTGATGATTCGGGTGGTCTAGGATGGTGATAAATCAAGAAAGCCATGTTAGAGAGATGAAAGAGATGAGAGGGTGATTCTAATGAGAGAAAGTAAAACAAAAAATGAAATGTTAGATTAGAAGCACCACCCCTTCCAAGGATGGAAGGGGTATTTATAGTTACAACTAATTACGTCCTCCTGTCGGACTGTGGATCAGGCATACAGTGGGTAAAGGCCCGTCCTTCCTCCACGGTGTTGCACTAAGCTAATAAACAGTAAATAACGATATGTCTACGAGCTAACTTATACTAGACTATAGTTGGGGAGACCGACACTTCACTATGGAATTTCTAATTCCTAACACTTGTAACATAAGATTTTTGACTTGCCACCACTAAATATCCCCTATCCAACAAAACCGTTTGTTTCCCTACCCTAAGCCTAACGTTACAAGTTACAACCCTTGTAAATACCTCTTAGATAGTTGTTCCTAGGTGCTTACGCCAAAGCGGTGGAGGTTTGATCAATTCTCAAGCTTATGATAATCTATGTACTATGCCAGATAATGAGTGTTTATCTTCCATTTCCATTCATATTATATTTCATATAAACTCGAGAGATGAGAGAATCCAAACACCACTTATGAGGTGCTAGTATATAATTTTCGTGCTTGTTATGACTATTGTGGCGCTTTCACTTGTTGTAAACTATTTTAAACCAATGCTTCATGCCCCCTAACTTATAAATTGATTGGTCAAAAGCACATTTGCTTGAGGACAAACAAATACCAAGTGTATTGATATTTGATAAAGATTTAAAACGTACGCTTTTAGGGGGTCATCTAAGCCCTATTTCAACATATTTTATATCTATTACTGCTTAATTTCGTTCCTTTTTACTTTTTAGGTCTTTTGGAAGCAAAATGCTGGAATGAAGCACATTTGGACGAAAATAAGCAAAAACATGAAGAAAATGGCAAAGTCAAGATCGAAGGCATTCAAGACTGATCAACAGAACCTGACGGCGTCCCATCTAACGGGCGACTCCGTCACTCTATGAAGATTTGATCAAAACATACACGCGACGGCTCAGCTAAATTTCCAGTCATATAACCTGACGGCGTCACGCTTTAAATATGGAGGGCGTCACTCACAGCTTTCACTCTAGACGGCCCAGATCTAGAATCAAGACGACGTCCTAACTAAAGACCGACGGCGTCACAACTTCAAGGTGACATCGTCACATCGATGACTTGGCCAAGACAAAACCCTAATGACGGTGACCTGACAGAGTCCAATGCAAAAGGTGACGCCGTCGTGATTGTAAATCTATATATACAATTCGATTTTTCTGTATTTTAAGAGGTATAATTTCGGAGAGCAAACCCTAACTCAGTTGTAGTCCGACTTGGACAGTATTCCAGGGTCCCATACCTTATTTTACACATCAAGATAATTTTGTTAATCCAATTTTTCATTGTGTCTACCTTATATTCGATTGATTGTGTGTATGCTTGCTTGTCTATCATGTCTAGCTAAATTACTTGTGTGTTTGCTTAGATCTATGAAACCTAGTTATTGATTATTGTTAGGTTGTTTCTTGTCTTAATTGAATTTGGCTTAGGAGTGCAACTAGGCTTCCGTTGTGTTTAATGCTTGAGTATGCTTAATGATGTTATGGTTCATGGATGAAATAGCCTAGGCTTGCCGACTCCGTGAGTCATATACGAGAGATAACCTCAAAGAACTAGGGACTACGCATACCCTACGACCTTTAGGAATACAACGCGTTAAAATAAAGGACGTGAAAACTCAACCAACCTATAAAAGATAACAAGGGAGTAATAGTATCTAAGTGTACGCATCTTTAATCATCATACGAGCACACCTCAATCATACATAGCTATCCGTAGTAAGTAGTAATAAGATAATTAGTTAAAGAAGAGTAATCGGTAGAAGTACCACCTCCAACCAATTGCTCTGAGATATTTACCTTAGCTTTATAAAAAACCATAAAAAAATAAGAAAAAGAATCATCCTCAACCCCACAATCTCGTCATATATTTCTTGCTAGCATTCCTATTCCCCTAGATAACGACTATAGAAAAGGAAGTTTCCTTGCTGAACACGCCTTCCGCGCGCATCACGACTATAGAAAATAAAATTATGCCACCCGAAAAGATCACTTTCCTTTACCATTCATCGATCAAATGCTCGAAAGGTTAGTTGGGGATGAGTACTACTGCTTTCTTGACGGTTTCTCAGGGTACTTTCAAATCCCCATTGCCCCTGAAGATCAAGAAAAAACTACTTTCACATGCCTCTACGGGACTTTGCGTACAAACGAATGCCTTTCGGGCTATGCAATGCTCCCGCTACCTTTCAACGATGTATGATGGCCATATTCCATGAATTGATTAAAGATAGCGTGGAAGTCTTCATGGATAATTTTTCGGTGTTTGGGAATTCCTTCAACCTTTGCTTATCCAACCTTAGGAAAATGCTAAAGTCCAACTTAGTCCTGAACTGGGAAAAATTCTATTTCATGGTAAGAGAAGGGATTGTCTTGGGACATAAAGTCTCCGGGAATGGGATCGAGGTCGATAGGGCCAAGATAGAGGCGATATCCAAACTACTATATCCTACTACCGTTAAGGCTATTCGAAGCTTTCTTGGTCATGCAAGCTTTATTGGAGGTTTATTAAGGACTTATCAAAAATTGCCCGACCAATGACACAACTTCTCGTCAAAGACGCCCCTTTTGACTTTTCAGAAGAATGTAAGGAAGCATTCAAACACTTAAAGCAGGAACTTACCCAAGCTCCTATAATGGTTACTCCTGACTGGTCCCAACCATTCGAGATCATGTGTGATGCTAGTGATTATGCTATAGGCGCCTTTTTTGGCCAAAGAAAAGAGAAGTATTTTCAACAAATCTACTATGCCATCAAGACCATGAATGTGGCGCAAGAGAACTACAGAACCACCGAAAAAGAGCTTCTGGCTGTTGTTTTTGCCTTTGATAAATTCAAGCAATATCTCATTCTTTCCAAAACTATCGTCTTCACCGATCATTCCGCCCTTCGATACTTGTTCTCCAAACAAGATGCAAAACCCCGACTCATTAGATGGATTCGCTTGCTACAAGAATTTGACATTGAAATTCAGGATAAAAAGGGGGTCGAAAATCTTGCTGCTGATCATCTCTCGCGATTGGAAAACTCGGACTTAGAGAAATTAGATAATGACAAGATTCGTGACTCCTTTCCTGAGGAATGGTTGATGGCCATTAAGGATATTGAGCCATGGTATGCGGATTATGCTAACTATCTATCCAGTAGGGTCCTACCAAATTACATGACTAGGCAAGAAAAGAAGAGATTCTTCACTGCGCTAAAATACTATTTTTGGGACGAACCCTTTATATTCCGCATGTGTCCCGATCAGATCATCCGACGTGTTGCAAGAAGGGAGGTTGATCAGATTATTTGAGAGTGTCACGCGGGACCATCGGGGGGCATCACGGTATAAATGTCACGGCACAAATAGTTTTCGATGCCGGATTCTATTGGCCTAGTATATTCCGCGATGTTAAGAGATTAGTTCAAACATGTGATGCATGCCAACAATCAGGAAACATATCAAGAAGAGATGAAGCACCTCAAAACTACATCCAAGTCTGCAAAATTTTCGATGTTTGGGGTATCGATTTCATGGGACCTTTTCCATCGTCCAGAGGAAATGAATACATTATGGTTGCCATTGATTATGTGTCTAAATTGGTGGAGGCATAAGCCCTTAGGACCAATGATGCAAGGGTAGTTATTCATTCTCTTAAGAAGCTCTTTGCACGATTTAGGATTCCGAAGGCATTGATAAGTGACAGAGGGACCCATTTTTGCAATGCTCAAATGGAAAAGATAATGAAGAAGTATGGTGTTCCGCATAGGTTCTCTATGGCATATCATCCCCAAACAAATGGGCAAGTGGAAAACACAAATAGGGAATTAAAATGAATACTCAAAAAAATGGTCCACCAGAACAGAAAAGATTGGTCATTCAAACTAGATGAGGCACTCTGGGCATTCAAAACGGCTTATAAAACTCCCATTGGAACAAACCCTTTTCACTTAGTGTACAAGAAAGCATGTCATCTCCCTATTGAGCTTGAGCAAAAGGCATACTGGGCACTTAAGGCTTTTAACATGGATTATTCTGAGGCAGGGTCAAATAGGTTCTTGCAGCTTCAAGAGCTAGACGAACTAAGACTCGAGGCCAATGAGTCTTCAATCACATATAAAGAAAGGGCGAAACAATGGCATGATCAACGAATAAAGAATCCTAAAGAGTTTTTAGAGGGAGGTAAGGTGCTCTTATACAATTCAAGGTTAAGACTATTCCTGGGAAAACTCAAATCAAGATGGTATGGGCCCTTTTCAGTAAAGAGGAAAATGAGTGGTGGAGCCGTTGTGTTGATAGATAATGATGGAAGAGAGTTTACCGTAAATGGAAAATGTGTGAAACATTAGCAAATGGACAATAACGAACTAATCAATGATGAAGATTTTGTTTTGGAAGATGAGATTACGTAGGAGCATGACTTCAAGTATAGCTACAAGACTCATAAATAAAGAAAAGCGCTTCGTGGGAGGCAACCCATGCTTAATTGTTTGCTTGTTTTGTTTTTCAATTTTTGTGTGTTTTATATCTCTTTCATTCTTGTTTATTCTCATGTTAGACTTTATAAAAATGCTTTATTTTGTCTTTAACCTTGTTTTAATTACATATAAAGGTATTTTACAAAAAGATAAGTGTAGGGAAGATCACATAAGTTTTTAAGAACATGAACATGAGAATTATAATTATTGAAATTGATATATATGTATGTTTCTTAGAGTCAAATGCTTGTATCGAGTCATAATGGATGTTTTGCAGGAATTTTTCCAGGTTTTAATGATGTAATTTTTCCAGAAAAACGCAGCAGACCACTTTCTGTCAGGACAACCTGAAAACATCAGACTATGTAGAAATAGGATAATCAGTTTTCGTTCTCTGTGCAACTTGTAAATTTTGGGAAATTCCCTGGTCTTAATTTTCCAGAAAAACTGCAAATATCCATTCCACAAGCATTATATCTTACTTTCTTTCTAGTGTAGTTGTGTGTCATATATGTAGTTGTGTGTCATATATAGGAATAAAAGCATTCACCTTTAATGCTTAGAGAGTGTACAGGTAGTATAATAGATTATAGAACTTGTTTTGTGATGCATTCCGAGATCGTTAGTCAGACTACACTTGTGTAGTTAGGAATAACTAAATGAAAAGAGGCATTAGGATAACCCTTGTCTGAAACCTTTATTATATATACATCTTCCACATCGGTTGAGTAATTACCCCACACCCTTGCGGTGTACTCATCTTTAGTACACGATACCCCTAGTTAACCCCTTAGAGCCTATCCTTTTCACGGTTCTCGTGATGTTTCAGTTTTCCGGAATATCAATGAAGAGCATTGTTTACAATCCACCCCCAAATGTACACCCAAATCGCCTTAGCCTACCTTGTATGCACTCATATTTAGTGCATTATTGTTATCATTACTAAACCCTTAGTTCAAATATCTAGTTACTTGCATGGTTGCCAAGTCGAGTCATATCTTTTGTACATAGTTTTGGGACGATTGGGACTCATGGGTAAAAGTAATATTTTATGGAGTAACGGGAAAGAACGATAAATTCAAATTCCCTTTGTCTACGTAATTAAATACTCCAAGTGTTTTGATCTTTTCAAATAGGGTCAATTAGTGTCAGAGAAATAAAAACTCAACTGTAGGGATGCTCCTATAAATCTCTTATATTTTAATGTTATCATAGAGGATGGTACAGTAAAAAGGTATGAAAAAAAATAGAAAAAAAAAAGAAGAAAGAGACTTCAAAAATGAAAAAAAAAATTAGAAAAACATACGGGCTACCATCCTTCATCTATCTTTATGTTTATGTTTAAAATTTATGTTTGTTCTGTTTCAAGTTATCTAGTGTTAGTGAGTCGAGTCTTGGCTTAGCAATGCCACGATTTACATGCTTATAACATAAGATTTTGGACTTGCCACCACTAAATATCCCCTATCCAACAAAACTCTTTGTTTCCCTACCCTAAGCCTAACGTTACAACCCTTGTAAAGACCTCTTAGATAGTTATTTCTAGGTGCTTATGCCAAAGCGGTGGAGGTTTGATCTATTCTCAAGCTTATGGTAATCTATGTACTATGCCAGGTAATGAGTGTTTATCTTCCATTTCCATTCATATTATATTCCATATAAACCCGGGAGATGAGAGAATCCAAATACCACTTGTAAGGTGCTAGTGTATAATTTTTGTGCTTGTTACGACTATTCTGGTGCTTTTACTTGTTATAAACTATTTTAAACCAATGCTTCATGCCCTCTAACTTATAAATTGATTGGCCAAAAGCACATTTGCTTGAGGACAAGCAAATACCAAGTGTAGGGATTTTTGATGAGGATTTAAAATGTATGCTTTTAGGGGGTCATTTAAGCCCTAATTCGACACATTTTATATCCGTTACTGCTTAAAATCACTTCTTTTCACTTTTTAGGTCTTTGGGAAGCAAAATGCTGGAATGAAGCATATTTGGACGAAAAGGAGCTAAAACATGAAGAAAATGGCAAAGTCAAGATCGAAGACACTCAAGCCTGTTCAGCAACACCTGACGGTGTCCCATCCGAAGGGTGACGTCGTCCCCTTGTGAAGACTTGATCAGAAAGTTCACGCGACGGCTCAGATATTCCTTGTGATAAAGCCTGACGGCATCACGCTTTAATTCTGGAGGCGTCACTCACAGTTTTCCACTTCAGACGTCCTAGATCCAACTCATACGACGTCAAAGATAAAGACTGACGGCATTACAATTCCTACCTGACGCTGTCCCATCGATGACTTGGCCAAGACGAAACCCTAATGACGGCAACCTGACGGCGTCGCTAGCAAAAGTCAACGCCGTCGCGATTGTAAATCTATATACAGAATTCGATTTTTTTGTATTTTAAGAGGTAGAATTTTGGAGAGCAAACCCTAACTCAGTTGTAGACCGACTTGGACAGTATTTTAGGGTCCCATACCCTATTTTATACATCAAGATAAGTTTGTTAATCCAATTTATCATTATGTCTACCCCATGTTCAATTGATTGTGTGTATGCTTGCTTGTCTAACATGTCTAGCTAAATTACTTGTATGTTTGCTTAGATCTATGAAACCTAATTATTGATTGTTGTTAGGTTGTTTCTTGTCTTAATTGATATAAGCTTAGGAGTGTAACTAGGCTTTCGTTGTATTTAATGCATGAGTATGCTTGAGGAAGAGAGGGTACTCGGATGAAATAGCCTCGGCTTGCCGATTCAGCGAATCCTATACGAGAGATAACCTCATAGAACTAGGGAATACGTACACCCTATGACTAATAGGAATACAACTTGTTAAGATAAAGGACGTGACAATTCAATCGATCAATAAAAGATAACTCGAGAGTAATAGTATCTAAGTAAACACATCTTTAATCACTATACGAGCACACCTCAATTAAACATAGCTATCCGTAGTAATTAGTTAAATTAGATAATTAGTATAAGTAGATAAATCGGTTGAAGTACCAACCCCCAATTAATTGCCCTGAGATTTTTACCTTAGCTTTCTAAAAAAACCATAAAAAGAATAAAAAGAATCATCCTCAACCCCACCTTCTCATTATAAATTTCTTTCTAGCATTCCTATTCCCCTAGAGAACGATATCAATCCCCGAGGCTTACCCCATACTACACTACAACGATTAGGTTCACTGCCTAGAGGGTTGAAAAGCTTGCTCGTAGAAAAGGAGGTTTTCTCGACCCCGAACCCACGCATCAGGTTTTCTTAAGTTTTGGGTTTGAATGAGTTTAGATAAATTTTCACCATTTTGATTTTATTAAGTGTTAAATTTTGGATTTTGATTGTACTTTCTTGTTTAGGATCATCATATTAGTTTAGTTTTTGGTTTGGAAGGCTAGATTCATCTTGGTTATGGTGTTTTTTATTAGAAAAGTTTGGTTTTTTGAAGTTTTCTTGGGTGCGATTTGGTTCACGGAGTGTATTTCTTGTATGCGGTTTGAGTGTTCTTGGGTGCGATTTGACCTTAATTTCCTACAATTTAACCTTGTTATCGCTGCGGTTTGAGTATTTTTTGCATGCGACTTGATTAAGACGGTGCAATTTGGCACATTTTGTTGCGGTGCAATTTGGCACATTTTTCATGCGATCTGATTGTTGCAGTTTGGTAATCCTGCGATTTGATTGTTGCGGTTTGGTAATCCTGCGGTTTGGTAATCTTGCAGTTTGTTACTGCGACTTGTCATTGAATGCGACTTGGTTCACTGCGATTTGTCACTTGAGATTTGACATTTCTTTTGTGTTAAGTTTTACAGTTTTCTCTTGATTTAGTAAAATCCCGCGAAAGAATCTATTTCCTGGTTTAATCAAAGAGTAGTAAAATCCCCTGTACTTAGGAATCATGTCTACAATCATCTCTTTCGTTGTTGATGACGTTCATGCTGCAGGGTCTGATACTCGTCCTCCTATGCTTGATAGAATTGATTATGACTCTTGGGTACAGAGAATCAGACTGTACTTCTTAGGCAAAGAGAATGGTCGTAACATCATTAAGTCAATTGATGAAGGACCATTCCAAATGGGAACAACCAGAGATCATCTCGAAACTGGAGCTGATGGAACAGTCGTTTTGGGTTTGGATAGACCAAGGACGTATGATGATCTTGATGAGAAGGAGAAGAAAAGATACGATGCTGATATTAGAGCCTCAAACATCGTACTTCAAGGTCTACCTAAGGACATTTACAAGCTGATCATTCACAATACTGAGGCCAAGGCAGTCTGGGATAATTTCAAGATGCTTCTCTCTAGTTCAGAACTGACTAAGGAAGATAGAGAGTCACAGCTTTATGATGACATTGAGAATTTCAAGATGAACCCAGGGGAAAGTGTCACTGAATATCATGTGAGGTTTCACAAACTTGTGAATGATATGAGGAACATCAACATGACAATGCCAAATATTCAACTCAATTCCAAGTTCGTAAACAACATGAATCCTGAATGGCACAAATTTGTTACTGCAGTTAAATTGAACAAAGGATTGAGGAACACCAACTATGAACAGTTGTATGGTTACTTACTTCAACATGAGAAGCATGCCACATTTGAGCGTTTGATCATGGAGAAATTTCAATCTAATACTGCTGTTGAAACTCTTCAAATGACTCAACTGCATTTCTTTCCAATGTGAGATTAAGTACTAAAGCATCACAAGTCATACCAACCTCTTAGAATCAGAAACAGATCACCATTCCAGACCCAGGATATAACCCATCTGACATGTTTATTGAAAACCTTGCAAACCAACTGGCCCTAATGGTTCAACAAAACAGAAACTTACTTCCCCACACCAACAACCATCTCAGAACCTCATCGAATCTACATAATCATGCTGCTATTGAAGATGGAAGGGTTGTGGTTTAGAACGTGCAAGGAAGGCAAAATGTGAATCCATCATATAATGCACGAGGGAATGTAGGGGCTGGAGCTGGTTATGTGGGTGTTCAAAATCGAGGAAGGATCACGGTTCAGGGTCAAGGGAAACCAATTAATTGCTACAACTATAGAGGAGAAGGACACATTGCTAGGAACTGCACTCAGCCAAAATGTCCATAGAATGCAGAGTACTTCAGGGATAAGATGCTACTGATGCAAGCTCAAGATAGTGAAGCAGTGTTGGATGAGGAAGAGTTATTGTTTCTTGCTGATGGGAATGCTAAAACATATGATGCAGATGTGGATGAACAACCGGTGCATGATTTGGCACAGAACAATCCCAATGTCTTCCAAGTTGCGGATTGTGATGCTTTTGACTCTGATGTTGATGATGAACCAAAGGCACAGACCATCTTTATGGCTAATATCTCTCCAATGGTCTCATCACCTCAACAAGCCGGTCCCTCAAAGGATTCTATCATATCAGAGGTCGTACAAATCGTCCTTTGGTATTTGGACTCAGGCTGCTCAAAACATATGACTAGAGATCGCTCACGGCTCAAGAACTTCGTGAATAAGTTCATCATGACTGTTAGATTTGGGAATGACCATTTTGGGGCAATTATAGGTTATGGAGATTATGTGTTTGGTGATAGTGTGATCTCTCGGGTATATTATGTGTTGTTCTCTGTTGGTCAATTTTGTGATTCTGATCTTGAAGTGGCCTTCAAAAAGCACTCTTGCTTTGTTAGAGAATTAGATGGTGTTGAACTTTTAAAGGGAACTCGTGGCACTAATTTGTACACCATCTCTATCGAAGACATGATGAAGTCTTATCCAATTTGCTTGTTGTCTAAGGCATCTAAGAACAAGTCAAGGTTATGGCACCCGTCGCCTTAATCACTTGAACTTCGGCACCATCAATGATCTTTCTAGAAAGGACCTCGTAAGAGGCTTGCCCCGGTTGAAATATGAAAAAGATCATCTTTGTTCAGCATGCCAATTGGGCAAAAGCACGAATTATGCCCAAACATGCCAATTCATTATGGAAGTCCTTCATACCCTTCATATGGATTTATGCGGACCCATAAGAGTACAAAGTATAAATGGGAAGAAGTATGTACTAGTTGTTGTTGATGACTACTCTCGGTTTACTTGGGTTAAGTTTTTTAGATCAAATGATGAAACTCAAGAAGTCACCATAAAACTCATTAAACAATTGCAGGTTCGGCTTAACAAAACAGTTGGAATCATCCAAACAGACAATGGAACTGGATTTGTGAACAAAGAACTTAGTCAGTTTTATGAAAGCATTGGAATCAGTTATCAAAGAAGTATTTCACGCACTCCACAACAGAATGGTGTAGTTGAAAGGCCAAATCGAACTCTTGTGGAAGCTGCAAGGACTATGCTAATATTTTCAAAGGCTCCAATTTTTATCTGGGCGGAAGCCATTGCCACAGCATGTTACACCCAAAACCGTTCCCTAATACATACTACTCATGGAAAAACCCCATACGAATTAGTTCAAAATAGAAAACCGGATCTTTTGTTTCTTCGTGTGTTTGGAGCTTTGTGTTATCCAACTAATGATGGTCAAGATCTGGGAAAGTAGAAAGCTAAGGATGATATCGGATTTTTCGTTGGTTATGCACCTAATCGGAAGGGTTACCGAATCTACAACAAAAGAACCTGAGACATTATGGAAACAATTCATGTTACATTTGATGAGCTGACTGAGCAAATGGCTCCTCGAAAATCCAGTTCGGGACCCGCATCTCAACTTTTGACACCTAGACCCATTAGTTCAAGTCTTGTACAGAATCCTTCTCCTGCAGTTCCTTATGTACCTCCATCGGAAGAAGATTTGAAGAAATTGTTCGATCCAATGTTTATGAATACTACGAGCCTCCAGCTAATGATAATCCTATACCACCAACTGTAGTTGCTCCTACTCCAACCAATAGAAATGGTCCATCAGTTTCAATGTCTTTATCTCGAGAAGCGCCATTTGCCGAACATTCATCATCATCTTCAAATCCTCAATCATCTTCTGTGCATCTAGGAAATGGAGCTGCTAATTCCTTTGGAGATAACCCCTTTGCAACTCTCGAAGATGCTCCGTTTGAAAACATATTTGCCCCTGAACCCACTCATGAAACATCTTCACTAGGGGATCCTAACTCTGCTACATCAGTTCCTTACCAACTACTACATGAACATCTCAGAAAATGGACACATGATCATCCATTGGATAATATCATTGGGAATCCTTCTCGTCCGGTATCTACTCGAAAGCAACTTGCCACTGATGCCTTATGGTGCTTCTTCAACTCTATACTATCAAAGATCGAACCAAAAGATGTCAAAATAGCAATGTCTGAGGACAGCTGGTTTAATGCTAAGCAAGATGAAATCCATGAGTTCGATCATCTTGATGTATGGGAATTGGTGCCTGCTCCAGATTGTGTTATGATTATTGCTCTCAAGTGGATCTTCAAAGTAAAACTTGATGAGCATGGTGATGTACTAAAGAATAAGGCGAGGCTTGTGGCTAAATGATATCGACAAGAGGAGGGTATTGACTTTGAGAAATCATTTGCTCCGGTTGCATAAATTGAGGCTATCAGAATCTTCCTGGCTGATGTTGCTAGCAATAATATGGTAGTTTATCAGATGGATGTAATGACTGCTTTTTTTAATGGAGATCTCAAAGAAGTGGTCTATGTTAGTCAACCCGAAGGTTTTATGAATCCGGAACATCCTACCCATGTCTACCGCTTGAAGAAGGCCCTCTACGGCTTGAAGCAAGATCCTAGGGCATGGTACGATACGTTGTCAAAGTTCCTTTTGACAAATGGATTCTACAAAGGAGCTGTTGATCCTACATTGTTCACCAGAAAGTCAGGCAAACATTTAATTCATTTTCAAATCTATGTTGATGATATTATTTTTTCCTCGACCGACCCTAATGAATGTGACCGATTTTCAAAAGAGATGGGCTCTAAATTTTAAATGTCAATGATGGGAAAAATGTCCTTTTTCTTAGGATTACAAATTTCACAAAATCCCGGAGGCATTTTTATTAATCAATCTAAATATGCAAATGAAACTTTAAAAAAATTTAGATTTGAACTCCCATGGTGGAACGAACAAAACTGGATGAGGACCACTCGGGGATCCTGGTTGATCAAACTAAATATCGTAGTATGATTGGATCCTTGATGTATCTCACTGCCAGTAGACCTGATATTCTGTTCGTTGTATGCATGTGTGCTCGTTACCAGGCTAAGCCTACTAAAAAGCACCTTGAAACGGTAAAACGGGTCTTTCGGTACCTCCAAGGAACCATTAACATGGGACTTTGGTATCCGAAGGACACCAATATGTCACTAACAGCCTATGCAGATGCTAACCATGCAAGGTGTCAAGATACTCGTCGAAGTACATCAGGAAGTGCACAGTTTTTGGGTGATAAGTTAGTGATCTGGTCTTCAAAGAAACAAATCAGTACTTTCATATCCTCTACAAAGGCTGAATACATAGCCATGTCATCATGTTGTGCTCAAATATTATGGATGAGAAATCAATTATCTGACTATTGCTTTGTATTCAACAAAATTCCTCTGTATTGTGATAACAAAAGTGTCATTGCTCTCTGCTGCAACAATGTCCAACACTCAAGAGCAAAGCACATTGACATTCCACATCCTTTCATTAGGGAACAAGTAGATAAAGGTGTGGTTGAACTATATTTCATGAGGACTGAGTATCAACTAGCAAACATCTTCACAAAAGCTCTTCCAAGATATCGTTTTGAGTTTATCCTCCCACGACTCTGCATGAAGAGTCTACAGCCGGAAATGCAGGAGAAAGATGAGGAGTAAAGGAGTTTCTTTACCTATTCTTTGTAAATAATCTTTCAAAAAGCAAAATACGAAAATATTAAACCAACAAAAAATAAAATAGAAAATTATAAAATCTTCAAAAACCCATAAAAATTTGAAAAATCAGAAAAATACCAAAAATATTGTTTTCTCAAGGCATGTCTTCCGGTATCGATAACATCTACGGTCTTAGAAATGTCATTCAACAATGATACAAGACTCTAGATGAAGTTCGAGCTGAAGGTGTAAATATTTTCTAAAACATGTCTCCAAAACAATGGCTTACTGTCATTTCAGGCGGTAACCCGGGCTTAAAATGATGGCTTGCAGTTATTTCAGACTGTAACCCGTTTTTAAAGAAAGGACAGTGCTATGCTAAATCGTATTTTAAAAACATCAAGCTCTGATCCTAAAAATAAAAGTTAAATAAGGAATATTTTTCATCAAAAAGGAAGAATGTTCTAAAGATTCTTTTGAAAAATATTTGTCTTCAAATGAAAACAAAATTGCTTTACAAATAACTCGGACTTAATTTTGTAAATCAACTGGACTTATCTTTTGTCAAAACCTCTGTCACTCAATCAACAAATTTGGTCATTGATTGAGGGGAAGAATCATTTCAAACATTTCAAAAAGGATATTTTCAAACAATTGGCATCAAAAGGAGCATGTTCTATATTTTTGAATCTTAAAGAACATTTTGTCCACAATTGGATCAAGAGCATGCTAACTTTGAGTTTTTATTTCAAATGGTACAAAATCTGAACACTTTACATATGGTACATGAGCATGTTATATCAATGGAGATTAAAGTTTAAAAATCTGATCCTTATCAGTCATGAGTTCTTAAAACAAAGTCACATCTCTCCTCAAAAAAGTTTTTCTAAAATAATTTGAAGCAATTGGGATACCAAATCTCAAAGGGTTTGAAAATTGTGATCAGGGAGAGTTTGTGATTTAAATCGAAAATAAACTGATAAATTGGTGAGTGTTTTAGAAAAGTGATAAAAGGATCTCCTTCCTACATGTGCCAAACGATTTCAAATTTTCTATGCACATGTTAAGGAGGAGCATTTATCTAAAACCAAAGATTTGACTCAAAGTAGGTTCTCTCTAATATGTACAAAACTCTTTCGAATTTCGATGCACATATTAAAGGGAGCAAGTAAAAGAAAGCCACGTCCTTCCCCAAAATGTTTTATCTAAAATATTTAAACACTAGATTTGATCGGGGGAGAGATGAAGATCATTTTAGAAAACAATTCTAAATAAGTGATAAACGATTAACTTCGAAGTAATCAATTTCTGGATCCTTCCTCCATGTGCCAAAAGATTTCTTATACACTATGCACATGTTGAGGGGGAGCATTTTTAAAGGATAAAAAACAATTAAGGTACAAAATAATTTAATTTTATATCACAAGTACCTTGATTGATTTTCAAATGGTTTTCATTTGGTTTCAAAGGTGGAAAGAACTGTACCAAAAGACCGACTAATTTACTTTATGCATTGGAATTATAAGGATGGTAAGTTTAGGTATTCGTTCCCACGATCCCGCCAGAGCCAGAGGGATCTACCCAGGGAAAATCCACTAGTTAGTGTAGAATTCCTTATGTATGATGAAAAAAGGAGAAAAGTGAGAATAAGGGAAGAGTGCCGACTGAGATAGAGCTAGAACTGGAATAAACCCAACAAGGTTCTAGTGCTGAAATCTCGGTAAGCACTAAAGGGGTTGAAGAATGAAAAAGAAATGAAAAGTAAAAGGGTGAAAAGAAATAGCCCTCCAATAATTCAACCTTAGGGTAGAAACCGGGTTCAATACATATGCTACTGGTGGTTACTAAGGTAACACCGGTATTGAAGACAAGACGTCATGGACCCAGTGACGCACTGCACAAAACTTTCCAATCTACTGAAGTTCTCTTAAAAGGACTTGTTTCATTCTCACTGGGAACCTACATAATCTATCGACTTTCTTTTAGAGATGGTTGATATTGAAGAAGGAGACCCCCCTCCCTACTCTTCGAATAGGAAACCAAAGTGCACAATTGAGTCTAGAGCCAAGTGATCATCCACAAAATCTTATTAGGATACAAAATTAATGAAGACTTGTTGTTTTACAAAATTTGGAAAGTAAGAATATATATTGAGAGTCCTACGCATTATCATTGAGGTATTGCTAGAACATCCGAGTGATATGTAAAATATTCACGATGAAGATGGAAATCCTTCTAGAGCCAACATCATACAAGCTCTTGGTGGGCGACATGTGAGATCTTTTCAAAAGATCAAACTTGTGACAACTTGATAGAAATGATGGGGCTATTCACTCTTGAATCAACCTTGGTCCAGGAAATGGTTTGATGGATACCTTTGAAAACCATCTGATGTGCTCTACAATTCTTTTCTTTAGCGCATCGAATGTGTATTAATTTTCCAACATAAAAGGGTATTTATGATAGAAAATTTATCTTTCTCATAAAACCTTCATCGTATTGCAAAACTCTTTCTCTTCAGCAATACGCGATTGTTTTTCAAATCAATTTTTCTTCAATCTGTGAATCTCAATTTGCTGGTTCACTCACTCCGTGTTGTCTACTTTGGGACGCTCTGGTTTGAGAATAGCTAGATTAAGCTGCGAAACCCTGTCAAGGAGATTCTAGGAATTCTACCTTATCACAGGCAGTATTTATACTGATCAATGGGAAACAGTGGTTCTTGCAACCATATTCAACGAAAGTGAACAAAGAAACTTTCGTGTGTTTCATTGCTAATTGTTGTTTGCACGAACATCGGACGGTTGCAGCTGATCAGAATTGAGAAGTCAATCCATAACCGCATCTCACACATCACACTCACATTCAAAGAAATCATGACAAGTGCACATCTCAAGTTTTTACTCTGATATCATCATAATGCTTTTGCTTTTACTCTAATACCATCATGTGATGCTTTTGATACGCTAATAAAGATATCATGATCCAACAAAGCTTCCGCAACTCTGATGAAAAGAAGTCATGATCCAATAAAGTGAGCATGTCGGTCCAAAGTCACAAACATCACATAAAGGCAACACAACAAAGGGTGAGTCAAGAGATTTTATGGTGGCTGATGATCTCTAAGAAGGCTCAAAGAATAACCAATCCGTGGATCGGTTAAAGACCTCCACTTAAAGTTCAAAGCATGCGGAATATGAAGAATCAAAGATTATGAGCTACAGAGCAAAGAACTTAATCAAGAATCCAAGAACATACAAAATTTAATATTTTTTTGTAATTGAGGTGACCTCAATTAGGGGGAGATTTTTGTGATTTAGAAAATATGGTAGTTAATGACTCGGTCACCTCAGGTATATGTAATCATTAAAAAGCTCGTAGTCATAGTCGTTTAGTTATCATTAGTAGTTAGTTAAGTAACACCGTGGAGAACCGACGGGTCTTTACCTACTGTATGCCTGATCCACAGCCCATAGGTGGCGTATATTGTAAGAAACTATAAATACCCTCTAACCTCTAAGGTAGAGGGTTGGAGCTTCATAATACATTTTTCTTTCTCTTACTAGAAGTTCTCATTCTCCACTTTCTCTCTCTAGAAATTCATATTGAATTCGAACCTTGTGGTTTTGATTATGTGTTTATGAAAACCAATATGTTACAATATAAGAGAGTGTTAGTAAAGTGAGATAGTTAGAGATTCTAAACAAATAAGAGAGTCTCATTTGTCATTCAATAGGGATAATGTTCCGCAACTATCCCTTGTAATTCTTTAATTTATTTCAAATAAGAATTATAAGCAATGAAAAGTACAAATGGTGTTATTATTTTTCAAATGTGTATTAGGTAAAACTTGTTCTTATCTTTGTATCATATTCATGTTTTACTCAAATCTTTGGAACAACAAGTGGTATCAGAGCGGGTGGATTAATCTAGATATGTTTTGAATGACTACTAATAATTTAAAAAATTTATTTACAGGAATCAAAGAAATAGGCAACAGTGTGCGGACTCCAGTCGAAAAACTTGAGGAAAAAGGTTCTTAATTTGTTGTTTGTCAATTTTAAACACATGAACTTCAAAAACTTCAAAGATTGCTAATGACGTTGCAAGTTTTGAGGAGGAGAAACACCTTGATAAAAAAACATTATGACGGGTTCGAACATCCAAAACACACACACAAAATCCTTCACAAAACCGCACATAAATATAGCCTCCATAAAAAACCTACACTCGAAAGCTTACAAAAAAAACCTTCAAAAAAACCTTACAAGGCCTCCAAAAATGGGAGGAAGAAGACTTACTGACACAAAAAAAAAGTAATCGCACAAAGTAGTCACCAGAAATGGGAGGGGGGAGACTCAGTGACACAAAAAAGTAGTTACCAAAAAATGGGAGGAAGGACACTTAGTGACACAAAAATTGGTCACGAAAGGAAGTCATAAAATGAGAAGAAGGGAGAGGAGACTTAGTTACACAAAAAGTTATCACAAAAAAAGAGACTCATGGAAGGATGAAGGAGCATCGTAGATGGAGGAAGGAGAATACGAGCATTACAGAGAGATGTACAATGTACATCAAGTAATCAAAAGGCATTTCAATGAACCTCCTAAGTCCCTTAACATGAAGATTTAAAGGCCTCTGAAACTGAAATGTCCCTCCACATGAAGATTAAAAAAAATCAGCAACATCAACAACAAAGAATCAAACTTTAGTATTTTTATTTAATTCTTTGTTGTTGTATTTGCTCACTTACATCTTAAAACACTTAGGCTATTTGTATAGTATATGGGAGATTAATTGTTGAGCCATTTCAGTGCCAAAAGTTTTCTTAGTAGGACTTAGACGTACAATAACCTAAGTGTAATAGTCTCACTGACAAAGATCTCAGCGAGCAATTAGTCCCTGAGTAAATACACTCACGAAGTCATCTTCAGAGACTAAAAGAAAGTCTCACTACTTCTTGAAGAGGGAAAGTGAATTCTTGAACCAAAGAAGCTGACAACTCAAGCTATTTGTATATTCAAATATGGGGATATTGTTGGGTCAACATTTGACCCAATTATCTCTAAAAAAATATTTGAACATAAAATAGCCTAACTCACTGACTGAAAATCAGTTATTATTCTACTCCCTCATAAGAATAAGAAAGTAAGAGGGTGTTTCTTTATGAATTATTGATCCATTTGCTAAGAGATTTGGGTTCAAAAGATATAAATTTGTGTTTCTTTTTTTTTGGGCCCAGTTATTTTTGTTAAATGGTCTTTATCACCAAGGCAAAGAAAATCCACTACTCCCCAACCAGATGCAACAAGAGAAAGGGGCCAATGTACTTTTAAATCCACTTAATTCCTAAGAAAAACAAGACCTAAGTCACCCTATAATAATAATCAGAGAGTAAGTCACTCTCCGATGACAATCAGAGAGTAAGTCACTCTTCGATGACAATCAGAGAGTATTGTATACAGCTCAATCAACATGAAGCTTCAGATTCTTCGAAGACCAACTGAAGAAACACTTTATCTCACTGATGCGGTGTCATTGAGTAAGTATTTGAGCACATACAACACCAGAGTCATTGAAATCTCACAAGTGTCTCCTTGACTCTGAAGACTCTATCTCAGAAGCAAATATGAAATATAGGCGAGAACTTTCTTGGGAAGATAAGCTAAAAGCAATTACAAGAAAGTCAATCAAGTACAAGGATTTGGAATAAAAGTGGGAACAATTGTCAACATTTTTCCATAAATTATAGTTGTTGCCTTCAAAAATGGAAGCATTTAATGGAAGATGTACTTCTCCACTAGATGCATGACACGTCTCAAAAACCCTCACATGTTACCCTTGTGTATCCCTACCTATATAAAAGAATGTTTGTAAAGTGAGATAGTTAGATATTCTAAATAGATACAAAATAGTACAAATGTATTATAGTTGATAGAGTCCTCTATTGGTGCAATAATGACCAAATTCTTATAATGTTTTAATGATGACAAATATACATTTGGAACACTTGAAATCACAAGCGATAGCCAAAAACTAAAAATCAGGAAAACTGGGCCTGGTGCGAGCTACACATGGCCAGTGAGCCAGCCTCGGTATTGAAACTCATTTTGGTTCTTCCAAGTCGGCTTTTCTCTTACTGAACTAAGGTGCTTCTTTTAATTCAGGTTCGTATAAGATGTTTGAAAAGTTCACTTTAAGATTTAGACTTATAGCGGTGCCAAAACAAGTCCTCCAAATACTAAAATGCCACTCACAAACATTTTTACGAAGCCTCAATCTAAGGAAAATTTGTATTTCCTCAAACCTATGAGGTTTATACTCTCACTATAACTTCAAAAGAAAGTATTCAAGTGACCATAATCCTTACGTCTATCTTTACTAATCACATAATGGGTTTACTCCCTTATTGGTCATTTAAGTCTAGGTCACTTTGCGTAAATGCAATTCTCTTAATTATGAGATGTTGATTTACCTTGATGCAAAACACTCATCTTACTTGCATCAAGATGATTAGTGAATGATTTTTTTTTTTTTTTGGTTAGCTAAGGATTATCAAAGTTGAATACTTAATTTTAAGTTCTTGAAATATAAATCCTCGTTTGTACTTATGTCCCCTATATACCAACATTATCCCTTACACATTCGCTTTGCCATATGATCATCTAAATTTAAATTCACCACCATTCTTCTTCTCTCAACTTCATTCACCGTTACCACATTCTCCATATGTGTTTCTTGGATTGAGGACATCATTTTCTTACATACATATACCTCTATTACTCCACACACACTTTTAGCATTAACATTTGAATTGGAATCACTCATATACTCATAGAAACCCACGCCTAAACACATATGATGCGCGTACGAAGCGCGTTCGTGGTCAAAGGAACTTCCTTTTTGTCAAGCAAGTTTTTCAACACCCTAGGCAGTGAACCTAATCGTTGTAGTGTAGTATTGGGTAAGCCTCAGGGATTGATATCGTTCTTTCGAGGAATAGGAATGCTAGTAAGAAGTGTACTACGCTAAGGTTGAGGTTGAGGAAGATTCTTTTTTTATCTTTTTATATTATTTTTTTTAGAAAGCTAAGGGTAAAATCTCGGGATTTGGATTTGGGGGGTCGTACTTCTACCGATTATCCCTACACTTAAGTTTTTATTACTCTAACACTAATTTGACCAGAATTGAAAAGATCAAAACACTTGGAGTATTTAATAACGTAAATAAAGGGAATTTGAATTTAACGTTCTTTCCCGTCACTCCATAAAATTTTACTTTTGACCATGAGTCCCAATTATCCCAAAACTGTGTACAAAAGATATGACTCGACTTAGAAACTATACAAGTAACTAGATAATTGAACTAAGGGTTTAGTATGATAACAATAATGCACTAAAAGTAAGTGCATACAAGGTAGGCTAAGGCAATTTGGGTGTACATTTGGGGGTGGATTGCAAACAATGCTCTTCATTGATATTCCAGAAAACCGAAACATCACGAGAACCGCGAAACGGATAGGCTCTGAGGGGTTAACTAGGGGTATCGTGTACTAAAGATGAGTACATCGCAAGGGTGTGGGGTAATTACTCGATTGATGTGGAAGAAGTAATTATAATACGGGTTTCAAACAAGGGTTATCTTAATGCCTCTTATCATTTCGTCATTCCTAGCTACACAAGTGTAGCCTCACTAGCGATCTCGGAATGCATCACAAAATAAGTTCTAGAATCTATTATACTACCGGTACACTTTCGAAGCATTAAAGGTGAATGCTTTAATTCCTATAGATCTAGGGGGGAACCTCACATTTTTGGGGTGGAATTTTAGTGGTAAACGGTTTTTGTGCTAGTCATATAACTCCTATCCATGACACGCTTTATTAAGACTAAAGATCCACTCGTACATGTCATAAAAAATTTAAATTTGGTGCTAAAATTGCCCTAACAAATATTTCTCATAGCTTATTACACAAATGAAATAGGACAAGACAAATATTCAAGGATAAGCATAGTTTCAAAGTTCTCGTTTTATTCTCCTCCCTACACTTAAACTGAATATTGTCCCCAATGTTCTCCGAAAGTATCAAAGTTATGATAAAGGAAGGTACTTAAAAGAGAAAGAAACTAGTACTCCCCTTATTAGCTCGGTAGGATCCGTGTGAAGTAGTGGTTAAATTCTTTTCCAAGAAGAATGTATGCGTGATAAGCTCCATCCAATATTGAGTTTCTTCTTTTTGCTAAATATAACCTGCACACTTTAAGAAAATTGACGAAACCTTCGCATAAAATCGATGGTAAAATTAAATATGACTCAACTACACTAGGATATAATGCTTGTGGAATGGATGTTTGCAGATTTTCTGAAAAATTAAGACCTGAGAAATTCCAAAAATTTTATAAATAGCACAGAAAATGAGAAAAATTTTATAAGTTGTTTCTGCTCCTCCTGACGTCGTCAGGTTCTAATCCTGACGCCGTCAGGTTGTCCTGACAAAAACTGGTCCGCTGCGTTTTCCTAGAAAAATTACACCTTTAAAATCTGGAAAAATTTCTGCAAAACATCCATTATGACTCGATACAAGCATTTGAATCTAACAAACACACATATATAACAATTTCAATCGTTGTAATTCTCATGTTCACGTTCTTTTAAAAACGTGTGTAATCCTCCCTACACTTATCTTATTGTAAAATACCTTTATATGTAATTAAGACGAGGTTAAAGACAAAATAAAGCATTTTCACAAATTCAAACATGAGAATAACCAAAAATGAAAAAGATATATGACACACAAACAAGCAAACAATTAAGCATGGGTTGCCTCCCACGAAGCGCTTTTCGTTATTTATGAGTCTTGTAGCTAGACTCGAAGTCATGCTCCTACGTACCTATGTAAGTAAGTTTATCCTCAAGAATGTCATAGGGATCAAACTTATCTTTTAACTTCCTATTGGTACGCTTAGTTCGGTATGCTTTTTCAAACTTTTCTCCATCGGGGTCATAGATTGTCATCCTAATGTGCCATTCTCTATTTCCATCACTAGGTGGTCTATCCCAATTCCAATTATGCTTAGGGTTCTCACTCTCAACTTTCCATTTATTCATGTTAAGATTAACGGGTAAGGCTCCTAGGAACTCGGTCATCTTCCTAAACACTAAGGTTTCCTCGAA
This sequence comes from Chrysanthemum makinoi, assembly GCA_910596185.1. NCBI lineage: Eukaryota > Viridiplantae > Streptophyta > Magnoliopsida > Asterales > Asteraceae > Chrysanthemum > Chrysanthemum makinoi. The sequence continues at coordinate 37,058,052 of OU343222.1, read as the reverse complement.
CGGGTTCACTTCAATGTCCCTAGCCAATTGTTGCTCATTGAAAGTTGAATTACTTACAAAGGCCTCTTCTAGATAGAAAGGTCGTTGAGGACCTACAAAATCTCCCTTAATCCAAGGTCCATATCTAGATGATTTTCTATCTAATATGATCTCATAGGGTATTTCTTCCTCTTTGTAGTAGATATGCTTTTTGACATCGTAAATTGACCTAGCACTCCCTTCTCCTACCACTATATTAGACATCTTACAATCAATTATTGCACTAGCGATAGCTAAGAATCCTCTTCCTACTAGCAATGGGCATGTCGGGTCTTTATTCATGTCTAGCACATGAAAATCGGCCAAAAGGGTCAATTGACCTACGTGTACTACCATGTCCTTAATTATCCCTACCGGATATGCAATACTACCGTCCGCTAGACCTAAGATGGTTTCCGTTGGTTCTATCTTACCTAGGTTAAGGCTTCTATGGAGGGACAATGGAAGAAGATTGATGCTTGATCCTAAATCGGCTAATGTGTCGAAAGATTTGGAATTTCCATGTCTTCACGGAAGAATGAATAGCCCGGGATCATCTATCTTCTTAGGTAACTTATTTTACATAAATGCGGACCCACGTTCTCCTAGTTTTAGTTCTTGCTCATATTTTTCTTTTAAAGCATTATAATAAGGTGCATGAGCCAAGACTTCAAGAACCAGTTTTTTTTTTGGTGGAGTTCCTTGTACTCCTCTTCTAGATTAGGTTTGGGTTCTTAGTTGATAGGTTTCTCAAGAGTTGGATGGACCAATGGTTCGGGTCCTTGGTACCTCATGAGGGATCGCTTGGAACCTGTGTTGATGGCGTTGACCGAGTGAACTTTTGGGTGTAAAGGGCATGGATATGCACTCTCCCAAGGTGAGCAAGAATATAAAGTCGATGAAATCGAATTCACTTTTGGGTTTTTTATAGTGTCATTCGGGAGTGCTCTAATTTTTCGGTCATTGAAGGCTTTTAAGAGGGCGTCGAGCTTGGTTGTCATCTCACCTTTCCGTTGCTTGAAATCGGCTTCAAGCTTAGCCAATCGAGCTTCTTGAGATGACAAGAACCTAGACACCATTGCCTCGAGACTAGTGGAATTTCCGGTATTTGGAGGGTTGGACCAATTGGGTGGACTATATGAGTTTTGGGGCGGGGTTGAGTTTTGGCTCCACCTAAGGTTAGGGTGATTTCTCCATAAGGGGTTATAGGAATTTCCTAAGTTGTTTTGCTCGGGCTTGAAAGTGTACCACTTCTCTCCTGCTCCGTTGGTATGCGTGGAGGCGTAGTCCGCAAAAGCTTGTTCGGAGAGTCTTGTGCAATCACGAGTGTCATGAGGACCACTACATAACTCACAAGGTAGAGTGATTTTGCTCACATGGTGTAAAGACTTAGGATTCTCGTAGGAGCTCATTAGGAATTTGACTTGATCTTCAAGCTCGAGCATCCTACGATTGGAAGTTTGTGAGTCAATGGGAGGCAAGGAGATTGCCTTTACGGTTTTGGGCAACTCACGGGGGTCATTCCAACTTTCGTTGTCATAGAGGGCAAGGTCCTCTATTGTACCCCATGATTCTACCGCGGTAAGATCACTAAGTTTTCCACCGGCCGCTTGGTCGATGGATTGCTTAGTTGAGAAGTTGACATGATCGTAAAAGATTTGGACTTGAAGCCAAAGATCGATGCCGTGGTGAGGGACTTTATGGAGCAAGTCCTTGAATCGAGTCCATGCCTCTTAGAGAGATTCACCTTGACGTTGTTGGAACATCAAGATTTCATTCCTAAGTTTAGTAGTTCTCCCCGGTGGGAAATATTGGGCAAGGAAACGAGTTGTGAGATCATCCCAACTTGAGATGGATCTGGCGGGAAGTCGCTCAAGCCAATTACTAGCTTGGTCCCGTAGAGAAAATTGGAAGAGACGCAAGCGCGTGGTCTCCCGTGTGGTAGCATCAAGGTCGATGGAATCAATGATTTTAAGGAAGTCCTTGAGATGCTGATAGGATCTTCAGAACGAAGTCCATGGAATGCACATCCGTTTTGCACCAACCGGATGGTGTCGGATCGCAGGGCCGTAGTTTGAGCTTGATCGGGGAGCTCAATAGTGTTCCTATAGCCTTGGTGGCTTGGTCTAGAGTATTCACCAATACGGTCTCTTGGCTGGTCAATTGGTGGTTGGTTGATGGGAAGTGGATTATCACCTTCCATGATGAAAAGTGATGGGATTACTAACAAATACACGAAGAAGGGGGATAGACTACAAGGAAGCTAAAAATGAGAAAAATCTTACTTGATAGGAATCAAGCAAGGGAACCTAAACTAGATAGAAATCTAACTAGATATTCTATTCCCCGGAAGCGGCGCCAAAAACTTGATGAGCGTACGAAGCGCGTTCGGGGTCAAAGGAACTTCCTTTTCGTCGAGCAAGTTTTTCAACACCCTAGGCAGTGAACCTAATCGTTGTAGTGTAGTATTGGGTAAGCCTCGGGGATTGATATCGTTCTCTAGGGGAATAGGAATGCTAATAAGAAGTGTACTACGCTAAGGTTGAGGTTGAGGAAGATTCTTTTTTTATCTTTTTATATTTTTTTTAGAAAGCTAAGGGTAAAATCTCGGGGTTTGGATTTGGGGGGTGGTACTTCTACCGATTACTTCTACTATCTGATTATCTAATCTATGGGTAGTCTATGTCTTTTTGATGTGTGCTCGTATGATTATTAAAAATGTGTTTACCTATATACTATTACTCCCTAGTTATCTTTTATTAGTGGTTGAATTCTCACGTCCTTATTCTTAACGTGTTGTGTTTTCTAAGGTCGTAGGGAATGCTTATGCCCTAACTCTTTGAGACTACCTTAAGGTTATTGCCTACGAAATCCGCTAGATATTTCATAAACTAACTTTAAAGTTATCTTTGGATGTTTAGACTACGAAATCCGCTAAGTGATTCATAAACTAATGTTCACAAAGATTACTTAAGCATTTAAACACAACGATAGCCTAGTTGCACTTCTAAGCCAATTACAATTAAGATAAGAGACAACCAATCAATAATTAACAACCAGGTTTCATAGATCTAAGCAAACACACAAGAAATTTAGCCGGACATGTTAAACAAGCAAGCATACACCAGTCAATGGAAGACATAATGAAATTAATGAAGTAAAACACTTATCTTGATGTAAAATAGGGTTTGGGAACCCTAAGATACTGTCCAAGTCGGACTACAAATGTTTAGGCTTTTTACTCCACCAGTCTACCACTTAAAATTCTGAAAATTTGATTTCTATATATATTTTACACTTCTTGCGCACGTTGCTGTTTTATAGGTGGGACGCCGACGCCGTCATTAGGGTTTTCCCTTGGCAAGTTATCATTGGGACGGCGTCACATTGTAGTTGTGACGCTGTCGGGCTTAAGCAGGGACGTCGTCTGATTCTGAATCTGGGCCGTCTGAGATGAAAAGTCTTAGTGACGCCCTTCCTCTTCAAAGTCTGTCGCCGTCAGATGTATTTTAGCAAAAAGTCTACTGAGCTTCTGAGATTTTTATTCGTATAAAGGGACGGCGTCGCCCTTTAGTTGGGACGCCATCAGCTTCAGTCTCAGTAGCTTGAGTGGCTTCGATTTTGACTTTGCCATTTTCTTCATATCCTTTTCGTCCAAATATGCATCATTCCAGCATTTTGCTTCCAAGAGACCTAAAAAGTGAAAAGGAATGAAATTAAGCAGTAACGGATATAAAAATGGGGGATTAAAGGCTTAAATGACCCTTTAAAAGTGTACGTTTTAAATTCTTGTCAACATACACTCGTACACACTCACAATTCTTATAATTTGAATTTGAGTTCAAATAACACCTCCCTTCATACTACCTTCCTCAACTCATCTCTACACCTTTATTTCCAAGTAACATATCTTAAAAATTCTTACAATGAGTCATTCACTTTGCTTCTCCTATAGTTATCCCTCTCATAATCACTAACCAATTTAAATATGAATTTCAAATGACAACTCACCCACTTACTCACATACATCCTAACCCTTTCTCTCCAAGTCTTGCTTTGCCAACTCACTCATCTCACACACTCTTGCACTTTTATGACACAACTCTCTTACACACGTAACCCCTCACATCATACAACTCACACTTTCTAACAGTTAGATTTTTTTAATTTGAAATTTGAATTTTAAATTTGGGAGGCAGGGTAATAACCAACCCTTGGGGGGGTACACAAAGTTATTAACCAATATCTATTGTCCATTAGTTCTTCTCTTTCTCTTTGAAATTGAACTAAACCCCTAAACTTGCTTTAAAAATGCGTTTTGCTATCTGATGCGCTAAAGGTCCCAAAAACCTTTGTGTGATGCGTGATGCAAATGCAAGCGTAATTTAGACTCATTACGTTTAGTATTAGAAAGTACAAAAAAATATTTATGCGTAGTACATTCTACAAATTACCAAGTAAATGCAATAAACTTACGAAATAAGTTACTAGCATATTAAAATTAGGCTAATAATTCATTTGTAAAATAAATAACTCGAAGGCAAAGCTTAATGTAAAACACTTAGAAAAATGCAAGATAATATATTTTCGTCATTGTGTTTGTTTTGTACGTCTTTTAACAAGTTTTATCTTTAAAATTCTATTTAAATACTTGGATCTCTTTTATATGGTTTATTTTTGACAAAATGACCTATATTCTAGATGTTATGACCATGGCTAACATTACACAAATGCAGTAAATTATGGTCTAATGTGAATGCAGTCTGGGATGGCCTTGCATTAGGCCCCATATTGCGAAATTTCAAATCCAATGCAATGATGCGTGCAATTTGCGCAATGATGCGCGCATTTTTAAACCAAGCCCCTAACTATCTAGTTTTCACTTCACATATATTTTTAAATGCCAAAACCTTGGATAAATGAGTTTTTTGACCTTATCCCACTTTGTGTGGAAGGTGAATTAAAATTGGGGGTATAACAAGAGTCGAGCATTAATAAAAAAAACCGACAAAAATACCAGGCTAGCCCGACGCGCTGGGTGGCGTGCCGGCGCATGACTAGCATGTCAGGCGCGTCAGAATATTTGTGGATTTGGTTATAAATACCCCACTCCAATCATTCTTTCTCTCAACCCTCTAAGTCTACAATCTTATTGTGTTCTAACTTCTCATTTTAATCATCAATTGAAAGAGCACTTCCTTCGCAATAGAGATTCACAAGAATCTAATCCAATCTTATAAATTGTGTCGAGGTCTTCTTCTCTATACCCTTCCTACTATAATCGAGTCTTTAGAAGAGGTTAGGACTTGGTTTGAACAATCAGCTATTATTTATTCAATTTGGTTGTAAGAAGTCTTGTACCTTGATGGTCAAGCCTAGATCATGTGTTGATCTGGTTAGGGTTTAATACTTACGGTGGGGAAGTCTTTGTAGTCTTAGTGGTTAACTCAAATCACGATATTCTTGTGGGTAGTTTTCGAGGGCGGAATACCATTGGGATATGCTCTTTTTAAAGAGCTTCGATCTTTGTGCATATCGGTGGAGTTAAGTTGTAACGGTTTGTAATCCACCATAAGGATTATACTTATTAATAATATCGGTGTCGTTGATCCACAACTGGACATACGGATGGTATAAACCCCCATCCCGAACCACTATATATCGTGGTGTCTATCTCTCTTTATTCGCTTTTAATATTGTGGTTGTGATTGTTGTTGTGTATAACCACTTGTTTGTTCTTTAATACTAGAACATGAGGATTACAATTAGTGAAAATGAATATATATGTGTGTTTGTTAGAGTCAAATGCTTGCATCAAGTCATAATGGATGTTTTGCAGGATTTTTTCCAGGTTTTAAAGATGTAATTTTTCCAGTATTTTTCCAGAAAAATGCAGCAGACCATTTCTGTCAGGATAACCTGACGGCGTCAGGATTAAAACCTGACGGCGTCAGGCTTAGTAAAAACAGATTGTCAGTTTTTCGTTTTCTGTGCTACTTATAAATTTTTGAAAATTCTCAGGTCTTAATTTTCCAGAAAAACTGCAAACATCCATTCCACAAGCATTATATCTTACTTGCTTTCTAGTGTAGTTGTGTGTCATATATAGTTTTACCGATGATTTTACGTGAGGGTTTTGTTTCCTTATAAGTGGCAGTTATATTTGGCAAGAAAAAGAAACACTCATTAGATGAAGCTTATTACTCATGCATTCTTCTTGGAAAAGAATTTAACCGCAACTTCACACGGATCCTACCGAGCTAATCAGGGGAGTACTAGTTTTTTTTCCTTACTTACCTTCCTTTATCATAACTTTGATACTTTCAGAGAACATTGGGGACAATGTTCAGTTTAAGTGTAGGGAGGGAGAGTAAAACGAGAACTTTAAAACTATTCACTCACTTGATCATTTGTCTTGTCCTTGGTAATTTGTGTAATAAACTATGAGAAAAATTGGTTAGGGAAATTTTAGCACCAAATTTAAAATTTTTTATGACATTTACGAGCTAAACTTTAGTCTTAATAAAGCGTCTCATGGATAGGAATTATATGACTAGCACAAAAACCGCTATTACCCACCCAAAAATGTGAGATTCACCCCTAGATCTTTAGGAATAAAAGCATTCACCTTTAATGCTTAGAGAGTGTACCGGTAGTATAATAGATTCTAGAACTTGTTTTGTGATGCATTACGAGATCGTTAGTGATATTAAACTTGTGTAGTTAGGAATAACTAAATGAAAAGAGGCATTAGGATAACCCTTATTTGAAACCTATATTATAATTACATCTTCCACATCGGTTGAATAATTACCCCACACCCTTGCGATGTACTCATCCTTAGTACACGATACCCCTAGTTAACCCCTTAGAGCCTATCCTTTTCGCGGTTCTCATGATGTTTCGGTTTCCTGGAATATCAATGAAGAGCATTGTTTACAATCCACCCCCAAATGTACACCCAAATCGCCTTAGCCTACCTTGTATGCACTCATCTTTAATGCATTATTGTTATCATTACTAAACCCTTAGTTCAAATATCTAGTTACTTGCATGGTTGCCAAGTCGAGTCATATCTTTTGTACACAATTTTGGGACGATTGGGACTCATGGGTAAAAGTAATATTTTATGGAGTAACGGGAAAGAACGATAAATTCAAATTCCCTTTTTCTACTTAATTAAATACTCCAAGTGTTTTGATCTTTTCAAATCGGGTCAATTAGTGTTAGAGAAATAAAAAAATCAAGTGTAGGGATGCTCCTAAAAATCCCTTATATTTTGATGTTATCGTAGTGGATGGTAGAGTAAAAATGTATGGAAAAAAATCGAAAAAAAAAAAGAGTGTCAGAAAAAAAAATGAAGAAATAAACATACGGGCTACCATCCTACATCTATCTTTATGTTTATGTTGTTAAATTTATGTTTGTTTTGTTTCAAGTTATATAGAGTTTAGTGAGTCGAGTCTTGGCTTAGCAACGCCATGCTTTTCATGCTTGGAACATTAGATTTTTGACTTGCCAACACTAAATATCCCCTATCCAACAAAGCCCTTTGTTTCCCTACCGTAAGCCTAAAGTTACAACCCTTGTAAAGACCTCTTAAATAGTTGTTCCTAGGTGCTTACGCCAAAACGGTGGAGGTTTGATCTAGTCTCAAGCTTATGGTAATCTATATACTATGTCAGGTAATGAGTGTTTATCTTCAATTTCCATTTATTATATTTCATATAAACCCGAGAGATGAGAGAATCCAAACACCCCTTGTGAGGTGCTAGTATATAATTTTCGTGCTTGTTATGACTATTGCGGTGCTTTTACATGTTGTAAACTATTTTAAACCAATGCTTAATGCCCCTAACTTATAAATTGATTGGTCAAAAGCACATTTGCTTGAGGACAAGCAAACATCAAGTGTAGGGATATTTTATAAGGATTTAAAACGTACGCTTTTAGGGGGTTATTTAAGCCCTATTTTGACATATTTTATATCCGTTACTGGTTAATTTCGTTCCTTTTTACTTTTTATGTCTTTTGGAAGCAAAATGCTGGAATGAAGCACATTTTGACAAAAAAAGAGCAAATACATGAAGAAAATGGCAAAATCAAGATCAAAGCCACTCAAGCTGCTCAAACAAAACCTAACGGCGTCCCAACTAAAGCGGCCACACTATGAAGATTTGATCAAAACATGCACGCGACGGCTCAGCTAAATTTCTGATTTTACAACCCGACGGCATCACGCTTTAAAAAGGAGGGCGTCACGTACAACTTTCACCCCAGACGGCCCAGATCTAGAATCCAGACGACGTCCCAACTGAATACTGACGGCGTCACAACTCTAAGGTGACGTCGTCCCATCGATGACTTGGTCAAGAGGAAACCCTAATGACGGCGAGCTGACGGGGTCCTATGCAAAAGGTGACGCCGTCGCACTTGTAAATCTATATATAGAATTCGATTTTTCTGTATTTTGGGTGGTAGACTTTTGGAGTAAAAACCCTAATTCGTTTGTAGTGCAACTTGGACAGTATCTTAGGGTCTCATACCCTATTTTACACATCGAGATAAGTTAATTAATCCAAACTATCATTATATCTATCATTTATTCGATTTGTGTGTATGCTTGCTTGTTTACCATGTCTAGCTAAATTTCTTGTGTGTTTGCTTAGATCTATGAAACCTAGTTATTGATTATTGTTAGGTTGTTTCTTATCTTAATTGAAATTGGCTTAGGAATGTGACTAGGCATCTTCGTTGTATTTAATGCTTGAGTATGCTTTATGATGGTATGGTTTATGGATGAAATAGCCACGTCTTTCCGATTCCGTAGGTCATATACTAATGAGATAACCTCAAAGAACTAGGGACTACGCATACCCTACGACCTTTAGGAATACAACGCGTTAAGATAAGGTGTGACAACTCAACCGACCAATAAAAGATAACTAGGGATAATAGTATCTAGGTGAACACATTTTTAATCATTATACGAGCACACATCAATTATACATAAGCTACCCGTAGAATTAGATAATTAGATAAAGTAGAGTAATCGGTAAAAGTACCACCCCCAAACCAATTGTCCCGAGATATTTACCTTAGCTTTCTAAAAAACCATAAAAAAGATAAAAAAAAAATTAAAAAAAAAATAATCATCCCCAACCCCACCTTCTCGTCATATATTTCATATACTAGCATTCCTATTCCCCTAGAGAACGATATCAATCCCCGAGGCTTACCCCATAATACACTACAACGATTAGGTTCACTGCCTAGGAGGTTGAAAAACTTGCTCGACGAAAAAGAAGTTTCCTTTGACCCTGAATGCTTTTCGTACGCGCATCAGTAGTTTTCGAGGGCGGAATACCGTTGGGATAGGCTCTTCTTAAAGGGCGTCGATCTTTGTGCATATCGGTGGAGTTAAGTTGTAAAGGTTTGTAATCCACCATAAGGATTATACTTATTAATAGTATCGGTGTCATTGATCTGCAACTGGATGTATGGATGGTATAAACCCCCATCCCAAACCAGTATATATCGTGGTGTCTATCTCTCTTTATTCGCTTTTAATATTGTGGTTGTGATTGTTTTTGTGTATAACCACTTGTTTGTTCTTTAAGACTAGAAGTTGTTAAACTTCAAGTTAGTCGAAAAGACCGTATTCACCCCTCCTCCCTTACGGTTCTACATCCTCCTCTCTTAAGAACACACTAAGCTAAGCTAGCTTGCTTGTGTTGTTCATATTATGAGAGTTTCATTTGTCATTCAGTCGGGATAGTGTTCCGCAACTATCCCCTGTAATTTTTTGATTTATTTTTAATAAGAATTATAAGCATTGAAAAGTACAAATAGTGTTATTATTTGTCAAATGTATATTGGGTAAAACTTGTTCTTATCTTTGTAACATATTCATGTTTTACTTAAATATTTGGACCAACTTATATGGTGTATAGGACTATATTATATGCGGTGTATATAGTATATGGTGTATAGGGCTACGTTCTATGCGGTGTATAGAGACTGTTTATTAAAAAAAATGGTGTGGGGCGTTTCAGGTGGAGACAATGATTCTATTATGATGTTATTCGGAATTTAATAACGAATCCACGGTAGCTAACGACATCAACTAACTTTAAGGGCCCATTTGGTTCGGCGGAATCCTAAGGATTCTGGTGAAATTAGAATCCAATTCCATTTCATGACGTGTTTGGTTGAAAATTTTAAAGAATTTAGAATCTGAATTCCATTCCTTACTGTGTTTGGTTGGCAAACGGAATGGAATGAAATTCCTTCAAAATCCCATATATATGGAATTCAACATTCCATGGCAATATGAGAAGGATTGTTTACAATTACATGAAATTCATATTATCTTTATCATTGTCATTGCTATTATTATTATTATTATTATTATTATTATTATTATTATTATTATTATTATTATTATTATTATTATTATTATTATTATTATTATTATTATGAACATCACTTTATTACAAACGCAAAAGATTTACAAGAAGTTAGTGGGAAGCAGAGATACTAACTGGGCTCCTACTCCTCTAGCTATAAAAAAGCTAATCCGACTAAAGATATGAGAAGCAGACGTGCTCCAATGCTGGGTCATCGAGAACTTTCGATTCGCTTCAATAAGTCACAAAGATCCTTCTCAAGTTCCCCAAAAGAAGAGAAGGAGAAAGGGAGAAACCCATATCCAATATGCGCGCACTTAGCCTCAGACTTGATGCGTTTACGTTGTGCGGCCACAGATACCGCATGACCAGGCACAAAATCAACCATTCATGTTTGCGTTTTTTTATTAATTTTTTTTTTTGTTTTTTTGTTTTTTTTTTTATTTTCTATTATTATTATTATTATTATTATTATTATTATTATAAACGATCATTTAATTATTATTGTTATTATTATTTTTTTTTAAAAAACAACCATGTTATTAAAATTTAAAAATTATTATTTTTTTAAAATTTTATATAAATTATTATTTAGTTAAAAAAATATTATTATTATATTTAAAAATTATTTTTTTTTAATTAAAAATAATTTATTTATAGCTTACTTTTTAAATTTATACTTTAAAAAATACAATTATATTTTATATAAAAAAATTATTTATTTAATATATTTGTTTATATAATATTATTTAAAAAGTATTATTATAATTTGATGAGCAGAGTTATTTTACATACAAAACTTTTCTTACATATGCTTAACTCATCTCCACCATCCATCTAAAAAGAAATCAATGGCTGAAATTAAAAGCATTTTATTATTTCATCTCTTTTTTATAATTTAAATATCTCTTAAACCGTTAATCGTTAAGTGAAAATATTTACATCATCGCGAAGAGCATTTAATTATCTTTCTATAGACGGGCACTTTGATATACTTTCGAAAAAAGAAAAAAATTCATTTTTTTCACGTTTTTTCGTCATTTTTTACGTTACTTGAAATTTGCATGAAAAAAAATCATATATGATTAAACACTAGAATATCATATGTGATATTAGTGTTATATCATATATGATACGGAGTATATGATATCACATGTAATATGATATGTATATCATATGTGATTTTAAACTAATATCAAATGTGATATTACACTAATATCAAATGTGATATTACATATCATATTTGATATAACGTTAATATCATATATGATATAACACTAATATTACATGTGATATTCAAATTAGTGTTTAATCATATATGATTTTTTAATGCAAATTTCAGTAACGTAAAAAAACTTAAAAACTTTAAAAAAAAAAGGTGAAAAATACGAAAAAAAAAATTGTCGAAAGTATATCAAAGTGCCTATCTATAGAAATATAATTAAATGCTCGTCGCAATGATATTTTTTTTTTCCGCTTAACGATTAACGGTTTGCAAGTTATTAATATTTGAAAAAAGATGATGAAAGTGGGTTTTTTAAATTGTTGAGATTAATCTCATCTATTAGATCAAATAAAAATGGATGGTGAAGATTGATCCCTTGATATATAGATAATCTTTTGTCCTCAAATGATCTTAAATCATAATTTAATAAGTAATTTATTTATTAAATACAGTAATATTTAGTTTATTAATCTTAAACTAAAATTAAATTTTAAATATTTTAATATAATTGTTTTTTCTCATTTCATTCTTCCAACCAAACTTGCGCTAGTATTTGCAAATTTCAATTCATTCAGATTTTAAATACTAGGGATTTCAATTTCTAACATCTCATTCCTTCACATTCTAATTCTTTAAACAGATTTCAATTCCGTCAAAAACATTCTGCGAACCAAACGAGGCCTAAGTGGTTTGAGAGTTACAAGCAAAACAGTGAGCGATTGTAGTTTTCTGAATATAACTGTTTGTTTAGGCGTGTGACAGCGCGTAATTGTGGATATAGTTACGAATCCGGTGTGGTTCCCTTTGGAATTTAATTACTAAGCCATGGTCGTTGACCTCGTCAATTAACTTCTTATGGTTTGAGATCTATGACCGATACAACGTGCTGCAGTTTTTGTTATTGTTTTATAGTACAAATAAATGACGGTGGCTAGAGTTCGACGATATGGCATTGAGGCGGCCGCTCAAAGTGACCAACCAGGTCTGAAGAACATACCTAGAATTTCCTAGAATTTCGATACCATGTTGAATGATGACTACCTCATAAGATATTATACTTTATTGATCATCCAATATTTGTAGATTCATAAAACTCTCAGACTCAAAGCCCACAATCAGACTTGAGTATCTATCGTCTAATAGTAACAAGTAAGTGGTTCACAAACTTTTACTATTAGTCGGACCCCTTTTATTAATCCTATTTATGACTCGTGAATATGATCTATATTTTGTTTGAAACCATGATAATCGAAATGATGAGAACACCATGTTAAAACCCTTACCTTAAACCTAAGTTTTTAGATACGATGAAAAAAGAAACGAAAAATTAATCTAGCTTTTCCAATAGGAACAACCCACTAAAAAGATTAATCCATGGTTATGTTAAATTAAGATATACTTTTAAATTATTATTACCACCACCAACAACAAATGGCGATGATGTGTTTGGAGATTTTTTTTTTTTTTTTTTTTTTACTTTTTATCATTTTATCATTATTGTGATTGGTGTTGGTGATGTATTTGTTTTTGTTTTTTCGTCTTTGATATCATTTTCACAATGATTTCTTTTCATTAGTTTAATCTCAAATATTATCATACTTTATTTTAGCCTCCAGAAATTGAAAATTCTTTACTCTTTGTGTTGCGTAAATTCAATGCATGTATTATTCTTTGAAAAGTATAATGCATGTGAGGCAAAAGACTAAACTTTTATGTCAGGCTTACGAAAACGAACTTTTTTTCGTACACACTTCTTAAATATTTGTCACTTAATTTTGAGGCATAGTTTTGAGATTAAAACTCGTCAACCTTTAAAATTATTATAATTCTATTACAACCACCATTACATATTGTGAATTCATAGGAGGAACCACAACATGAATTAACAAGGTGCATTTAAGGAAAACTAAACAAGATCAAAAACACATTTATTTTTAGACGAGCTCTGTATATACATACAAAAAATGAGGTTGTTACATAAACCTACACTACGCTTCCAATTTATAAATACCCCAGGACCCACCCTAATTCCGTCATTGGAATTCACTATCATGGCTAGTATGTTCTCGATAGATCTAAAATAACTACTCGTTGTCAAACAACTTCCAACAACTTCCTAGATAGGCCGACGAATTAAAGGTGGCGTGGTGTTCTAAAACGTTTTTGTTTTCAGATAGCGTTTTGTTTCTTCTAAACGCTATCTAATTCGTGACATGTTTTCTTAGAAAATTAAGAAACATATCTTTGAGCTTTACGAAAACCTTAATTAATATACCATGATAGTGATTGTGATGATTGTTGTGGTTATTATTATTAATATTATTTTTTATCTTCTCCAAAATTAACCTTACTACCTTTCCCATGACTTCTTTTTGTATCTTTTGTTAAAATAAACATACAAAAAAATAGATGCCTAATGTGTGAAAAGAGACCATGTTACCATAGTTGGAGTTCACTTGACAAGTTTCAACAAAGACTAGTACATTCTTATATGGTGAAAATAATGTGTCATTTTCTTTCACTCTTTCTAACTTGCCTAATTTTCTTCATATCAATGAAGACAGTCCCATCAAGGATTAACACCATTGCCCCGTATATGATTCCTTTCCTAATTAGTGTGTACATAATCTTTACAAGATTCAGTTTAACTTAAAATTTAACTGTGTTACAAATGTAGCACTTTTTTTAATTCGTCTTTACAAGATGCTCGTTAATCGTATGATGCTGTGTTCGCTAAAGTGATTAAAGCTCGCACAATTAGAAGGGCTCCAAAGTATCCACAGATTTTTAAAGGCTACAGCAACAACGATACTCAATCTCGACTGAGCAGGATATGTGGAGGTTCTTAAAGGCTATTTATGTTAAGTTTGAGCAAACATAGTGAGAATGCATAACATGGTAATTAGTTAAGCTATATGATATGTATTTAGCAATAATAATTTTCTTGTTCTTGTTGAATTGTATCTTAAAAATGAATTATAGCTCAGACATACATTTTTCGTGTCTAGTATTATCTCTCGTCCTCTACATTGATGATTCGTAGTTAGTAAGTTTTATTGATACTAAACAAGGATTGTACGATTGATATTTTAATAATGGTTTTTCTATTATGTGCCCTATGGCACATGAAAAGGTAAAAAGTGCTATATAAAAGTTATTACTACGATTCAAAAAAATACATTTTATATATGTACTTATTTTCTTTTTCGTTGATCCCCATGTACTTTTATGTATTTTTTTCACTTCTTATCATGTGCCCTAGGGCACATAATAGAAAAACCCTTTATACGTTTTGTTTTTTATCTTTAGTACTTATAAAAGCAATGTTCATTTTTTAAATCTTGAAATCTTGTTACAAACTTAAATTAATACATTTTTCCTAATTCCTTCTAAGTATCCCTTTATACACCTTAAGCTTGATTTATTATAAACTTGACAACTTTTCAAAAGCACACACTATATTAATTTTAAAAAACACATGTTTTGCATTTCAAAAGACATACGCTTTGCATCAAAGATCGAACCAAAATTAAGATTTCACAAATATAATTATTTGCCGCTATACACGGTCGCTCACAAATATAATTATTTGCCGCTATACACGGTCGCTTTACGCGATATACGTCTAGTCGTTACCAGTTGTTTATGCTGTTTTGCTCAAAGGCTAATACTCAAAAAGATTGGGCTTTTAGTTTGAATAATACAAACAAGTATTTTACGGGCCGTTGAGTAATCTTAGAATAATCAGTGGGCTTTAAAGCAGATGCCACACAAAATGGGCCAATTATGTTAAGAGTAACACTTCATGTATGTTACATATGCTAATATTGTATATGACTAGTTGTGGGCACTGGCAGTGTGGCAATGTCGACTTGCTATGTTTTTAGGTAACAATTTAAAACATCTAATTTGAGTCGGGACTGAAACAAGTCGGGTTCGTATGGGAGGCCATGGACACATTTTCGGTATGCAATATGAAATCATGAACGTCGATCCGCTCGAGATAACACATCCTCAGTGCATGTTTAACTTCTCTAGCTATCATCATACAAAAACAATCTAATCTGTAACAAGCTAAATTTTGGTTTAACATGCAACTTTTATTAAATCAAAATTTGGTTCAAACTTTATACAACCATTTTAGAGATATTTAGCTATTGTTGTAACGATTGGTTTTACGCGTGACTAATTTGGTAACGTCAACTCGTCTCGAATGTGACATCTTTTTTTTTCTTCTTTTCTAGTGATGGATTTCTCAAAGACGTGAATTGTGATTGACATGAAAATACATAATACAAAAAACTAAAAATAATCTGTATACCTCTTACAAACCTTAACTTGCATTGCAAGTGATGTATAAATATTAAATAATGGTAATAATTGGAACAAAGTTTCTTAGAAACAAGTTTAGAATATTATTCACTTATTTATCATACATTTTTTAACACAAAAAACTATAGATTGCGTCTAAAAGCACTTATAAAAGATTGCGACGTATAACAAACTTGATCAAAGAATAGCTGACTGCTCTTATCAATTGAATGTTTGGTGGAAACGTTATCAACCTTTTGAATTTTAGGTTTTTTTTTTTTTTTCTTAATTTAAGGTACCGAAGTTATTTTTATGTGCAATGTAAGGTTTTTTGAGTATTTTTTCTACTTTTCGAAAAAGGTTTCTCGTCATTGCATTCTCTGAAATGATTAATTAATGAGATGTATCAATATTATTGAGCATTTAAAAGTCATTTCGGCTAAAATTATGACCGATAACTTATTTCGAAATGTCAAAAACCTAAAATTGCACGTAAAGTTAAGTTCGATACCTTAAATAAAAAAAATAAAAATAAAATAAAATAAAATAAAAAGATGATTACCTTAAATTTAAATCGACTTATAGTAGAGTATTTTTTTTTATGCGATTTGCTCCCCTATTTATTATTATTCTATTTTTTTACACCTTTCTTCTAAATTATTAAAAATGGTTTATGTTTGATGGGGACAAGATTTAGGAGAGTTTAGTGAAAGGCCGGATTTTTAGTTTTCGCTATGACGTAACGCCATGATTCATGTTTTGACTTAAGGTCAATTAAACCTCAATTTTATCGAACCTTAATTTTTTGACGTTGTTTTAAGTTATAGCGATTGAACGAATTTTAATGAAATCAAACAAAAATTTAAACTTATTTTGTGCTTTTGAATGATTTGAAACTGAATTTGGTATAAAAGATTTGTAAAAGAGATGAAATTGAGAAAAGAAAATATGGTTGAAAAAGGGAAGAAGAAGAAACTAAAAGGGGTGGAGGGAGGGGGAAGGAAGGAGAAACGGGTGACATGTGGAAGTATTGAAGATACATACTAGGTTAAGAGGCCTTTTCTAGACTTTGGAAGGATTGAATTTTTCTCTTTTCGACAAAATCGTAACTCTAATCATACATACATAGATAGATAGGTAGTTTTTTCAGTATGTTATCACCATCATACGAAATGCAAAAACACAACATTTTTCCTGTATGTTATCACCATCATACGAAATGGAAAAACACAACATTTTTTCTGTATATTATCACCATCATATGAAATGCAAAAATACGATAGTTTATACTCAAGAAGTGTAAGTTGTTACAAGTAAATTTTTGTTTATTTATAAATTCATAAGCTTAGTTTGCTGAGTAAATTACATGAATGGTTCATGTAGTTTCTGCAAAAGTTACATCTTGCGGGTTTCAAAATGCATTCAATATCCTTATGTTTGCAAAGAATAACACCTAAAGTCCTTGACTTTAACTTCTGTTACGTTTCTCTGATAAATTCCTTATGTGCCATGCACATGAGGGTAAAGTTGTTATTTTATCTTCTTTTTTTTCTCTGATTTGAATATTCAAAAGAAAATAGAAATTGAAAAGAACACATATCCTTTTTTTCTCATCTCTCTCGCTACATTCTTTCTCTTTCATTACTCCCTCTCTCTCTTTAATTTAATAATAAGAATGCTAGATCCAAAAAAGTTGATAAAAATATATCCACACAATGACTTGACAACCAAATGTGAAGGGTAAGAAAGAAGAAAAAGAGATTATCATGCAATATGATTGGACCATTACACTGGCCAAGTCATTGTGTGAGTTAAATTTTATAAACTTTTTGTGGATGTAACATTGATATTTAATAATACGCAACCATAAACACTGGTTATCTCATCACCGTTTAATCTCCAGCGACCTTTGAACAAAGTTCAAACTATGTCAGATATGTGGTCCGACATCTTTGACTCCATAATCGGACATTCCATACTTGCAACAACTGCCGACCACTCCTTTTACTCCCAACCTGCATTCGAAATCTGAATCACCACCAACCAACCTTTGACGTATGTAACAGTGTTCCGAAATCCTTCGAACACTCCACACCCGTAAAAGTCAATCATCCTCCATGTTGTCAGGTCTATGGTCACACCAACAGATTTTCATCTTGGACCAATTTAAGAGTTCAGTTTGATGGAAAGTGAAGGGTAAATTTTAAAAACCACTCTAACAATTAATAGCAATACGAATATGCAATGGAAGATTAAAACCATTTAATATTTTTCCATACCAGTGATCTATATACGGCGTATGACTAATCTATATAACGACAACAACAATTGTGTACCTTTTGTTTGCGTGGGAGATCAAAATGAACACAAGAATCTAAGGATAAGATTCGCTCACGATTATTCCACATTAACGCTCCAACGACCACAACAGGGTGCTAGCAGTTGATCCAAATAAGCAATAAACGAACAATCAAATTGTTAAAACCAAACACATGAATGTGTTTGGTGTGTTGTGTTTGGTTTCAAGATCCTTGTTTAGTTATATCTTCCGTGGTGGGAGATATGGAGGTTCTGAAATGATTCTTTATTTCAGCCCAGGAAGAAAAGGGTTGTTGGTGCTTTTGTGTTTTGCTTCTCGCTGCTGGGACATGATTATTTGGATCGTTTGCTTTTATGTCTTTTTTGGTTGTATCGTTTTCCTCGGGCTTTATATGGGGCTGCATAAAAACACTTCGGCGAAACCGGGGTTCTACTTCTCTTGGTGGGGATTTTTCTCTTTCCTCGGTTCTCTGTAATTTGCAAGAGTTTTTCATCCATTTTGCAATCCTTGCAATTAAAGCCTCGAGAAGTATCTAAAATGTGTTGTTCGGCTTATTTCTAGATTTGTATTTATATACTTTAGCTCCTAGTGTCTTGCTAATATCTTTTTTGTTTTAATACAATTATGTTATTCATAAAAAATAATAATAATAAAGATGGGAGGGAGTGTTTAGGGGTTTGCAAAACAGTTATGAAAAAACTTAGAATTATTTCTTTGTATTTATACGCCTTAAAAGATAACTACCATATTTAAAAAATGACAATCTTTGTAATAAATAGAGATATTTATTATATTTAAAAATATTATATTATCTAATAATGTAATTATTTTCTTAAATAAGTTATTGAACCAAGCCCAGCCTGACAAACACCTTAGGGGGCGGCCAAACTATGGAGACCCAAATGGGCTTTTAATTTGGTTCTTGGTTTAAGCTCATTACTTTTTACACAGTCTAACTAATTAAGCTCAATGTAGTTTCGTTTAATTAGATCATTTATAAATTTATAATAAATATATAAAATTGTAGTCTTGCAGTATTGTATGTGACCCTTTTGTATCATATATTAATGTCAATATTTAATTCCGTTATATCATGTACATATTCCTACACAGTTTTGTGTATTTTTTTTAGTCTTGGTTTCATAATTAGGTTCATACATATTCATGAATTGATTCTAGATAGAGATTAAGTTTTGACTATTGATTTTGATGGTAGATGAATGAGATGATGGTGGTTGTGCAGGTTTAATTTATCAAGAAGAAGATACATAAGATGAGAGATGACACGCTAAACATTCTTCAAGAAAGTGTAACAACCACTTCACACCGGATCCTACCGAAAGCTAATCAGGAGTACTAGTTTCTTTCGCTTTTAATTACCTTCCATTATCATAACTTTGATATTTTCGGGAACATTTGGGACAATGTTTGTTTTAAGTGTGGGAGGAAAATAAAACGGAAACTTTGAAACTATGCTTATCATTGATTATTTGCTTTGTCCAATTTCATTTGTGTAATAAACCATGAGAAATATCGGTTAGGGTACTCTTGGCACAAAATTTAAATTTTTCATGACATATAGAGCAGCCATTAGTCTTAATAAAGCGCCTCATGGATAGGAAGTTATACGACTAGAGCACAAAAACCCTTACCACTTAAATTCCACCCAAAATGGAGGATCTTCTGATTTGTAGGAATTAAAGCATTCATCTTAATGCTTAGAGGTGAACCGTAGTATAATAGATTATAAAACTTGTTTTGTGATGCATTCCGAGATCGCTAGTAAGACTACACTTGTGTAGTTAGGAATAACTAAATGATAAGAGGCATTAGGATAACTCTTGTTTGATAAATCTGCTATATAATTACTTCTTCCACATCTATTGAGTAATTCCCACACCTTTATGTACTCATCTTTAGTACACGATAATTCTAGTTAACCCCTCGAGCCTATCCTTTTCGCGGTTCTCGTGATGTTTCGGTTTTCCGGAATATCAATGAAGAGCATTGTTTACAATCCATCCCCAAATGTAATCAATCGCTTTTTAGCCTACCTTGTATTCACTCACTTTTAGTGCATTATTGTTATCACACTAAACCCTTAGTTCAATTATCTAGTTGCTTGCATAAGTTGCTAAGTCGAAAGCCATATCCTTTGTATACAGTTTTGGGACGATTGGGACTCATGGGAAAAGTTAGATTTTATGAAATAACGAAGGAACGTTAAATCAAATTCCTTTATTTCATGTAATAATGTACTCCAAGTGTTTCATCTTTTTCAATTCGGGTCAAATTAGTGTTAGAGTAATAAAAACTCAAGTGTAGGGATGTGCCTATAAACCCTATTATTTTGATGTTACAGAGGATAGTAGAGTAAAAGTGTATGAAAAAATCTAAAAAATAGAAAAAGAGAAAAGAAAAAAATAGTGTTGAAAAAAAAAAAAAACAACATACGGGCTACCATCCTACATCTATCTTTAAATTTATGTTTGTTTATTTCAAAGCTATCTAGAGTTTATAGTGTCGAGTCTTGGCTTAGCAACGCCATTCTCGCATGCTTGTAACATAAAGATTTTTGACTTGCCACTGTTAATACAAATATTGTCATTAAACGTTATTTATATTTTTTATCTTTACCTAAGTTTTGTTAACTACAAAAGTAAATTTAATTTGTATAAAGCTTAAAGCTTGTCAAGTTTAATAGATATTAAAACAAGCTTTTCAAACAATATCTTCATCATTCAAGCATTTACATTATGATTAGTCATATCTTGATATGACTCTAATCATTATGTATGATAGTAGTTTTTAGAATATTTACTTATGTACTTGCAAATTTCTAAAAATAGAAATACAACATATGACATCATGTGATGCATCATGGAAATCATTAGAAGATTTCATTAGATATTTTGTGTGGATTTGTACTCTTCATATCTTACACAATCTTACATAGATATAGTTGACTTTGGCAAGATTTGATATCTTGTGTCGGACCGGCGCACCAAAATCCACAACGCGGAACCCTTTAAGGGGTCCGCGGTCCGTGGATGCCTGCCATGGTTTTGGCTATAAATAGCAAAACCAAACCAAGTAGTTTTTCATCCCTTTCTATCATACTCTTACATATCTCTCTAACCTTTCTAACTCATATCATATTAGTGATCTCTTTTGTAGCAAAGAAGATCAAGTCACATTCAAGCTTCAAACGAGAAGTTGGAAGTCTTGTTTGTTTAGTGTTGTATGATCTTGTGTTGATTCATACTTCATTGTTGTATTAAACCATCATAATCTTGTGAGTGTGAGTGGTTAGTATTTTAGTCCTCAAAATACATTGTGTGTGGGAGTGGTTGTACCCTTGGAAAGAACTCGACATCTAGCTTAGTGTCGGAAATAGTGTGTAAGTGTAAAGGTTTTCTCCGCCGGTGAAAGGAGCTTGTTGACTAGTGAAGTTAAACTCTAGAGTGTGAGACTCGGGGAGTGGAGTAGGGCAAGGAAAAAGAGTCCTTGTAGACCGAACCACTATAAACAACTTGTTGTGGTTTGATCATTTCTTTCCTTATTTACTCTTTACATATTGCTTGCATATTTCATTAACATATCTAAGATCAATATCAATTGATCTTTCAATAAGTTTCAAAACAAAGTTTTTAATTGGTAAACTATTCAACCCCCTTCTAGTTTTCTACAATTGGTACCAGAGCCTCGTTGCTCAAGAATTTCTAAAATAACTTGTATTTTATAAACTTGAAACGATCCATGGATTCTGAAAACTTTAAAGAAGGGCAATCTATGCAAAGACCACCACTCTTTGAAACCAATGGATTTATCTATTGGAAAACCGTTTTGAAACATATGTAAAATCAAAAGATATAGATCTTTGGTTTATTATTGTTAAAGGGATTTTAGTTCTACAACAAAGGATATTTCTGTTGATGAACAAAAGAAATTAGTTGCTAAAAATAATGAAGCTAAAATGATGCTTTATAATGCTTTACCTAGAAAAGAATATGAAAGAATTTTTATGTGTGAAACCGCCAAAGATATTTGGGAATCTTTAATTGTTACACATCAAGGTAATTCACAAGTCAAGGATAACAAAATTGATCTTCTTGTTCAACAATATGAACAATTTGTTATCTCCTAAGATGAAACCATTGATTGTGGCTTTGCTCGCTTTAATACTATTATTACATCACTTAAAGCACTTGATGAATCTTTTCGTAGTAAGAACTTTGTCAGGAAATTTCTTAGAGCACTCCATCCCAAATGGAGAGCTAAAGTGACCGCTATTGAAGAATCAAAAGATCTCTCAAAATGTCACTAGACGAGCTAATCGGTAACGTCAAAGTACACGAAATGGTGATGGAGAAAGATTCGGAGATCATCAAAGAAAGAAGGGAGAAGATCAAATCCGTTGCTCTAAAAGCAAAGGCGGAATCAAGTGATGATGACGAATCTTGCTCCGGAAGTGAAGATGAGGAATATGCCATGGCCGTTAGAGATTTTAAGAAGTTCTTTAGAAGAAGAGGAAAGTTTGTAAGACAACCTCGAGAAGAAAAGAAGCCATTCGAAAAGATCGGGATGACAAAAAGGGTAAAGGTGAAAGAAAGTGTTTTAGATGTGGTGATGCAAGTCATCTCATAGAGAATGTCCCAAGCTCCCTAAAAGCAAAACTCAACGAGCTTTTGTAAGTGGTGCTTGGAGTGATAGTGAAGACGATGAAGAATCAAGCAAGGAAGAGATCGCCCTAATGGCACATGAGTCAAATGAGGTACTTTCCGACTCTTCTTATTCTTCTATTGATGATGACACTTTGCAAAAACAATATAATCAATTGTGTGAGCTAAGTCTAAAAATCATAACTAAAAATAAATTTTAAAAACCAAAAAGGAATTTTTGGAAAATGAAGTTTATGAGTTAAAAGAAAAAGCAAAACGACTTGAAAAAGGAAAAGCAAATGACGATGATTGTAAATCATGTCAAGAGCTTAATCTTGAAATAGAAAAACTAAAGCTCACACAAGATGTTCTAATCGAAAATAATTCTAAATTTAAAAGGTTTAACAAAAACATCGATCTTGCCGATGAAATAGTTAAAATTCATAAAACACCAGGAGACATGAATGGGCTAGGTTTTAATGAAGTATTAATTCCAAAGAGTCAAAACAAAACGCGAAAAGGACGAACAAATCGTCAAAACTGCCGTAAAGACAACACGGACGGAACCAAAATAAGGGTTCCGTCCGTTAACAAAATGGTGCCGTGGGTACTTCAAAGAGACGTAATGTTCGTGATACGGACCATAATGAATTTGTCAAAGTAACAAAGAAAACCAAGGATAGTGTTAAACTAAAACCACCGTTACATGTGAGTAGGACTTCAAAAATGAATTTAGATCTAAAACTACTCAACAACGATATAAAACACCTATTGCCAAACGCCCTTTCCTAAGAGCAACCACAACGCATAAACCAACTACCAACACAATGGTTGGAATCAAAACTTTCCTAGACCATATCAAACTCCATATTACATGTCATGGAACTCTTACCCATCATTTCCATACATGAATCAAATAAATGGTATGTTTAACCCAAACGGACCCATGAGATATTGGGGACCAAATGCTTGAGTTATTTGCTTCTAGGTATGCTTGAAAGTTGGATTGGAACCCGATGAATGGATAAAAGATAGTGGATGCTCACGACACATGACGGGCAACAAAGTCTCTTCTCATCATACCAAGAGTATGACGGAGGTAATGTCACTTTTGGTAGCAATCTCAAAAGCAAAATCATTGGCAAAGGTACGATCGCTCATAACTCCCTAACTATTGAAAATGTTGCTCATGTGGATAGGTTAGGATTTAATCTACTTAGTATTAGCCAATTATGTGATAAAAGTATAAAGTACTATTTGATGAAAATGGTAGTAAAATACTAAAAGATGGTATCACCATAGCTAAAGGAGTTAGGAAAAATAACATATACGTCATGAAAATAGATAAAACATATAATGACAAACTTTGCCTAACAACATTAGATGATAGCTCATCTCTTTGGCATAGACGCTTAGGTCACGCTAATATGAGACTTATACAAAACCTATCTTCAAAAGAGCTAGTTAGGAATTTACCAAAACTAAAATATGACCAACACTTTTGCGACGCTTGCAAAATTGGTAAACAAACCCATAGTAGTCATAAATCTAAAAATATGGTGTCCACATCTAAGTGTCTAGAATTATTACATATGGACTTGTTTGGACCATCCGCTATAAGAAGCTATGGAGGCAACTTATACACTTTGGTCATAGTAGATGATTACTCAAGGTTTACTTAGACATTGTTTTTGAAAAACAAAAATGAAGCTTTTGATAAATTTGAAATCCTTAGCAAGAAAATTCAAAATCAACTAGGTGTTAACATTGTGTCGATCAGAACGGATCATGGTCGTGAATTTGACAACGAAACTCAATTTGGAAACTTTTGTGATACAAATGGTATAACACATAACTTTTCGGCCCCACGAACACCTCAATCAAATGGAGTAGTAGAACGTAAAAATAGAACAATTCAAGAAATGAGTAGAACAATGCTTAATGAACAAAACATTCCTCAAAAGTTTTGGTGTAACGCCGTTGACACTTCTACATATATTTTAAATAGAGTCTTAATCGTCCTTTCCTAAACAAAACACCATATGAGCTTTATAAAGGTAAAAGCCAACTTTAGGATATTTTAGAGTCTTTGGTTGTAAATGCTTTATTCTTAATACTAAAGATTATCTCACCAAGTTTGACCCAAAGTCTTATGAAGGTGTATTTCTTGGTTATTCTCAAACTAGTAAAGCTTACATTGTCCTAAACAAAGAAACAATGATAGTCGAGGAATCGTTGAACATAACATTCGACGAAAGTCCACCTCCCTCTAAGACATCACCTTTGGTAGATGATGACTTAGTTGAAAGTCAAATGATAGAAAGTCAAGAAATAATTAATAATAACAAGGAAGATGAACCATTAAATAAAGAAATTGTAAACATCAAAGAATCTAAAAGTCATCCTTTAGAAAAGGTCATAGGACAACTAAATCAAAGAACCTTAAGGTCACAAGCCCAAAATCAAAGTAATTATTTTTGTTTTGTATCCACCATTGAACCAAAAAAACATAAATGAAGCAATAAAAGATGAATCATGGGTAATTGCCATGCAAGAAGAATTAAACCAATTGGTTAGAAATGATGTTTGGAAATTAGTTCCAAAACCTAAAGATCAAACTATAATTGGAACGAAATGGGTTTTTCAAAATAAAATGGATGAAAATGGTATAGTATCTAGAAACAAAGCTAGGCTTGTTGCAAAAGGTTATAATCAACAAGAGGGGATTGACTATGATGAAACTTATGCACCGGTAGCTAGACTTGAGTCTATTAGAATATTACTTGCTTATGCATGTGCCTATGATTTTAAATTATTTCAAATGGATGTTAAAAGTGCTTTCTTTAATGGGTTTATTAACGAAGAAGTGTATGTTGCTCAACCTCCCGGTTTTACCGACTTTGAGAAACCACATCATGTCTTCAAACTCAAGAAAGCATTATATGGTCTTAAGCAAGCACCAAAAGCTTGGTATGACCGACTTAAGACTTTTCTTATTGATAACAAATACACTATGGGATTAGTAGATAATACTCTTTTTACCAAGAAAAGGAATCACATATTATCATTGTTCAAATATACGTTGATGACATTATATTCGAATCAACTTGTCAAGAGCTATGTGATGATTTCTCTAAAATCATGCACGACGAGTTTGAAATGAGTATGATGGGTGAGTTAAACTTCTTTCTAGGACTTCAAATTAAACAACTAGAAGATGGCATATTCTTTAACCAATCTAAATATATAAAAGACATGCTTAAGAAATTTGGTCTTGAAGATTCCAAACCAACTAAGACACCCATGTCCTCGGACACTAAACTCACCAAGGATGAGGAAGGTGAATCTGTAGATAACACTAAATATAGAGGAATGATTGGTAGCCTACTCTATCTTACGGCTAGTAGACCCGACATTATGTTTAGTGTTTGTCTATGTGCTCGCTTTCAAGAAAACCCAAAGGCATCACACTTAGAAGCCTTAAAAGGATTTTTAGATACATTAAGGGAACAACGTGTTTAGGATTATGGTATCCCAAAGGAACGGGTAGAGAAACCATAGTGTATGCCGACTCGGATCATGCCGGTGATTATGTCGATATAAAAAGTACAAGTGGTATTTGCACTTTTGTTGGACATTGTCTCACCTCATGGTTTGCAAAGAAGCAAACGGCTTTAGCCATCTCAACTACTGAAGCCGAGTACGTCTCACCCGGAAAAGCATGTCAACAAGCTCTTTGGATGAAGCAAGCTCTCGTAGATTACGGAATTCATCTCAACGACATTGTGATACTTTGCGACAACAAAGGAGCCATCGATCTCAACAAGAATCCCGTTCAACATGCTCGTACAAAGCATATTGAAATCCGTCATCTCTTTCTTCGCGACAATGTTCAAAAAGGAAACATTTCAATCGAGAAAGTATCCTCCGAAGACAACATTGCCGACATCTTAACTAAGCCTCTTAAACGAGAACCTTTTAATCTTCTTAGACTTGGTTTAGGGTTAATGGAACCAAACATGTAGGATAAACATAGCCAAAAACATTAGAATAGTCAAAACAAAACAATTTTGTTTGTATCCGCATCGTAGCCACGCACCAACGACAACACGGACGGAACCAAAATTTGGTACCGCTCGTCCGTGGTGCTACAGTATAAAAACGCTACCTACAAACATCTTCTTCCTAAAAACCCACTTTACCAAAACGTGTAAAACTTAAACCAAGCTCATTATTGACATCTTCCCACTCACTAATCACTGAAGATAACATCATTGTAAGTATCCTAACTACATTTTATCTCTTAATTTTGAGTCTAGGATTCTTATTTATGCACAAAACTATCACAAATCATTACATGGGGTTTTATGTATGCTTTAATACCAAATATGAATTCAATTGGCAAATTGCATAACTAGTCATTGAAATTAGGTACTACATTATCATATTGCATAAACAAATCATGCTTCCCACTAATTGATAGATAATGAATATAAGGCCTTATTCAAATAACCAAACACCCCATGTCAAAAATTTGAAAAGCTTCTCACTTGTAGGAAAACAATTTTTCATTGCTAATACAAATAGAAACGTTAAATTTTCATCACTTGCATGCTCTTGAATACTAAAGGTATTGCATAACTAATATGCATTCCGGGTATATTCAAATGAAGCCACATTGAATTAGGAGCATTTGGGTTATCTCATGGTATTTGCCAAACACCCCACTAAAACCATTTTTGTGCATAAAATGAGTCGAGATAACCGCAACTCCAAATTGTTTTCATATAGGCACACACTAGAACCAAAACGTTAAAGTTTATTCTCATTTTAACATATTAATTCTTGTCCTTAGGAATAACCATGGTAGCCGCAAGATTCTATGATCACAAAGACACCCTTAACTACATTCCCAAACATCACAAAACCAAAGGACTTACCAAGGAACAAGTAGAAATATTTAGGGTCTAGAATCAAGGTATTTCCATGAGGGTAGAACCATTCACCCATCCTTCCTTGAAAATACCAATCTCCGTGAAGAACTAGCCGCCATTCAATTCGATTGTCTTCTTGACATCGATGAACCAATTTGTCCTAGGTTTGTGTTAGAATTCTATGCTAGTGTGACCGGCTTTAGTGATGAAGACGATGATGAATTTTGTCTTAGGTTTAGAATCAATCAAAACGACTACACCATCACCTTAGCCAACTTTGCTCAAGTGCTAGGAATTCCCAACCGAGGACTTGTGTCTCTCGGATAAGTGGTCACTCACCGCCTTGATGCAATCAATGACCGCTCTACTCCCTACCAAACCCGTTTGGCCGATAAGGATGTCATCCGTGAACACCTATTTAACCCAAGGGGTGACACAACCCGAGTTACCCGAAAAGGAAAAGAGGTAAACCGAGATCCATATGGAATGGAGCTAAATGAACTTAAGCCCGAATTTAAGAAATGGGAGGAGCTACTTAGAGCCAACGTCATTAGCACCATAGGAAATAGGGATCACATCAACGCTTGCCTTTGTCACATGCTCTACAACTTGTCCACCAGTCAACCATTCAATTTAGCCTACTACATCGCTAGGAGAATGATTGATATTCCAACTCAAGGATCGGTTGCTCTTCCATACGGGATGCTTCTCACCCGTCTCTATAGAAACTTTGCACCAATTCCACCAACCCCAAAAGGGATGCACCTTCACTATGAGCTCATCCCTCACATCTTTGTACCTTTGAGTGATGCACGAGTTGCTAAGACAAAAGGCAAGAGAGCAAAACCTCCAACTCCATCATCATCATCATCAAATAGCTCCGAGGATGGTCTTCCAAGCTCTCATCTTCCACCTCATGAGTATTATGCGTCTCTTCCCGAGATAGAGAATGAATCAGCAGAATTCAAGCAAACTAAGGGAATGTTCAAGTGCCTTGGTAGGATGATGAACAAGATCTACAAGAAGTTGGACAAATAAGGGTCCATTAAGGAGTGTTTGGAACAATACATTATCATTAATGTTTGATACAATTTAGTTGTTTTTATTATGTAGGATGATAATATAACTTAAAACAATGGTGTATGCTAACAATCTTATGCAGGGGGATAGCACAAGTATGCTATCAAATTTTACCCATTTTCACTATAATGTGAAAATCAATAAGCCTTGCTCAAAATCTATGCTCCACTATGTTTATATATGTGT
The DNA here is from genome assembly GCA_910596185.1 of Chrysanthemum makinoi. Lineage (NCBI taxonomy): Eukaryota > Viridiplantae > Streptophyta > Magnoliopsida > Asterales > Asteraceae > Chrysanthemum > Chrysanthemum makinoi. The sequence continues at coordinate 37,028,908 of OU343222.1, read as the reverse complement.
TATTTACTTTTCCTAACTAGAAATGTTTAGTGTCACATGTTTTGAGAAAAATTTCGGTTTCGAAAAGTCCCGACACCTAAAAATGAACTCATCATTTTTTCAGATCGCACGGACGACGGCACCAATTTTGGTACCGTCTTATGTAAATGGTACCGCACTGCACGTACGGACCAGACGGCACCCTTTTAGGGTTCCTCTGTATTTTGGTGCCGTGGATCCTCGTGTAATTTTCTCAATTTCGACTCTTTCGTGATTCCAAATTACCATCCATTGCTTATAAATCAATCTTAACTAGTTTATACACTTATTAGAACTAGTATAATTCACTTAGGTATATAAGAAATCCATTTCCCACCAAAATTCAAAAATTTGAAAAATCCACCCAAGGAGCCCTTTGGCATAAAGGAAGGAACCAAATTTTTGGTACCTTCAACCGTGGTAATCTCGATTATTAGAAATTCCACTCATTAGAACACATTTATTGCAAATCTTTTCTCTTCACTCCATCCCTATTGTATGGCTTGACTTGGGTGATATGACTAGCATTCAACCCACTTCCAAATCATTAGGAACCTCATCTCTTCAATGGTTTAACATCAAATCAAACACATTCCTCCATAATTTTTCACTTCTATAAATTGAGAGGTTTTACCATGATCATCCTCACACCTTCTTCATTCTACTATCATCTAGCAGAAAAACACAAGTCAAAATGACAAAAACATCTCCTAAACCTTGCAAGAAAACCGCTAGAATTAGTGTGGCCTTGTTGTTTCTCAACTTAGCTCCTCATCCGAGTCTTCTCCACTCACAATCTCATCTCCCATCCGAGATGATACAAGCCTTACCTTAGCTACACCTACTCAATCACACATTGTGATCACCACTCCACCACCAACAAAAACACCAACTTCACCTCCACCGCCACCCATCCAAACATCCAAAAAACACCTCACCATCTTCACCCACCAAGGTCTCCAACTCTCATTCCTTTGGAGTTATTTTCAACACCACCCACTTCTCCAAATCCTTTCTTGGAGGACTTGGATGACTTGCCTCTAGGCCAAATCATCCACCACCATTGCCATC
>OU343222.1:36909059-37027719 GCA_910596185.1 Chrysanthemum makinoi | reverse complement strand
AAAAATATTATATATTCGGCAATGTAATTATTTTCTTTATAATAAGTTGGTTGGATTATCCAAGCTTACTAACTATGAGGCCCAAATGGGCTTGTCATTTAGTTCATGGTTTAAGCTCATTACTTTTTACACAATCTAACTGATTAAGCTCAATGCAGTTTCGTATAATTAGATCATTTATAAATTTAAAATAAATATATAAAACTGTAGTCTCGCAGTATTGTATGCGACCCCTTTGTATCATATATTAATGTCAATATTTAATTCCATTATACTATGTACATATTCCTACACAGTTTTGTGTATTTTTTTTTTTAGTCTTGGTTTCATAATTAGGTTCATACATATTTATGAATTGATTCTAAATAGAGATTAAGTTTTGACTATTGATTGTGATGGTAGATGAATGAGATGATGGTGGTTGTGAGAGTATTTTTTTTAAGAAAGTAAGAGAGAGATAAATTGGCAAGTGATAGTAACTAGATAATGAGTAGATGGGTATGCGTACGAAGATGATGATAATATGGTATAACTTGAAGGTGTGTTAGATATGGTGTGAATTATATGTTCATATTTTTAACTTTGTCTAAAAATCAAAATTATAAAGGAAAATTATAAAGAAAGATAACAAGGATGATGGTGAAATTAATTGTGGCAGCTAAAGGTTCTACTGCAATGTAAAAGAATGATGATGGTTTTTTCGATGTTAAGAATCACAAGGATACAATGAAGAAGGTTGCTGATCAATCTCGACCTATTGGAGGTGTGAATCTGAATAAGCCTAAACCTAACTTTTGGAGACCGAAAACGACGGCAACTACCAATCAAAGTTCGGATCCAAAGGAGACTTCTTATTTTAATGCTAAATCTGGTACGAATGCTAAGTATTTTAATTCTTTTGATGTTTTGGCCTCGTTGGTGGAGGAGGATGAGGATGGGGTTCAACCGAATGGTATGGGGTCACAAGATCAGCTTGTGAGTGATTTGAAAGAGAATGTGCAAGCTGAGGCTTCCAAGCCTAGTACTTCTTCTTCTCCTTATAGTTCTTTATCTAAGGTGGGTAACTCATTCTCTAAGGTGGGTACTGTGAAAGTTTCTGACAGTGATGATGATGAGGTTTTTGAAGACCACATCGAGACTTCGTATTCTAGTAGTGGGGGTAACAAGCAGAGTTTTTATGAGCAATGGAAAGCGGATACGGGTGACTGCAACAAATATGAGGATGATTTCTTTGATGATTGTGGTCTCTCTCCGGTACAATTAAAGGCTGTTGATGCCCATGACTTTATACTTGGGATAGGTTGATTTGTTTTTTGCATAAAATTTTGATCTATTTTATTTTATGCTGGTTTAATCTTGTGTTCTAGTTGGTGATAGCTACTTTCATTTATGGTATGTCATAAATGAGTTAGTGGTTGTTTCAAGCAGTTGCTTAAGGTTAATATGGTATTTCAGTCGCATTTTATTGTACTTAACAATTTGTTTGGAGTAATATGTTTTATCGGGTGGAATGCTCTTTACTCAAAATTAATTATAGGTGTTGACTGTTGATTTAGGAAGAGATAAAAAGACGGGGTAGGTGGATTATGAAAAAGGAATAATGATATGTTATTATTTTATTCAATTTTTTTGTTAAAGAAAGAGAGTATAAAGACGATTTTACCCTCATGAGGGATTTATCGGAATAAACTATCGAATAAACACTACAAGAATCAGGAGAACAGGCGACGAGTAAAATGCCGAGGTCACTTTTGCCGGGCACGAATACCCTACACGACAAAAAAATGCTTGACCGGAGGCGCTGAAATTTTTGTCAATATAATGTCGACGTAGGGCGTTTAACATAAAAGTCAAATTTGACTTGTATTTTCAGGCAATTTTTTGGCGGGATCTTTTGGCTACGATTTGGCGGGATCTTTTGACTTTCCCTCAGGCTCAAATACCACAAGCTTTCACGCCTCGGGGATGTATGACGCTGACGCCACGAAAAAATCGTAGGCGTAAGCGTCGATTGTACTAGTGAAATTATCGGAAGTTAAAATGAGGGACTGTTGGTGTTATTCTTTTCAAAAATAAGGATCATTTGTGCACAAACCAGAAGGACAATCCGTGTAATTTACTCTACTTTTCTTGATTTTCTTTTGTTTATGAACTTTGATTCGTGTTTTGCTTTTATGTCATTTCTCATGCACACTATAAACCTATCCATATCAACGGGTTTAATTACTTATGAACCATGTTCATTATTTTATATTTCAAGAACTAGTAAGTCAAAAACTAAGTGTATTGGATGAAAATGAGGCGTGATTGATGAAGTCATGCTTGAATACTACAACACTTGACTTAACCTTCCAAGACGCCAGCTCTTTTTGATAATGCATTATGTCATTATATCAATGGGAAATAATTGATTAGTATAATCTTTTGTCAAACTAGATTTTAAATTCATAGAGGATCTTTGTCAACGTTACGAATTTCATTTTTAATAATCTTACTTAATTAAATTAAGGAGTTTGTATTACTACAAGGTTAAAAAATAAACATACATAAACATTGGTCTGGACCGAGCAGAGACCAAAAAAAAAAATCACAAATAATTAAACGGCAACCAAAGTCCTTTGGTGGGTTTGGTCAGAACGCTTTGAACAATCCTTATCAATACACTAAAAGCTTTCGTTTGTTAGGACGGAATGAAATGTCAAGTGAATTGAATAAACGATGTAATGGAATAAAGAGTGTAATATAATGATTCATTGTAGTTATTACTCATGTTTGGTTTGTATGATAAAACATAATGAAATTGATAATAAAAAGACTAAAATAACCATTAATGATAGAAAAATTATTTAATATGGTTAATTAATGATGGAGTTTTTTGTAATTTTGATTCCATTACAAGTTGTAATGATAAAAAAGTAGGAGACCCTTAAGGAATAATTTTGGTGTGGGTCATTACTTGTAATGAATCAATATATTCTATAAATGTAAACAGACAAAATTTACAGCTTTGGTTACTACATACCAAACAATACTTAAGACTTTTAAGTTGAGTGAGTAGGGCTGTAAACGAACTGAACGTTCAGTGAACATTTCATGAACCGTTCGGTAAGAAGTTCGTTTATGTTCGCTTTTTATTAAATGAGCGAACATGAACAATATTTTCGCTTTTAGTTAAATGAACGAACATGAATAAAATTCGCGTCCGTTCATTTATGTTCGTGAACATCCGATTATGCGTTCGTTAACGTTCGTTTATGTTCATTTATTTATTTATGCTCGTATATAATAAATTTTAATTGTATCATTATAAAATTGGGTTGTTTAAACAAAACAACACTTATAAAACAATATATTATGCACAATTTAATAAAGTTTATGTTTGTTTGTCTACCTCCATTTATGTTCGATCATTTACGTTCGTTTAGCGTTCGTTTATTGTCTTAATGAGCGAACATAAACGAACATGAACAACTATTTTCTTAATAAAGCGAACATGAACAAGAAATTTCGTCCGTTTAAGCGTTCGTGTCCGTTTATTTGTCGGTTAAAATTAAATGACGAACATGAACAAGGCCCGTTAAGTGTTAAATCGGTTAATTCGACATATGGTGAGTGTATCAACTTGTTTATGGCAATATGTGTAAAGGTGGTATAAACATGAGTGTTAGAGCTGAGGAGATAAATAATGGATCAACATATATTTTTTTTTAAATTATAAGCTTCTTTATAGCGTGAATTTTAGAAGCCTCAAAATATATGCCTGTTTGTATATTTGAGGCCTTAAAATTTACTTTCGATAAAAAAATGTTAATGATATATGATTTTTAATTATGTTTATATGTAAAAGTGAAGCTAGATTGTTTAAATATTACGGGCTTTTTAATAGTTATTATGATATATCTTTGATCGTCATATTCTATTATGATATAAGTTTTTGCACAAGGCTTTCGGAATCTCAGCTACAACAATGATCATAATTTTTTTTTTTGAACGGCGACAATTTATTAAAAGCTAGCAAAGACTAGCAAACCAAGAATTACATAGTATGAGTATTAATAGGATTTCCTAACCAATCTATCCAACTTGTTGGTACTTGGGATTTCTAGATGAAATCCACAAGAAGAATGATAAACAATATTATCCCATAGTAAGCCTTATTAGGCTTAGACGTCCGAGAAAATCCAAATTCAAAAAATTCGGATTGACCACATCAAAATAGCAACCACCTTCAATAATAATCTTGGCACTCTTGGACATTGGAGAAGCATCTAACCATGTGTACGATCTTGCTTGAGTAGAAGATAACTCCGAAAATCCAAAGAACACCACTAGCTAAAAGTTGGATCTTTGCCATCCCACACAAGAAAAACAGGTGATCTACACATTCCACATTCCTACACAACAATGATCATAATTACGTGTTTATACTTCTTAATTACGTGTTTAATACTTCTGTTGAAAAATAACAAGCGTGGCTATTTAAACAACAATCTAGTAACATTCGTATTGGATGACGCAAAAAGAAATAAATTCTAGTTTGTCAAAACACAATAAAAAAAAATAAAAAATTATCTCACTTTTTCCCTCTTCTTAGTTCTTATTCCGAAAGGAACATGAGACTATGAGTATTAGACCAAGAATAATATTCGAGGAAATTTGCAGTATGGCCTTTTTGATAACTATATTATCAAAATAGACTTGGCTATGAGTATTAGACTAAGGTGGTGTTTGTTTTTTAAAATGCTCAAATTTGAATCAACGAACACCGGCGTGAACGCACATCAATACGGGCGGTAAATGTCGAATCGAGCATGCGGCGGAAAACTCATGTTTGAACCGCATTTGCTTGCTCATACTAAAATGTTTTTTTTGGCTATTTTTGTGTCAACAAGAGGCATTAAGACACCCCTCTCAAATCTAGACCATTAAGATCTTACGCCTTTCCTGGGAAAAGGAAAACAACGGTCTGAATGACCAAAATGTCTGACCGCGTCTGAACAGTTCAGATTCAGAGGCTGTTAAGAGCCTCTTTTTGAAAAAAAACAAACACGATCTAAGAATAATGTTCGAGGAAATTTGCAGTATGGACTTTTTGATAACTATACTATCAAAATAGACTTGAATATGAGTATTAGACCAAGAATAATATTCGAGGAAATTTGCAGTATGGCCTTTTTGATAACTATATTATCAAAATAGACTTTTTGAGAGTCTTTTACCAAAATCTATACGGCGTGCGAATTAATTTACGCATTTTCTCTTTGCACATCCTTCTATTTTGCATCCATTGATATAGTGACACGTAAATAAGTGAAAGCAAAACGTCTTGTGCATCCCTCTCTTTTGCACATCCTCACAAAGTGACATGTCATCTGTGTGCGCAAATTAACTTGCGCATCCCTCTCCTTTGCGCATCCTCTACTTTGCACATACACTTCTGAATGGTTGATATAGTGACATGTAGACAAGTGCAAGCAAAATTTCTTGGCATCCATCTCCTTTGCGCATCCCCACAATGTGAAATCCGTTCAAAAATTGTATAAAATGAGATGTAATCACACTAAAAAATCCAAAAAGACCAAAAATCAGAAAAACTAGAAACTATGAGTTTTTCTCAAGGGAAGTTTCAGGTATGACTGTATATATTTGCAGTATTATTTCCTTCCTTTTTGTTTAAAATAAATGTGCTCCAACATGTATGTGCAGATGTTTAAAATAAGGGGATCACTCTATGTGCAGATTGGTATGCGCACCTGCGCATAGTGTGTTGTCATAAATGGGTTTGCGTATCTGCGTATAATGTAGATATTGGTAATGAGCTAAATTTGTGTATATTTTGGTTATTCTAATATGTAAGTGTAGATTTTGGTAATAAATTTATAATATTTTCTTAGTTAATTAAGTATTGTATTTCTTTTATATAAGTTCTGGTTTTTCAGCCGGCTAATTTATAAAGTTTGAGTTATCGTCACACAAAATTAAACCACATAAAAATGACATAAACAGGTAATATTTTTTTTTTTAATTGAAAAGCAATGAGCATAATTATATCAAAATATACTATACGACTGGAATTAGCTAGGCTGTAACCTGAAACAGCTAACTAACCCAAATGCGACCCAAATTAGCACCTTAAACTTTTTTCTTTAATACAAGTAAAGTATGACATACGAAGCAAATTCTCTTATTAGATTAAGATGTGTTCCATTTTTATGGATAGTTGTTTTTAATCATTTTAGGAAAATGTTACTTGTGAAGGCTCTATTCATCAGCATGCATTGAATCTGATTCTCTCTCTTTTTTTTGGCTGTTAAAGAGATGAACATAAACAAGGAATCTTTGATGGTGGAATGTTTTATGTGCAAAATACAGCTTAAAAATGATACTAATGCTATTGATTAATATTAACTTATCGTAACTTTTCCTAGCTTGAATCATGAAGGCATGACATAATTTATTTCATGGCTATGATTTTTCTGAATGATTATCAATTCATCAAATGGTGCTCACAATCTACAAGGATTTTTTTATTTTATTTTTATTTTTATTTAACGACGTCACTCTTGAAATCTGACCCCCGAGTTAAACCATCCGAACGGACAGGCATCGGGACCCGAACCACTAGGAGAGACCCGCGAAGGGAAACCCTTAGAACTCACTACAACAATCGGATGGACGAGCGAGGAGCCTTTCGCCGAGGACACCATGTCCCCGGCGAAAGTCACTAAACGACAAAATAAAATCTGACGTGGCACATAAATACGCTGACTTGTTATGGAAAATTCAACGGATACTTTCTGCGGGGACATGTCCCCGGCGAAAGTAAGTTTGATTTTATCAAACTTTGACCGCATAGTCAAAATTCAAGCGAAAGTTTCTCCGGGGACTCGCCCGCCAAAAGTATATTCCACTTTTACCAAAGTTTGACCAAAGTCAAAAGCATGCTAATTCTTCGCGGGAAAATTCCCGCCAAACCTTCCCGGACAGGTCCCTCGGCAAAACCTCTATTTATAAAAATACACTTTATTGCAACTATTAATACATAACTAACACCCCGATGCTTGGATAGTCTTTTCATTACATAAAAACCCTAAATTATTTTAAAATTAAAACGGCATATCTTTAGTTCCATCGTGTGTCGTTACAAAATATCTGGTCAAAAGAAACGAAGACTTGAATTTTGAGCAGTTGGGTTGTATCTCCAGGTTATCCAACGCTTGGGATTTCTTGATGAGACTTGACGAAACAGAGTAGATATATAGGTATGGGAAAAAACAAAAATATTAAATTTATGATGAATTAATATGGTTCTTAATTCGTGTTTGTTAAATGTGATATTGTTTCTTCAGTTTCATTCTTTGAGCATATGTAATTTAGTATTGGAAAATGGGTGTTTGTACACCATAATCTGGTTAACTAAGAACATGATCAGCTTTACAAATCCAGCATGTGCTTTGATTTATAAAAATACTTGACAGATACATACTACAAGAACAACAACAACATCAACAACAACAACTATAAGAACAACTACTACTTTGATCAACAACAACAACAACAACAACAACAACAACTACTACTACAAGAACAACAACTACTACTACTACTACATACGAAGATTTTCCATATCACCTAACAGCTCACGAAGTAATGCATCCGACTGACATGCGTGGTCGTCAGGAATCCTTGCCATTTGAAGTCTTGCCTCCAGCAACCTTACTCTTGTCTCTAGCACATGTTTTTGTGATTCCGGCAAGTTTATCCTAAGATCTTTTCATGGAAGCTTCGAGCACTGTTGGTGCAGATCCGAACCTTGAGAAGAGATTGTTCTTAAGTACTGCCAAATGCATCCTTCCACATAAAATATCCTCACCCATTATCTTTTCTGGGCTGTTACATAATAAGAAAATTATAAGAGATTACAACCCAATTATTTGTATATTTACATAAATAAGAAATGTATGATTGTTCACCTTTGACAGAGGACATGAATAATATTGTTGTCCAGATGAATGTTCTCTATGTGATGTTCTTAATTTTATATTTCCTGCTCCACAAGAACACATAAAAGGATTAAATGACTTCATCTCTGGTTTTGAAATTTGTGTGAAGATAAGAGGTTGTGAGGTTGAGTGGTTTCGAGGATAAGATTTGGTAGTTTTTTGTGGGATAAGATCTCAAGTTTTCATTATATGATATATAGAGCAGATCTGGTAGCTTTTGGTGGGAAGTTTTGGCGCTATGTTTTTTGTGGGAATTCTTGGCGCCATTTTTTTGGTGGGAAGTTGAGACCAGTAATAATAATAATAATAATAATAATAATAATAATAATAATAATAATAATAATAATAATAATAATAATAATAATAATAATAATAATAATAATAATAATAATAATAATAATAATAATAAACATAATAATAATAATAATAATAATAATAATAAACATAATAATAATAATAATATACCATGATACGTATACCGTAGCACCTATACTTGCTCGTTTAACATGATACGTATACTAATGCACTTATACTCGCTCGTTTAACATGATACGTATATCAATGCACCTATACTTGCTCGTTTAACATGATACGTATACCATAGCACCTATACTTGCTCGTTTAACATGATACGTATACCAATGCACCTATACTCGCTCGTTTAACATGATACGTATACCATAGCACCTATACTCGCTCGTTTAACATGATACGTATACCAATGCACCTATACTCGCTCGTTTAACATGATACGTATACCATAGCACCTATACTTGCTCGTTTAACATGATACGTATACCAATGCACCTATACTTGGTTGTTTAACATGATACGTATACCAATGCACCTATACTTGCTCGTTTAACATGATATGTATACCAATGCACCTATACTTGCTCGTTTAACATGATACCTATACCAATGCACCTATACTCGCTCGTTTAACATGATACGTATACCATAACACCTATACTCGCTCGTTTAACATGATACGTATACCAATGCACCTATACTCGGTCGTTTAACATGATACGTATACCAATGCACCTATACTTGGTCGTTTAACATGATACGTATACCAATGCACCTATACTCGCTCGTTTAACATGATACGTATACCAATGCACCAATGCACCAATGCACCAATGCACCTATACTCGGTCGTTTAACATGATACGTATACGAATGCACCTATACTCGCTCGTTTAACATGATACGTATACGAATGCACCTATACTTGGTCGTTTAACATGATACGTATACCTATACATGATACGTCATATATTTTTAGACTTTGCCGTATCGCCGTGTCCGTGCAACCTAATTTAAAAGTAATTATATTAGTTTTATAATTTTTAGGTTAAATTTAATTATATAATTTTATAATTTATTATTAATTCTAATTATTTAAAATGATAATTTTAATTTTATAATGAAACCTTTTCCGGGGACATGTCCCGGGAAAGTTTTGGCGTAAATTTTCATTTTCCTCCGCTTTTTACTTTATCCATCATTTTCCGGGACTTGTCCCCAGAAAGTGTCACTAGAAGACAAAGAAACTTTCGCCGGATTTGTCCCCAAAAGTTGAAAGGAAATATTAACCTCAAATATTGACAGATCTGGTCTCACTCGGGAAAAAAAGCGAAAACCCTGTGGACAGCCACAGCTGCTGTCTTCCTCCTCTCAACTCACCACCGCAACACCACCACCGGCACAACCACTCCCACCGCATCTCTCACCACTCTCCACCACTACTCTCTCTCACCACTAATACTTCAACACCACTGCGTTGTCTTCCCCACACTCGCACCACTGTGCACGATGCATCTCAACCCCTCTCATTGTTTAATTCTTTCCTCAAACCCTCTCATTGTTTGATTCTTTCTCTTCTCTTCTCATTTCTTACTCTCGGCAATTAATGGTACCACATTACAACCGAGGTTAATTTTTAATTTTTTCAAATGTTTTTAATTTTTGTTAATTTGTTAATTTGTGTTAATTTTTTTTAATTTGTGTTAACTGTTTGTAGTTTTTGATTTTTTATTAAATTTTTTGTTAATTTTGTTTTTTGGTATAGTTGCTGCCTGAAGCCGATACCCGAAGCCGAGAAGTGAAGTCGAGACCACAACGCACGTGCTCTCGAGACCCCACTACCGAGGTATTTTTTTTGTGTTTATGTTTGTAGCGGGGACATGTCCCCGGCGAAAGTTTATAGTCGAGCATTTTTGGCCAAGTTCACAATCAAAAATATATATATAAGTGGCTTATGAGCTTATTTGTTTTCGGCTTATATTTCATAATTGAAGATATCAAATCAGTTTTTTTAAAAAGCTCCAAGTTCACAATCAAAAAATTGATTTTCCGCCTGAAGGTGTTTTGAAACAAAGCAGCTTGAGTGGTCAAGACCCACATTTGACCCATGTTTGAAACCATTTTGCACTTGGTTAATTGTTTGTTTATAGTTAGATTGCGTTTGGGGTCAACAGCATGGCGGTGCGTTTAGTTAATAGCGGCCCATAGGGGTGTTTGGATTGTTTCATTATGTACTAAATTTGAATAAAAAAGTTTGGTTCTTTAATTTGATATTCTAACTATTTTGCTTCTTGGAAATACTTTGGAAGTTGTTGTCGAGACGAGTTGCGAGCCGAGACCGAGCGAGTCCAACCGTGGACCATAGTGAGTGCGGTAGTTTTTTTTATATGTTTTTTTTTATATATGTCAAAAATATATATATAAGTGGCTTATGAGCTTATTTGTTTTCGGCTTATATTTCATAAGCTTCAATTTTCCAGCTTATTTGGAGACTTGTGGGCTTATATAAGTATATTATGATATAATAAACTTATATAAGCCGGAAAATTGAGTCTTATGATATATAAGCCGAAAAACAAATAAGATTAAACAAATAAGCTCATAGTATTGTATGGTATTTGATTGTGTTGAACTGTTGTAAATGACTTTAGGACTTTAGAGATTAATTTCGGAAAATCCCCGTCCGAAGTTAATCATCCTATAGAAAACCCGTCCGAAATTAATTTATTAGAAATTAATTTCGGAAAGTCCTCCGTTTGGGACTGCTTTTTGAATGTTTTGTCTCATTTAAGATATGAATGCGTATAATTGATTTACTATTTGTGAAATTTCGATGGTGTTTCCCTTTACTCCTACGAATATGTCTTTAATGCACATATTTGGGGAGTTGAGGAAATGCCGAAATTTTCTCAAACATTAAATTCAATTATACGCATTCATATATGAGACGAAACATTCAAAGAGTGGGTTAGGATTGCCTTCCATAATTGGATTAGGTGAACATTTTAAGTCTATATAATTATTTGTTGCTTCATTAAAACGCAGTTATGCCAATTGATAAAATTTGGGTCTCACTAGCACGTACTAGTAGAGAATTTTTAGTTGGTCTTAAAGCTTTCTGCAACTATTGCAATCCCTTGGTGAATATTGATGGGAATATAAAATGTCCCTGTGCTCGTTGTTTAAACATAAACTGGATAAAGCATGAATTTTTGTTTGACCACATACACACAAATGGTCGGACCATAGTTATGAAATGGTATAATCATGGTGAGCGGATGGCCGAACAGCCGCACACAACACAAGACACCGGGATGAGTGACATGGCGAGTTCCTTCATGATATTGGTCGAATAGCGAACCGTGATGATCCAACTCAAGAAAATATTGGCGAGACAAGTAACGACGCAATTCCTCAACGTAATGAGTATGAGGAGTTACTTGCCACCGCCAACGAAAAACTATACCCACGCTGTGAGTGGATGTCTTCATTAGACTTTATGGCAAAGATTACGCACATCAAGGTCAAAGGTAAAGTGAGTGACACCACATTTAATGAGTTACTAACTTTATTCAATGAAGTTTTCCGGCCGTTCTAGGATACAAATGCCATCGTCATACTATGAAATAAAGAAGACATTTAAAACTATCGGGTTAGGATATGAATCGATACATGCTTGTGTAAATGATTGCTTTTATATCGGGGCGGGCGAAGATTTGCGAGACTTGTCCGATCTGCGGCTAGTAGATGGAAAGAAAAGAACACACTGGGAAGAAAGTTCCTAACAAGGTGTTGCGTTACTTTCCTATCATTCCTAGACTACAACGTTTGTACAAGTCTAAACACACTGCAAAACATATGACTTGGCATGCGCCCGGGCAATCTAGGAGAACGGTAAGATGCAACACCCGGTTGATGGTCAAGCATGGAAGAAATTTGACATCAAGTATTTGAAGGAATTTGCTAAAGAAAAAAGAAACGTCCGGTTAGGGTTGGATGTGATGGTTTCAATCGTACGGCAACCTATAGTCGGTCATACAACATGTGGCGGTCATGTTAACCACATACAATAAACGCCCCCGGATATGTATGAGAGACTTCTCTATGTTGACATTGTTAATTCCGGGCCCCAAATCACTGGGAAGGATATTGATATTTACATGAGGCCTTTGATTGATGACCTAAAGACTTTATGGAAAGATGGAGTCATGACTAAGGATGCCGCTAAGTACAGGCACCGAATTCGTATGAAAGCGGCGCTTTTATGGACTATCAATGACTTTCAGCCGAAGTAGTTTGTCTAGGTGGAGTGGGCAAGGTTACATGGCATGTCCGACATGTAATGTAGACCAGTAATATGCGTGTTAAACAAAAACCGCTTATGTTGGTCACAGGAGATTCTTAAGCATGACCAATAAATGGCGGAAGAACAGAAGGGCATTCTATACAGAGGTAGATGATACAGACCCTCCTAGAAAATTTACCGATGATGACATCTTAGATCAACTAAGAAGATTGCCTAAACGTGTCCCGGGGAAACATCCAAGATATGGGGGTGCTTTGAAAAAAACGTGATCGGGATAGCGAATTGAATTGGACAAAAAAATATGTTTTCTACGAGCTAGAGTATTGGACTTTTCTTACACTAAAACACAATTTAGATGTCATGCATATCAAAAAGCGTATGAGAGTGTGTTGGGTTCTTTGTTAATGAATGACAAATCAAAAGACACCAACAAGGCAAGACAAGACTTACAAAATTTGAATATTCGTAATGACTTGTGGCTCGTCAACAAAGGAAACGGGAAGTGCTCTAAGCCTCATCCTCGTGACTCTTTCACAACCGAAGAAAGAAAACCTTTTTGTCAATTCATTAAAGGTACGCGTTTTATTTGAAAATTTCATTGTTCGAATTAATTCGCGTATTCATTTCGAAAACTTATTCTAATATCCTTATTTTTTTTCTTAATTCATCAAAGGTGTTAAACTACCTGATGGGTTTGGATCTAACTTCAAGCATAAAGTGACCGACAACGATAGCAACATAACAGGCTTGAAGGCTCATGATTGTCACATAATGATGCAACGGTTGCTTCCTGCTGGACTTCAAAATTACTTGAAGGACCAAACCACCGCAACACCAATAATCGAGCTTTGTTCATTCTTCAAAAAAATATGCGCTCGAAATTTGATGGTGGATGACATGTTGAAAGCTAGAGAACAACTGATCAATATTTTGTGCGGTTTCGAAGCAAATATATCCTTCGACTTTTTGACATTATGATTCACTTGGTTATTCATCTATCGGAAGAGGCTATTGAAGGCGGTCCTGTTTACATGAGGTGGATGTATCCATTTGAAAGATACATGAAAAAGCTCAAAATTATATGTCAAAATAAAGCCAAGCCTGAAGGTTCAATAGCGGAGGGTTATATTGCTGATGAAGCATTAACTTTCTGTTCGCATTATTTTCGGTTGTTGAGGCGAGATTTAATCATCCTGACCGGAATGAGGATGGTCCGAGGCCAACAAGTCGATTTGAGGTGTTTCGCTACAAAAAGAATGGTAAACAATCATTAGTTCGGTTTAAAGCGCATACAATGAAGCAAGTAGTATGGTACTATGATCATGAAATCGACCGATACGAACGCGTACCAAAGAGGTACGCGTTTTATTTCAAAATTTGTTTCACGTAAGTTGTTATTCGACGACTTATTCTAATATCATGAACATTTACGTGGCATTTCTGGCGAGACTTGCAAGAAGGGTTTCCTATTGGTTTGAGATGAAGGTAGACTTATTGTATGTATTAACCTGTAAAAATAACGACTATTACTCATATCTATCTATTCTTAACTTTTTCATAGATTCGTGAATTAAAAGTACAGAAGGACCTAAGTTGTACCGCTTGAGAGTTATTCGCTTTGGCTGTGGACCATCATGTACTGCAGTCTCGATCAACTCTTGCGTAGTCAACGGTGTGAAGTTTATCAGACACGACCGTGATTTACGTCATTCAACTCAAAACAGCTGAATTTCAACTCCTAACCCCGATGGGCGAATGCATTATGGCCATCTTGAAGAAATTCTCGAGTTTTCATATATTTCATTCAATGTTGTGTTGTTCAAAGTCAAATGGTTTGACACTAATAACAAGATAATCGCCTAAACGTTGTACCTATAGAAACAACATTACGCAAATTATGACCGATCGTGTATCGTTTCAAAATGAACCATTCATTCTTGCAACACAAGTCTTTTACCTTGATTTCCCGGGTAAACGTGGTAATTGGAAGGTCGTCCAAGATTCTTATCATCGAAAGATTTGGAACCCGGATATCATTGTGGTAGAAGACAACCAGGATGTTGTACATGACAACAACTCCTCACATATCACACTCTCTGCTGAGTTGGATCAGTTGGATTATAACATTATAAATATAGATGTTCAACCAACGGAAGTTGAGGCACCACCACCAATTATCACTATTATGGAAGACGAAGATGATATTGATTATGATGATCACGTTCCTTATGATTTAGCATTTGATGATGATGATGATGACCAAGAGAATGAAGATGATGAAGATGACAGTACTAATAATGTTGAATTTTATGTTGATGATGTAGGAGATTAATCTCGAATTGTAATTTGTAGAACAACAATTAATTATTTGAATGAAATTGTTATCGAGTGGTTAAATGTGTTTATTTGTTTGTTTATTTATTTATTTATTTATTTATTATAATTATCTTGTTGATATATACTGTTAAATGTGTTTATTTGTTTGTTTATTTATTTATTTATTTATTTATTTATTTAATTATATATATGTTTCTTCACTAATTTCTATGTTCGTTTAACAGATTGAAGATGTTGTAGCTAGGTCTCACGGTAGCGATGGAGGTAATTCGCCACCTCGTGGTCCCTCGAGGAGGATAGGCACCAATTGCCGGCGTAAGAATTTCTGAATTATTTTTCAATAAACTGTATTTGATTACATGTTATTTTAAATTGATAAAATGTTATTTTATGTCATCATCACTTGAATTTGATTACTTGTAGGCTCTAAACCCAAAGCTGCCAACCCAAACTCCAAAATTGGGAAAGGCGGGAAGGTGGTGCGTGGTCCCACTAAGAACACGGCACTCAAGGCGAAGAGGGCACTGGATGGTCGTCCTGTGTCGATCGATTTTTGGGTCAACCAGGAGGGGTTTGGACACACGTGCGCCCTCACTCTTCTTGGTTCTCCAACTATGTTGGGGGGTGTTACGACCTCGATTCCCATGTTTTGCGATTCATGGGCTAAGGTTCCTGAAACGGCCAAGGCCCACATCCATGAGCATCTACACGTAAGTTTTTTTAACCTTTATTTTTTAATTATTGTGTTTATTTATTTAAATTTGTATATTTATTCAAACTTGTTTGTTTATTTAAATTTGTATATTTTTTTATTTATATTTTATTGCAACACTACTTTGATCTCGACAGACACCTTGCTGGCCCGAATGGAGAGAGCGGATTGTTGACAGATGTCGAGTATTATCTCCAAAAACGATACGACGACAACAAATATAGATACAAAAAAGATAACTTTACGGCAGCAGGTGGGGTGGAGAAAATTGAGGAGATCAAAAGAAAGCGTCCAGAGAACAAGACGCAAGAGGATTGGGATGCGTTGGTAAATTTTTGGATCGACACTTTATAATAATAATAATAATTCATTTGTATAATAGTTTTTATAATTTAAAATACGTAGGTTAAGTTTTGGACAAACCCCAAAAAGCAGAAGATCTCAGAGGTTAACCGACAAAACCGAATGGCGAACACGAGCTCTAGCCTTCACTAGGGGTGTCATTCGGGCTGACCCGACCCGAACCCGACCCGACCCGAGGCAATTCGGGTCGGGTCAATCGGGTCCAAAAATATATTCGGGTCAACCCGAATTGACCCGAGTTCTAAACAAGGTCGGGTTCTGGTATATTTTTTTAGCCTTGACCCGACCCCGACTAACCCGGCTCAACAACACTTTTACAATGTAAAATACTCGGGTTGACCCCAAACCCGAATTGACCCGACCCGATTGACCCGATCCGAGTTGACCCGAACCCGAATTGACCGACCGAGTTTTAAACAAGGTCGGGGTTCGGATTATGTTTTTATAGCTTGACCCGAGTTGACCCGACCCGAGTTGACCCGAACCCGGCTGGGTCAACCCGAATAACACCCCTAGCCTTCACGGATCTCAGTCGTATGCTGCTATTCGCCATAACTTTGTAAGAAACTAATTAATCATTTTATTTATATATATACATGGTGTTGGGTGTGTCGTTATTGATTTTATTTCTAAACAGTTGAGCAGCGAGACTGAGGCAGCGATTGGAGAAGACTTGACAGAGCTTTACCGTCGGAACCATATGAGGGGCGATGTCTTTGAGTCCCGGTATCTCGAGGCTAGATATGTAAGTATAATTTATTTTCAAAGTTACCCATTTTTGATGAAATATAATGCATCACGACTTATATATTACTTTTCTTGTTTTTTAACTAAACGAACGAGATGATGCGGATGCGTGAAGAGAGCACCTCCGATGGGACCCGCATGACTGACCGTGAGATTTTGCGTCGCGTGATTGGTGGTAAGCGGCGGTCATATTCCTGTGTAGGTCGGTCTTACCCGGCGGTGGAGTGAAGAAGACCTTGAGCCTCCGACCTCGTGATGCGGCGGATGTGTCCTCACTTGCGGGAAACAGTGCAAAAAACGAGGAGCTCGCTACGAGGAGTCAGATGGACCGGTCATGGAGTTTGTGAGGTCATTTCCGGGTTGGCAGGAGGCGAATCTGATCCGCCCCGGGATCAAGTGATACTCCACCGGTGGTCGGGATCCGGAGAGGGTGGGTCGGGATCGGTGCTACTCCATCCGGTGAGTCTAGCGATACCGAGGGACGGTAATGGGGGTAGTGGGTTTGAGATGCCGATTTATGTTACTTTAACACGGTTTGGATATGTTTGTAGAGAATAACATGGATTATTATGTCGTTTATGTGCATTATGTGCTAGGATTCCCGTAAATGGATTATACGATAGTTTTGGACCATTTGCGGATAGGTAGTTTTGGATAGTTTTGTAGATGATCATGCGTTAACGGTTTAGGAACCGTTTTGGCGATTTTGGACTATGTTAGCGATTGATGGGTATATATGATATTATGTTTAGCGAATTTGTGTTATGATTGGCATATTAAAACAGGTTGTGACATTGGTAAAACAAGGTTGTAGATTTTTTAAAATTTTGGAAAAAACTGGAAATTACCCATTTGCAGCAATATTCTGTATAATGGGTCGTTAGTTTGTTTCGGGGACATGTCCCCGACGGTTTCAAAAGCATATTTCAATTTGCAACTTTCCCCGGGACAAGTCCGCGGCAAAAGCGAAAACACAACGAGCCTCACGCTTTTGCGGGGACATGTCCCGGCGAAAACTACAACAGTAGCCTCGGGCTTTTGCAGGGGACATGTCCCCGACAAAAGATTTTAACTCAACAGTGGTTTACATACTTCCGGGGACATGTCCCCAAGAAACATGTGCCACGTCAGACTAATAACGTAATTACGGTACTTAAATTATAGTCCAAAAATAGTTTCCCCGGGGACGTGTCCCCGGCAAAAATAGATGCCACGTCGGACATGTTTGACCGGCGACAATTGGCTACGGGACCCACATGTCCCGGTAAAATGGGTAAAGTCCCCGGGAAGTATTCCCCGAAGGTATTGCCGGGGCACTTGGCCGGGGATATGTCCCCGGCGAAAGCCCTGAAATTTCGCCTGCGAAAGCGACGATTGTTGTAGTGACTCACGGCTTCGCACTAGGAGGAAAATCCGGATTTTCTTTGTCTCTTGCGAGACTCGAACTCAGGTGGCCAACTGAGCTAAGTTAGTTTAGTATATATATGACAGAGTATGGATCAAATAAAATATAAACAGACGCACATTTCAGATGCATGATTTTAACCCTTATACCAATCTTCTTTACGCACAATACCCTTTTCTGATTAATGCATGCTATAAGAATGAATCTTAAACGTATACACTGTCGTAGATAAATACAAGTTTGATTCCAGGATAATTTGTTTATTTCTTTACTAGAAAGAAAAGCCATTAAGAAGTCCAAAAGAAGAAATAAAATAAGATTAGGTAACCTCAATTATATCGAAAGGGTAAAGAATAACCACGCAAAAATGTTATGGCCATCCATAAACTTAAAAAAAAACACAAAAACTCGTGAAGTTGGACACTTGGACTTCCTAAAACTCTTTTGAAGTTGTATAGTAACTTGTATATTGCATGATACTGAAATGCTTTTAGTCAATGGTGTTTATGGATCATGGTCCAAGGACCAACTATTTAATTCACCAACCTTATGCATCGTTAGCTTTTTCAATAAGCTGATCTGGCGTGTTTAATAACATGAGTAAGGATCAGATAAGAAGTAAAATTAAAATGAGAATGATGAGAAAAAACACAATCGCATATTTCAGATGCACTTACAAACATAAATGCATATTCCTTTAAATTTTTCTCACTCATTTAAAATGTATGGCTGAAATTTCTTCTCATTTTTTTCATTTCATACTTTCTTCTCACTAGATCTCTTCTCTAAGACTAAACGTAGTAGTAGTCCACCCCAAACAACTTGTATGTCCAGCCCTTCTAAACGTGTCCACCCTTACTACATCGAATTAGACCAGACGCGTCCCCCTAGACACCCATTTGGCTTGGTCCGTTTGTGGATCGAAAGTTTCGAAAGAAAATAGAGACAAAAGTAAACAAAAGTGAACTAAAATAGATCGAAAAGAAAAAAAAAATCATTTTATTGAACATACGATACGAAGTACGATACGATACAAGAAAACATACGAACTAAAATACAACACGATTAATATTTGGTAATGTAGTGTTAATCCAAGTGATCCCGACATTCTTGTTCCTCCCTTGCTGCTTGCTCCCTACGAGCAACTTCCTCCCGAGCTTGTTCTTCCTCCATCTCCTTAGTGCTTCTTCATCTTGGAGTAATAATCGTTGTTGTTCCTCCGTAAGCTGAAATGGATTTTGTTCCTGTTCCTGAACCGGTTCCTCTTCCGCTGGGAAAACCGGCATGAGATCTGTTGGTAGAGTGTTAATCGTGTTTTCGAAAAATTGTTGGGAGAAGCCGTTTTCGTTGGGAAATTGTTGGGAGAAGTCCTTTTCGTGAGGAAATTGTTGGGAGAAGTTTTCTTGAGACATTGTGAGTTGAAATTGTTTGGAGCAGAGTCTGGGTATTTATAGGGAGATTTTTGAATTTGAATTTTGAATCTTCTCGCTTGTAATTTAACCTTTAATTTAAATTTGAATTTTAAAATAAAATTTGAATTTTGAATTTAAATTTTAAATTTGATTTTTTTTGTATCGTGCTTTTTTCCGTATCGTTTTTTGTTTTTCATATTTTTATTTTACGTTTTGTATGTTTTTAATATGTTTGCAAAAATAATAATAATAATAATAAAAATAAGAAAATGTGTTTGGTCTTTTTACCACGTAGGTTTGGTCTAGGCCAGGGACAAATCTAGCATGTAAGAGTGGGGGGCAGGCGCCCTCCATGGCTAGCCGAAAAAGTTGATATTTTAGTGTAATTTTTATTTAATTTTGACTTTTTTAATGTTTGCAAAAATAATAATAATAATAATAATAATAATAATAATAATAATAATAATAATAATAATAATAATAATAAGAAGAAAATGTGTTTGGTCTTTTTACCACGTAGGTTTGGTCTAGGCTAGGGACGGATCTAGCATGTAAGAGTGGGGGGCAGGCGCCCTTCATGGCTAGCCGAAAAAGTTGATATTTTAGTGTAATTTTTATTTAATTTTGACTTTTTTTCGAAAGTGACCCCCACAAAAAACTCAAATTGCCGCCCACTCACATATTAAAATCCAACATTTAACTCTTTAAAGCCTTATAAATCTTTCATGTCTAAGTAAAAATATTAGATTTATCATTATATTTCTAGTGTGTGTATATATATATATATATATATATATATATATATATATATATATACTAGTTTTCGAACCCGGGATGGGCATGTTTTATAATTATTTGTTTGTTGTTTTGTTAACTTAAATACATTTTTTAAAATGTCAAGCAATATTATAAGACAATTGGTTTTTTTTAAGAATTATAAATATTTGTATGGTTTGCGTGGATGGTTAATAACACAACATACATAATTTTTACAACATTATGAATTTGATGTATGTTTGTAAAGTTGTAGATAATGAAAATGTATTAAAGTGATATAATAGGTTAACTTAAATTCTAAACGAAGCTTCTTTGTAGACAACGATTCGTATATTTGTTTGGAACATAATAAAAACTTTGATAGTACACACAAAACAATATTGATTAATGCATCAAATATAATAACGTGGATAATGGATATATCCTATACATATAAATTGTGAGAGTTGTAGCAGGTTCTCCATATAAGTGTATGGATATGTCAAATAATATTTTTATAAAATTTAGTTGTTAATTGCTGAATTGAAGTTTAATTTCATTTCTATGACAACATATAGAGATTCAACACCAAATACATAGAGATTGAAAGGAAAAAAATAGTATGGTATCATACAGGGAATCGCTATTTGTTGTAACCTAGATCTGAAATCACGTGACGTGGTGAAAGTTTGTCAAAAAAACTCTACTTATTTGGTAGCATGTCGTGTTGTTTCACCAGAAGATGGCCAATTCAACAAAAGCGAGATAAGGCCGTATTCAACATAGAAGAGCTACAACATATACAAAGGATTAATTGAAACCAGATCGAGATAAGTGAAACAAAGAAAATAACAATTAATGCCGAATGTTAGACGCTAGAATTTACTTATAACAATGTATATCTATAAATAGCGCTAATATTTTGTGTACTTACTTTCCAAAGAAGCATATACATCGACGTGAACAAGCTTCCATGTTTTCAAATCGACCGATTTTCTGGCGTATCCAAAGTATTAATGCCATCGTAAGTTGACTAATGACCTATACCAAGAAAAAGAATGGCAAAATTGATCACCAAATCGTCTACTCATTGTGTGTATTAATTGAAATATATATATTACTAAAGTATCTATATTACTAAAGTATCTACCAAGCGGTAGTTTGTAACGATACTCTGACTTGAATGACTAAGCCAGTAGAACGTAGTTTAAAAGGTTAGATTTCATGAAAGGTATTTGCTGTAATAATATGAAAATGGATCACTCACGTCTAAGCGTTGCTTGTGTACTCACTCTTATGATGTTAGTTGTTGAAGGCCCGGTTCGAATCTTGTAGACCTACAATGATTGGAACATAAGGCTATTAGTAACTCACCCATTACTCTAACTTCAATGACTAAGTTAGTAACGTAATTTACGAAGGTTAGATTCCATGTACAGGTGATTTCAAAAATTAAATAACCCTGTTCAGCAGAATCACTTTCATCAGATAAATGTAATTTTTATTTTGATGGTGTTATTTTATGTAAACTTACTATTAAGGATGTGGTCATGAATTGTAATTATGGTTTGATGGTAAATTTTGTTATTGTATTAGTTTAAGTTTCACTTAACGGTAAATTAATTGTAATGGCGGATATTTTATTGTATATTTTTATTGTATTAGTTTACAGTTGAAATTTTTTTATTTCATTTTATTTTTTATTGTATTACTTTTTGTTTGAAAAGTTTTTAGAAAAAGTAAATTTTTTAATCATGAAAATTAGTTAACTGTTATAAATTATTAAACTATTTTATAAGAAAAAACAAATTACAATTATAATTTGTTTATGAATATTGTTAAAAAAGGTAATTAATGAAAATAAGGTATAAACATATTAAATAATAACGTACTAACTTTTATCTTAAACGCATATATGATAGAAAAGTAGTAAGAGAAATCACAATTATATTCCTAGCAGTGTTATCATCCAATTAATCGGCATTGGAAAGATACCCTTTTTCAAACACACCTTCAAATTCCCAGATACCAAGTCCATCATAGATTTAACTTCACTGACCATTGAATATATGACTTAATAATCAAGATTCCGCTGCAGCTGCAACTTCACTTCGTAATTTTGACATTAATGATCTCCTATATTAGTTTTGCATGCCGCAAATTTGTTTCCCTAGACTTGTTTCACCAAGACCGCTTAATAAGCTGCTTCTACGGCCTGCATAAGATGACAATAAATATTAAAAAAACTCACAATCTTCCAACTTGAAGGATGGTAATTTGGTTCTATGCGATACAAATATTCACGACATATACCTTTATTCCATTTGCATCTATTTCTGTGGGGATTTGAGCGGGTTCTCTAGACCATTTTCAGGCACTTTGACAAGCTTTTTACAGAAGGTTGCATAAGATGACAATACATATGAGAAAAACTCATAACCTTCCAACTGGAAAGATGTTATTTTTGTTCTGTGCAATACAAATATACAATCACGACATATACCTTGATTGTACTGAACTGAAAGTCTCCTATATGCCTTTTTATTTCCAAATTTGTAGCTCCATGTTCGAACCAAGATATGAACGGTTCCAAAATTTCCACCTATAAAACAAAATATTAGTCTCGTTTTTTCTAGAATATCACCAATCTTAATTTTCAGATCACCTCAGGGTTGTTACTTTTTATGTGATATATGGATATATGTATGTATAGAAAACTACTATAGGTTGGATAAGAAATTTACACGCCTAAATATTAGATGATAACGGATATGATACTAATCAAGGCAGAATAAAGCCGCTAAATCTAATCCAGTTGACACATAGCTCATAATGTATGCTCGTATTTTACTCTTAATCCAGTTATGGAGTGTTTGGGATTTCGTTATTGTAACACCCCCAAAATTTCACAGCGGAAGCGTTCGGGTCATGGGGTGCTACTAAATCAATATACACAACACAAGGTAATAAAGAATGGAAAATTTTATTCCATTATCGAAAGATAGTTTAATTTAAGATATAGTTTTACAATATTGTTTCAAAGCGCGGAAGTAAAGCCCATAAAAACATATGTTGTCCCATTAAAAGTTATATTAAAATGTTTGGAAACACGTCGGATGCCAGTCTTCAATGAATGCCTTTGCCATTGCCCACGCTAATAAGTAACCTGAGAAAAACATGCTAAAATGTCAACACAAAGGTTGGTGAGTTCATAGGTTTAAGTTAATCAAATTTTCAAGTTGGACCACAGTTGCACATATAGCATCTCCGTGAATGACACTATATGCAAAAAGGCTATTACGCTAGTACCAAGTTCATGCGACGAAACTTCTGACGGTGTGCATGCATCTAAAAGCATGGTAAATAAAAGCCCAGCAAGTGTATTTCCAGTACACTCAATCAATCGATATGATATCACCCGACGTTTGCCTATCCGGTCAAACTCGAACGGGTGTGTCATCCCCAATAGATCTATTCATAACAATCGCACCTCCCCAAAGGGAACTAACGGTAGCATAGTTGGGATTCAAGGTTGTTTCACCGTAATAGTGTTTTCTTTCGAGTCCGAAAAGAGTTTTGCATGTTTCTCACCCCATAGTTTTATAAAGCAAGTAAATAAGAGTAAAAGTGGGGCTATAAACTCACCTCAGCAGTTCGGTGAATAAAGCACGAAGAGATCAAGTAACAAGTAGCTCCAACACGTAACCCTAAATTAGTACAACAAGTCTCAGTTTGCAGTTTGTGTGTTCACGACTCAGAGTTTTAATTAAATGCAAGTGTTTACAAGTGATTGTGTTTAATGTTGCTTGTGTGGCATAGTTTATGTTTAAAATGTTTAGAAGGGCTTGTAAGTATTTTATATTAGTTTTGAAAACATATTAAAATTTTAAGGAAAGTTTGCTAAAAGACATGAAATGGAGGGTGAAAACTGTCAATTGGTGAAACTTGTATCAGAAAAGAAAATAAAAGAAACAGCCATTCATGGGAATCGAACCTGTGACCCCTTGTTTGACTGCCCAACACCGCATCCAACTGAGCTAGGCTCTTTTTGTGTTTTACTTTACAGTTTACATATATTTATCTTGTGTCTATTCTGTTTCCTTTCTAGCTATATTGCAAATTCATTTCCAGCGTACTAAGCATGGTTAGCATGCATTTTACGTTTTCAAATAAAAGTATAGATCGAGTTTGCTTACAATGTGAAGGGTGTACGAGTGAGATAAATGACCAAAGGACTAGAACCCGACTAGCTTATTTTTGGCTTATGAGCTTATTTTCGTTTCCAAAGGGTCGGGTTAACTTAATTTGGGCCATAGTTTAAACGTGTTTATAATTTAGTCGCGATATATGTTTTAGAAGAAGTGACAACGACGTTTTTGATTCAAGACTTGGTTTCATATTAATAAACGTTTACATAGTTGATTGTGAGATTAAGATGAAATGTTAACGTGTGATGGACGAGAACATGGAATGAAAATGGAGTCGAAAGGGGACTTACAACACCAAAATGGTGGCGAAGAGACGTGTATGAGAGAAACAACGAGGCAAACGGGAACCCGATACACTAGCTATCTTCCAACGATTAACCCAAATAAACTTCCTAGTTTGCTAGTAACCCAAAGTTCTTTTTCTTCCTTTCTTCTTGCTCGACAGAAACAAAAGGGAGTGAAAATGAGATGTGTTTGTGTGTTTGAGAGTTGTAGGGCTTTGTGGTGAAGTAGCATGGCTTATATAGCCACTTCTAGTATGGCCTCAATAATAGTTTATTGTTACACTGCTTGGGAAATGATTTTAGTAAGAAAAAGAAATGGAGCATGTCTGAACTTCGGCTGAAGACGAGGGAAAGTTGTATGGTCAAATCGTGTGTTGTGGGTAGGGAACATTGTTTCCATTGGTTAACAAAGTCAAGTGTAGGTCTAGGGGTCTAGGAGAAGGTTTTGTCTCTTCTTTTACTTGCACATATGCGCATGATACATTTGTCCAATGTGACTTGTTAATGCTTTGTGTGTTTCGTTGATGGTCACAGAAAACCAAGAAAGGAAAAGTCATTGGTTTGTCTTACTCTCTCAATGCATGCACGTTTTATTATTTGACTAAATGTTATTTGTTTGGTGCTTCTTTGTGTGTCATGCTTATTCCTATGAAACATGGAAGTCATATTTCAACTTTCACTTTGCCAAAATATTTGATTAAGTCAACGAAAAAAAAATGCACTGGGCTAGGAATTAGAGTAGGAAGAAAGATTGGATTGGATTGGTTTGGATACGAGAGCCCAAGGGAATAAAATGAATTGGATTGGATCGGGTTTGGGTTTAGAGGCCCGATGAAATAAAAATATAAAAGTTTATTATACATTTATTTTATATAATTTTTATTATCGAGGTCGAGGTGAAAAATGTCCCGTGACTTGTCGTGTTTAAAGTTCGAAACGAAGAAGAGAAAAAGAAAAAAAGAAAAAAAAAAATATAGCCGCGAAAATCGGTAGGGGAATTTACGAGTTGTTATAGTTATCATCACAATAAAATCACCTTTACAGTTGTTTTCCAAACACTGTATTCTGATTATTTGTCATATGCAAACGCAATAATCGGATAATCCCCATCAAAACACACTTATGATGTTTCAACCCGTTGCATTGGAAATTTTAGTCCAGGTTATTATGTGTAACCAATATCTTTATGTCAAAAGCGCTTAATAAATAACATTTAGTATAAAGTATACAAAAAAGAGTATGTAGAAAGCTGTCCCGTTTAACCTTTTGCATTTGCGCATAGGAGGAAGCAAATAACATTCATGAAACTACATAAATGAAGACAACACTCAGCATGTCATCGAGTGACTAACCAACCTACGTAATATAGCTGAAACATTTTATCCAAGAGTTGATCTATAGTACTTAAGTCTGGATCTTTAATAGATTAATTAGTAACTAATTATTCTATGTAACATACCACACAAAAAATAAGGTCACATGAATAGCATCAACAGCTTGAGACCTTGTGATCTCAGCATCCAAAGGTGCATAATAAGCTGTATAAAATTGTTTGAGCAAACAATATAATCTACTCAAACAAAACAATAACGCAAACATAAATAACACGGTGAACTATATGATATTATAACCAAACAATATTCACCATATTTAAATGCTAATGCGAAAGTTTAATTTTAGATACCGAACTGCTTATTTTTTTCAGCTTATGTGCTCATAGTGTAACCGCAACTGCTAATTGGCTTAAATTGGGGTAAGCTAGGCGGTTTTCATTATGCAGGTTAGTTCAGCATCAAATGCAAACAAACATGACAATAACATTTCATTTTTGATATAAAAACAATTTTTAAAACTTTTATAGCTAAATTAGGAAAGAAATAGAGTAAATTATTTTTCAAAATTCAGGAAAAAATTCAATTTTATAAAAATATAACCAAATAAGGTATGAATTGATTTTTTTGAAATGAAAAATTCCTAACACTTAGGCCCCTTTCGAACAGGGGAAAATAAACATGATTGCACACATCTTTTTGGTGACTTGATGATTGCCTATCGAACTTTCTTCGTTATGATCACCAACTCTTACTTTATTTTCAGGTTTTGAAGACGAACTAAAGCTTCCTAAATAATATGATAGAGGTGCTGTTGTTGGGTCCTGAATAATATAGTTCAACTAAATTTGGCTTCTCTCCTCTGACAAATTTATACATTTATCTGATTAGGTTTTTGTATGCATGTATAAGCATAGAATCTAACCTTTTTATCTCATATATAAGATCTCGTCTAAAGACATAGGTTAGCTTTCTCACCCCAAAACTCTAATAATATGTGGTGAAACATTTAATAATTATAACATACCTGAATATATAATTATTTTTTTGTATCTTTGGAAGTTCAAGTTATTTTTTTTAAGCTTCAGCAGTCTGATACCAGTCAAACCTCTAAGAACCACTGAAAAAAACAATTATGCAGAACCACAAATTGTTATAAATTTTGGCGTAATTTACATTAACCTTACATAATATAGTTGCGCATTTGGGTGTTTTGTGTGTCTTTCGTCAACTGACATTGCTATAACTTAATAACTTCTAACTATAGTAGACTAATTGTGCAAAAACTGTTTCCAATATCCTTACTAAGTAGAGTTGTTTTTCTGAATTGGTGCCTTAACATGCTTGATTTTGGGCATTTTCAACTGTAATAGTTTCCTAGATTGCTTCGAATACAGTTCAATTCCCAGCTCGTGAAGATCCATATACGAATCAGATTTGAATCCGGCATGATCTTACAAAAAGTCGATCAACCTCTACCATCATATATAATATGGAGAATTAATCTTCCAAGTTCAACTCCTATCCTTACTTCTCAAATACTTAATTATATCACCAAACAGTCTTCATCTTTAGAATAGAAACATGTGTCATGGCCATTTATTATCGTGACAAAAAAACCTAATCTCACAATATTCTTAGCTTTCTGAGAGTGCTTAAACAACCTTATGATTTTGATTGATTCGATCAGCTTAAGGTTAGGTTACATGCCAACGAACCTAACGACCTAACCATCATCAAGGTGGAATATTAAATCACGATACTAAAAGTTGTAGCTATCACTTGCATCATTTTCATGTTCAATCAGATATACTTTAACCTACTTGTCCCATGTAGACTAATTTATATTCGTTAATCATATAAAAATTCGACTAAAGAAATGCGGTTCATATAGTCTGTGTATGTTATTCGTAACTTGAGGTATCAAATAGTAAAACTAATCAAAGTTTGATGAAAATCTCATCCTATATACCAAGGCCCATGACTAAAACCATCATTTATAACCTGTATATAGTCGAGTCATGAAGCGCAAATCAGCATCGTGATATGTACAATTTGAGTTAAGAAAAATAAATGAAAAGATGCCAATACAAATTCACTGATTATACCAACTATGAAACTTTTCTAGCTAATTTGCATTATATATATTACATGTAGCTAGCCTTTCGCTTCTTGTTGGTGTGAATCATTGGTCCTTGATGCATTAAAAGGTCTGCTGCCATTCGATTTCAGAAACATTGTTTGCAGAAAAAACATGTTGTGTAGAAGAAACACCAACATCTGAAGAAGCAGAAGGTGTCTCATAAACAATGGCAGCAGCAAGGGAGATATTAACAAAGCTATAGAAAAGTCAAAAAAATAACTACATACCTTCAATAATCCATCAGCAAAAAGAACAGAGAATTCATATGTTTTGTGATAGAGATGAGATTAGGTTTAGGTTTAAGTTTATATGGCGGAATAAAGGAGGTTCGTGACTTTGATCTGAATGAGCCACTTGCAATGGAAGAAGATACTTAAATAACAATGACTTAGGTACTACATCAGCATCCTTGGTGGCCTGCCTTTGTGAGTCATTGAAGTACGCGAGAACTGTAACAACATCATTCTTCACTGTTGTTCCAAGGAAAGCTTTAGAAATTTCCTTCATTTTGATAAGAACCATCGAAGAGATCTCCTCTTCTGAAATTGTTTCTCCTCACACTTGTAGTTGAGAGAAATCATCGGTTTCTCGCAGGACCGAAGTCACCTTAAAAGGCCATAACTTGATGTCACTTTGTACCGATGCATCACTATATCTCGGCCAATAAGTCGATTGGTATACATTAAGGATAATAAAGTACCCATAAGCTATATATCAACTTCTAACCAAACTAATTCTATGAACTAAAACATGAAAAAGCCAATACTATATGAAATTAATCATCAACAAAGAGCACAAAAAGCATTGTTCATCCTAAGGTTCGTACGGTTTAGGATTTAGTGTTTACAGTCTATGAAACTTTGCTGCTTTTACCTCAAGAATACCCCAATTTTACTTGGAAGCTGAGTAAAACAAACTTAGATTAATTCAAATAATTTACCTTATCATATTAACTGATCCAAGAGAGGCATCTATCGAGATCAAACAAACAAATTGAATAATAAAAATCGAGATCAAGAAAAACTGAACTTTATCTCCATCAACAGAAACACATACGAATACCAAGATATTATCCCTACTTCTTTATTCCTCTCTAGCACTTCCGGCTTGGGCTCTAGTTCCCGCTACCGATACTTAGGCGACCTCTCTTTCCATACTTTAGATGATATTCATACAAATTCATACAAATATATTATAAGATCAAACATAAATTATCTCCTTAATAGATATTATCAACTTTATAGCTTTAAAAAATATTACAACAACCTTGAGTCAATAATATTGTTCTTTTTTTTTTCTCCTTAGAATGAAGATTAAAATTAAAATAATAGATTAATTAATTGAATGACTACCTAAATGAAAAAGATCCATATGAGATGAATTAGTAAACAAATGTTGAATTCGTACATGGGGTTTTAAATATTAATAAGTCCCGTACAGAAGCACGAGAAAGGACTTCAGTAGAAAAAGTTGTTGCAGAGTCCAGGGAGAAAGAAGGACGGGAGAAAGTCAAGTTTCAAAAGCCCAAGCTGAGGCACGGTGTAGAGCAAAACGTGCTGCAGTAGCAAGGGTCACTGCTGAGGCTAGAGATAGAGCAGTTGCAGAAGCTCGAGAGATTGTTGCTGCTGTTGCCAAGATGAACCAGCAAAAAATGATAATGATCTTGATTCTTTTTTTATCATGGGGTCACTTCATTTAATTACTGCTCATATCACCCGATGAACATTAAAATAGACATGAATCCATGACACTTGCTTGTGCAATCTGAGGACTCTTTTATAATGAGTCTCATGACTCCAACAAAAATACTACTATTTTACCCCTATGAGGGATGTAATATGCTAGAAATTTGCTCTTACAGGATGACATTTGCGCAAGGGATGATTACTGCCAAGTTCAACAAACCACATGGATGAATTTTGCTGTTTGCTATACTTTAAATAAAGTTAATTAATGATTTAAAGAGTGTGCATAAACATACGATTAGACAGAAGTTCCAAATACAAACCTCGGGTAATCTCATAATAGCCTGATTTGCACTATCAGTATCAAGAGGTAGTATATTGTGCAGAGGTAGTATATTTTAAAAAGTTTTGTTAAGTCATCCTAACCACGGCTATTTCTAGCATTACTAAATAATTGAACCGTTTCTCACTGAACCTTTATTGACCACCCAATCTGCACCATTTCTAGCAGTACTAAAGAAGTGAACCGAAGAACCCAACCCCGCCCATTTCTAGCAGTACTACCCGTTTCAAACCCGAACCCATTCTTACCCATAACCTGCCCATCTCGCCACATTTACTATAGACAGTAGGGACTTTATTGAAAGGTAGTGTTTCTATGATCACTTAACTATATACATTAATCCTGTAATTTTTATGGGTGCAGGTTATATTAGCATGCTAAGACTTGGGTTCTTGATCTATATAACCATGTGATTAAATAGTATTAATCATTTAGATCAAAACTATATTTCAAATATACATCTTTTTTACAGATTAGGCATACAAATATGTATGTGTCGGTTATGGAGTTGGTATTGTGACTCTAGGAGGAAGTATATACTTACTGAATGTTGAGAGCAATGTGCGTAAGAAAGAAATGTCTTTGTCCAATGAAAGCGTGTTGATAGAACACGTCTTCCCATTAACAAATAGAAGCGCACTACATTAATGCTATGAAAAAGTATATTGGTTATCTTGTGCAAAAAAAAACCCGGATTCTGTATTGACCTTATCGATATGAGAATGTTATAGATCATGATATTTTCTATAGTGCTATGTGTGAACCAAGTTTAGTCTAGGTTAATTCTGTTTGTTGGTAAAAAAAAACTTTAGCACTGATGATTGGATGATCAGATCAGATGGATTCCATATTTTATATTATTCAGTTTGTTGATATTAAGTATTTTCTTATATTATTTGTATGCATAAGTCATGTAACTGAAGCAATAGACATGGCTAATTCTTTTGCTGCATTGCTGAAAAAGAATGCAACTGTTTTAAAACAGTCAATTGCCATATGATATAGGAATGGCGTGTATAACTTTTAGTATATTGTTTGATTAACCACAGTGAAAATTTATACATATTTTACAGTTTTTGGTTTGAATGGTTGTCAAAATCCTATCCCACATAATGAAATGAAGTAATAAAATGACCTATACATCAAAAAGTATAGGATGTTTATTCTAATATATCGTAATAATATACTATCTTGACAGTTCAATATGTGTTGGAATATATATGTGAGCCGGAGTAGTTTATATGTTATCCATTATCTCAATTCTACACACCTAGCTATCTATGGACATCATTTAATAGTTCTGTATTAAGCGAGTTTCTAACATCAACTTTGCATGTGTATCTAAGAACAGACCCTAAGAACGTGCTAACATGTCTCAGCGCTAAAATAGTTGGTGGACTGATAAAACCCCTTTAAGATCAGTTACATCCTAAATAAATCCCGTTATGAGTACCTGATTCTCTCCAAGAGTCTCGGTTTCTTCTTAGCATTCGTAATAAAGTGATGTCTCAGAAGTTCCTTTGCACTTGGTCTCTGAAGTATACAATAACATACACTTACAAATGGGTTGATGTAGAGATGTATTGTATTTCAAACGCGTTAAATGATTGTTTCTTTCGTTAAAATGGGTGTGCGTTAAACGGGTTGAAAGTCTTTTAAAGTCATTCTAAAGTAAACAACCTTCTAAATAATCTTAATAAATTCATAGCAATTAAAAGAAATATAATTATATGAAGCAAGTCACCACGTCATAAACTATGAACTAAGTCACCATGTCATTTAAAAGCCATTGCTATTGCTTTCATGAAAACATTGATGTCGTGATTTTAAGTAAGTGTGGCCTGCATTCATGATCAATGGTAACAAACAAAATACCTGCTTGTTCCGAGTTTGTACGATGAGCTGCAATGGGTCAATACTTATCAACTACGGAATGCACCCTCAATACTTATCAGTAATCGGATTTTATCAATTGAAGCCTGCATTTCCCAGATGAATAAAGACATAAAGAAAAGGTTTTATGTATATTTAGCACATTAACCATAAGCAACAATCGCACTCAGAGTTACCATTCAAGTACGACAAAAGAAGTAGGTTACTGTGAAGATTTCCCAGCGACACCAATAAGAAGTAAAATACCAACCTGTAACTTTAACACCCGGTGTTTATTCAAACACTGTTAAAATTCAGCATTGAGGTGAAAGAAAGTAATTGACATCATACAAAATCGACACACTTATATATTAATGGAACGTTTGGGATTGCTAATTAAAATTGATAACATGGACTTTAAACAACAAATAAGCATTCTATCTCTTTGCACCAAATTTGGTTTTATGAGTTGAGCTTACCGAGCTTCATTATCATTTACCCTTTCACTGTCTTCAAGCCACGATCCTTGTCACAAATAGTCCCCCTTCTTAAATTACAATGGCGCCTCAGGTTTAATGAGTACAGAAGTATGGGCCATTCTGTTACAATAGCAGGAAAAAAGTAAAAACCAATAGACAATATTTAGAAGATGAATGTACATTAAGAACTTATGAGTTCAACAAATTATTTAAATACAAAGAATTTTAAACAACCTCAAACCAAGAAATTTAGTGATTAATAGAATATTAGCAATAGAAAAGCTCAAGTCACATGTTTCAAATGGAAACTTGCTTTAGACACAATCAACTCATGATTCTAAAAAATATAGCAACTATATATCATATATGTTTAGAGATGTGTATGATATGATGAATAGATCACTTACATCCAAGAATAGAATTGTATTATTATGGTATTCATTGGATGTTAACCATCTTCAACAGTATAGAAAACCCATGAGGTATGACACAACAGCTGCCAAGAGGATCACCAATTGTTGCTCAAGTAAAGATTAAAACAGTAAATGATGCCACACTATGAAATATAGTCTGTTGCTGGTTGTGGAACAATGCTTACATCCTCCATAATACCCATTGCTAGCAATGTATCTACGTCTCTTTTAGCTTGAAGCATGCTATAGACCTCTGAAAAATATTGACATTAAAATTACATAAAATAGCATATAGTTTGCAGGAAAACTATGTACAGGCAGAAAACCCTTAGCGTAATTTTTTATATTTACATTTAGTGTTTACCCTCAAGAAGCACTCGTTAATGCCAGGCGTAATGCCACCGTTGACAATATTGGAGCCATTCCTTCAAAGAATCTGAGATTAAAAAGCAATATAAGAACTTCTCTTTCATTGTAAGCCTAAGCTGGTTCGACATACGAAAACCATTATAAATACAATATACATAAAACTATTATTGTATACCGTTATTGTATCAAAGGCACCTTACACTGCACATGGTGTACCGTTAGTACCATTCTGAACACTTGAAGTCATTGATATTAGATGTGTAAACAAACAATTTCCAATATAAGAACAATTTCCTGAAGATAAACCTCATGTCAAGCGTCCATTACACAAAAACATATCAAGCATAATTTTAATTAGAAAAAACATTACACGACATGTCAAGCGTCCATGGTTGCAAACCTGTGATGAAGAAAACACAAAAATCATAAACCGAACATTAGAAGAGATTGTGAGGAAAAAAAGGATATTATGGTTTTTGAGAAAAAAATATAATAGAATCGTATATAATACATTTATGTTTTGTAAAAGATATGTATAATAAGTTTTAAAAAAGATAATTACTTAATATAATTTTTGTAGATAAATTGTATTTAGTATATGATTCCAATATAATTATAGCCATTTATAGATTATAATATACAACATAATTATCAAAATAACTTGTTGCCTAAGTGGTAAACACACAAGTTATTTATCAAAACAACCAAGGTTCAATCCTTGCAAGGAAGCTTTTTTATAAACAATTTTCAAAAATGTTTTAAAAAATTCCGAAAATTACAAAAAATACATTAAAACCGGGAAAAATAGTTGGATTAATAGTTGAATTATTAAATTGCTTAGGTGGCATTGAGGTGGCATTGATATATATATATATATATATATATATATATATATATATATATATATATATATATTCCGCATTTTGTTGTTATCGTAAAAAAATTTTTTGCCTCCCACATCCTATTTTTCTGGGTCCGTCACTAGTTTAGGTGTTGTCTGGGTGGTGTCTGAAGAGAAAGAAAGCTGATGTAACACTGATATGATGATGTGAGATGTGAGATTTTGGTTTCTTATTACTATTAATCTAACATATGTCAATATGTAATTAAGGAATATGAGATATGTTGAGCTAAGTTTTCAAACACTAATCACTATGTCAATCTAAAGGGGTTTAGGCAAAAGTTCAATATAGAACCAAAATTTACCATAGATCCAATCAATCAATAATAGCCATTCATTTTTTTATTATGATAAACTTTCACCCTTTTTAAAAAAATTAAATATCTCGCAAACCGTTAATCGTTTACCGATAAATAATTATCCATCGTGACGAATTAAATTATCTTTCTATAGATATGCACTACTATATATTTTAACAACTTTTTTTTTTCAAAATTTCGGTCAACAAAAATCATATATGATTTGTGAAAATCATATATGATTCGATTTTTACGAATCACATATGATTTTGGAGAATCATATATGATTGTAAAAATCATATATGATTCGTAAAAATCGAATCATACATGATTTTAAAATCATATATAATTCGTAAAAATCATATATGATTTTTTCGGACGGAATTTTTGAAAAAAAACGTTTGTCGAAAATATGTAAAAGTGCATATCTATAGAAAGATAATTTAATTCTCGCCACGATAATGTATTTTTATATTTTGAAGATTTACCGTTTGTAAGATATGT
Organism: Chrysanthemum makinoi; assembly: GCA_910596185.1. Lineage (NCBI taxonomy): Eukaryota > Viridiplantae > Streptophyta > Magnoliopsida > Asterales > Asteraceae > Chrysanthemum > Chrysanthemum makinoi. The sequence continues at coordinate 36,992,535 of OU343222.1, read as the reverse complement.
TGTTTTAAAAAAAAAGGTGAAAAATGATTTTGTATTAATTTAGATAAAAAATGGAGGGTTATGATTGGTTCATTTGTTCTATGATAAATATGAGTTCTATATTGATCTCAACTCAAAGGGTTTATTGTCAAATAATACTTAAATAATAATACACCAACAATTAGCATAATCGACGCCTCAACTTAATACTAAAAAACATTTCCAAATAAAAATGTGGAATTTTAGTATTTTATCATGGTATCATCTTTGGGCCGCATTATATTCGTCCAATTCATTATCTTTCTACCATTTTTTCTTCCGCTGTAACTTCATTGTTACAAGTTACAACTCTAACTTTTCGCATAGTTAGACGCTAAAAATCACACAACGGATGCAAAAGTTGACCCTTCGACCTCGGACGACCTCGGCCACGCTGACGCCACAAACATGCCACGCCCCTTATCATGGAAGGAGCTTTTTAAGGTCTGCGGAATATTATGGCCTTCTCACAAATTGGCCATTTAGCACAATCTTACAAATTGTTTATAAATAAAATTTTTATATTTTAGTGTTTAACCGGCACTAAAGATTATTTGGTACAATCCCTCTGCCACAAATGCTCAGATTAAATGGTCAATGAGGGGCCTATTGAAGAAGTTCAAAGCCCATCTCCTGATAATTACAGTCACTGGGACATGTGTTCATTTCCTGAGACCAGGTCCTTGGGGAAGGGTCCAATTGGCATCCATAAAATGCATAAGACGAGAGTGATTCCACCGATCTTCACCTTTTGAAAATTAGAGATATCATTGGCCTTCAACAAGTCATAAGTTGCATTATAGCCGATGGCACCCCGTATGGCTTGAACAACCTACCCACCAACCCCTTTCTTTGAGTCAAGGCATTTGGCACTAAGTTCACCAACCAAGCCATAGGCATTTCTTTTTCTTTTTAAAAAAAAAAAAATCTTTTTTATGTGTTGTATTTGTGTTTTATTGAGGATGCCTAACGCAAAATGATATAAAGGAATCAAACGACGTCATTTCCGCAAGCGCAAATAAGACATTGTTTTCCACGACATATAACGGTTAGTATAATAATGGAGGGATGATGATTTTTGATTATGTTATAGGTTCTGATTAAAGAAAAAACTAAGATAACAACACTTTTTTTTTTTATAACACGACCCTATTGCTCCGAAGATGCTTTTGCAAATTTAGTGGTCAAATTATTCGAAATTATTTATCAAGCATCCATTAAATGCGGATTAAATTTAGACGTGATAATAACTAAGCAAAAAAAGGCAAGACATATAACGGGCCTGTTTGGCAAGAGCTTTATTTGGGAGCTGTTAGCTTTTTGTTATAAAATAATCTCTTCTAAAATAAATAGCTCCGTTTGGATACGTTTGGATGCATTAACTTCAAGCTTTTATTTCAAACAAATAACTCCTAAATGAAAAGTTGATTCATTAAAATTATTAAACATTTTGGAGCTATTAAAACTTTAAATTACTGATATACCCTCTAAACATTTGTTTATAATTATGTATATGTCATTTTACGTCATTTTACATCTTATAATTACATTTAACAGTTAACTTACCAAACACTTTTATTGAAAAAAAGATACAGCTTGTAGCTCATGTTAACAGTTTTGCAGTTAATGTACTACTACTACAGTTACCATTACAACAGATACAAATTTTGCCACAAACATACCCAACATCCATTAAACTGTAGCATGGAATCAAAAGGAAACAGAATTGGATCTTGCTAAGCATATTCCCTTGAGAATTTATGTTGGTTCTGATTCTTCATTTGACCTTCCAATTATATTTGAGTTTTTATATCTTTTACAAATATTCATATTTATTTCCACTATGAACCTCGTTTTCCATCAATCTCAAATTGCCTTCTCTTTTTATCTCATACCGAGTATCAACTTATCAAGTGAAAATGACAGGAAAAAAGTGTTGCCTAAAACTTTTTGTTTGAGCACTTATAATTTAGGCCTATCATCAAATTGTCTAGCAACATATACCATATAATAGTGTGTTTGACAAAGCTAGCTAGAATTTAAACATATAACTTATATTGATAGCTATATGAAGTGATGTTTAATATTAGATTTTACCAATTCAAAAACTTTGCAATCAAAACAAAATATAGTTTTAGTTATCTTTTCAAGTTCAAACTAGAAACTTCAATAAACTACTTTATTACCGTACTGAACACGTTAAAAATGCTGAATTCTTTTACTTTTAGTTAACACGAGCAACTACTAACTTGTAGCTTGTTTGCAAACTCACCGATATGTTGAAACTATGTTATATGTTATCCATCAGAAAGATAATTAATATTTGAGAAAAGTGAATATGTGGTTGTCATGTACGTAAACTTAGGTTTATAACTGTTTTGAAACTATGTTTTATTGTTTTTAATATATTTAAACTACATCATATTGATTAAAATATATAAAAAAATTAGCTCATATGAGTTTTGTCTAATGAATAATAAATACTTTTTTTTTAAAAGTAAATTGATCTTTGTCATGGTTCGCTCGCAAAGGCTTCGCTAAGGTTTTGCAAAGACGTGAAGTTTGGTCATGCAGCCACGTCGTTTTATGACATGTTTTTCTTTAACTCGATATATATGAAATATGATATAAATATATAAATATTTTTATATTTTGTGCCGTTTTGTGCCGCTTTATGCCACATCTTATAAACACAAAAGCTTCGCTTTAGCCGCAAAAACGTGAAGCTTGATCATGCCGCCACGTCACGCCTCGCGCTATTTATAACCTTAATCTTGTTGACGACTCTTCAATATAGTTTGAGTTCCATAAAATATTACAAAGTTTATAAAAAATTACCAAAGTTGATAGAAAATGACACATGGAAGAAAAAAAATGACATTTTTCATGATCTCGATTATAATAAAGAAAACGTAGTTTTAAGATGCATTTATACGTAAGTTTAGATACATCACATCCACATATTTTTTATCCGCTTGCATTAAAAATTTTATGTTTAAAAAAACTCAATTTTAACACATCTTTTTACAAGAGAAAACAAAATCAAAAACACGTTTAGATAAGCTAAAGTAAAGCTACTAGTAGTAGTTAATTAGATAACTTAAAAAAGGAAATATAATTCAAGAATAAACTATACTCTAATCCAAATGATTCTAAGGTTATATCAGTAAGACCGGGCGTAATAAGACTCTCATAACCATCTCAACCAAGTCTTATGGTCTTAAGGACGCGCCTTACTTGTTAAAGAGGCTTATAAGTCGTGGAGCGCGTTTTGGTGTTTTGGTATGTGTGTTTTAGTGAGTTATATTTGTATTTAAGTGGGTATATTTTGATAGTAAAGTTGCTTGTTTTATTAGAGAAGAGATCCGATAAAAAGAAAAATTAAAATGAGAAGAATAAGAAGGATTTCTAGCCACACATTTCAAATAGCAGGGAGAATTTTAAAGGGAGATGCATCTAATTTTGTAGATGCATCTGAAATGAGTGATTGTGATTTCTTCTTATCATTCTTATTTTAATTTTTCTTCTCATTTGATCCTAACTTTGTTTTGTTATACTAAAACTAACTGTAAGCTGTATGTTGTAAGCTGTAAACTGTAAGCTGTTAACATGAGCTACAAACTGTATCTTTTTTTTAATAAAAGTGTTTGATAAGTTAGCTACTAAATGTAAGTATAAGATGTAAAATGACATAAAAGGATATATATAGCTGTAAATAAATGTTTGAAGGGCATATCAGTAATTTAAAGTTTTAAAAGCTCTTAGATGTTTAAAAAGCTTCATGAATCAACTTTTCATTAGAAACTATTTGTTTGAAATAAAAACTTAAAATTAATGTATCTAAACAGAACTATTTATTTTAAAAAATATTATTTTTGTAATAAAAAGCTAATAGTTTTTTAAAAAACTCTTGACAAACAAACTCTAGATGCTTAAAATCGTTTTTTTAAAAAATAAATACATTTTTAAAAAATAATTTAAAAAAAATATATTTTTTTAAAAAAATAAGGTTTTTTTAAATAAATACATTTTTAAAAAATAATTTTTTAAAAAAATATTTAAAAAAAAAATAAGTTTTTTTTAAATAAATACATTTTTAAAAAACATTTTTAAATTTTTTTTTTAAAGAAAGTACATAAATTTTAAAAAAATAAATTTAAAAAAAAGATATATTTTTTTTTAAATAATTTTTTTTAAATATTTTTTAAGAATTGTTATTTAGAAAAATATTTTTTTTTAAATCAACAAACAAATATATGTGAGGACAAAATGTTATTTAAATAAATTTTTTTTCATTTCTCGGGTCAAGTTGTTACCAAACATTAAAATTGAACAAAATTCTCTACTGATTTCTATTCTCTGAGATTCTATTCTCTGCTTCATTTCATTTCTTTGAAATTTTCTACCAAACGTGCCCTAAGGGTGCGTTTGGTAGAGAAATTTGAGAAAAGAAATGAAGTGAAGTAACTCGAATATAAATCAAGAAGAATTTTGTTCAATTCTAATGTTGGAACAAATGAGACTCGAGAAATGAAATTTTTTATATTTAAATAATATTTTGTCTAAATAAAAATTCTTAAAAAATATTTAAAAAAATTATTTTAAGAAAAATATATCTTTCTTTTTTTAATTTATTTTTTAAAAATTTATGTACTTTCTTTAAAAAAAATTATTAAAAAAAACTTATTTTTTTAAAATGTATTTACTTAAAAAAAAACTTGTTTTTTTAAAAAAAATATTTTTTTAAATGTATTTATTTAAAAAAAAAAACTTATTTTTTTTTAAATAATTTTAAACTTATTTTTTTTAAATAATTTTTTTTAAAAAAATATTTTTTTAAATGTAAAAAAAAAACATTTTCAAAAAAATTTATTTTTTTCTAATTTCTCCACAAAATTAATGAAAATGGGGCTACTTAAATTACACTACTCAACTCTCTCCATTTCCCCCACCAATTTCTCTAATTTCTCCGCTTTTCCATTTCTCTGACTTACCAAACACGAAAATTAAAGCCATTTCCATTTCTCCATCTTCAATTCTCTTAACCAAACACACACTAAGGGTGCGTTTGGTTCGCAGTATGTTTTGAAAGAAATTGTAATATGTCAAAGGAATTGTAATTTGAATGAATTGTAATTTGAATGAATTGTAATTTGAAGGGTTGGAATGTGTTGTAATTGTAATGTGTTGTAATTGTAATTGATGTATTCTGTCATTGTGTTTGCTTGGATCTCAACGTAATTTAATTCAAGAAAATTAAAATAAAAAACTTAATAATAATAATAATAATAATAATAATAATAATAATAATAATAATAATTAAATATTAGCATAATAATAATAAAAATAATAATATTAATAATTATTATTATTTTATAAATATTATTATTTTAATAATTATATTAAATATTTATTATTATTATTATTATTATATTGTTATTATGATTTTATTTTATTTATTATTATGTAAATATTATTATAATAATAAATGTTTTTATTATTATATTATTATATTATTTTATTATTATAATTATTATAATGAATATTTATTATTATTAGTATTATTATTATATAAATATTATTATTTTAATAATTACATTAAATATTTATTATTATTATTATTTTTTATTATTTTATTTTATTTTATAATAATAATAATAATAATTATTATTATTATTATTATTATTATATAATATTTATTATAATAAATATTTATAATTCTAATAATAATAATAATTATTATTATTATTATTATTATTTATTATAATAATAATAATAATAGTAATAATAATAATAATATTATTATTATTATTAATATTAATAATATTATTATTATTATTATTATTATTATTAATAAAATATAATAATAATTATTATATTTTATTATTATTATTATTATTATTATTATTATATAAATATTATTATTTTAATATTTATATTAAATATTTATTATTATTATTATTATTTTATTATTTTATTATTATCATATAAATTTTATTATAATAAATATATAAAATAATAATAATAATAATAATAATAATAATAATAATAATTTTTACTATTACTATTATATAAATTTTATTATTTTAGTATTTATATAATAATAATAATAATAAATATAAAATTCTGAATTACAACTTAATTCAAAACTTTCTATCCAATATCCTATGTAATCTGAATTTCCTCCTTGGATGTAATTGGAATGACTGAATTACAATTACAACGCAAACCAAACAGCCTACGTAATGTAATCTGAATTACATTCCTTCCATTCTGCGAACCAAACAGACTACGTAATGTAATCAAATTACAATTACATCCAATTACGGCGAACCAAACACCCCCTAAGTTAATCAATCCGTAAATAAAAGGAGGCGTGAAAAAGGCCAAAGAGGAGGGGCTTTGATACCGATATTTCCGCCCTGCTCATGTATCTTGCCACCTCACTTTCTCTCTATTTATACACTCCTCCCAACTGTCACAAACACAACACAAAACACATACTAAAACACAATCACTTTTTCTTTGGTTGGTGGGTGTGTTTGTTTAGATAAAAACAATCATGGCTTATAATAAGAATCTCGAAAAACTGGCTTCTATTGATGCACAATTAAGGTTGTTGGTACCAGGAAAAGTGTCTGAAGATGATAAGCTCATTGAGTATGATGCTTTGCTTTTAGATAAGTTTCTTGATATTCTTCAGGATTTACATGGTGAAGGTCTTAAGGAAACTGTAAGTGTGTTTTTTTTTCCTAGTATTTTGTTTTGTAACCTTAATTATTTTTTTTAATATTTTTTTGGGGGTTATTGGTTCTTATATTTGGGAGGTTAGAACCGAGGCTTTTGGTCTAGTGGTATATGAGTTGTCCAACTACCTAGAGGTTGTGGGTTCGAGCTTCGCTAGAGGCATTTGTGAGATAGGTGGTTTATGATGTGAAAAAATCGCCGTTAAGAAAAATAAAAAATAAAAAATGGAAGGTTAGAAATGTGTAACATGATGGTGGATCTAGAAACTTGCCGAAGCGTATGCACTTAGTGTTAAACTCTTAAAAAGTTACTAGAAGAAATAAGAAATTTTGTACTACTATCATAGTGCTAAAATGAAAAGGAAGAAATAAGAAATTCTTTTAGCGTTCTTTTTTATCAGCAATTGTTTAGTAAAATGTCACACAAAATACTACTCGTAACAAGTTGTCCTAGTCATTGAAAGAATGTTATCACCCGTAGTCCAAGCGTTTTTTATGTGAAATTCAGCACTAGTATAAAAGACAGGCATTCAAAGAATGTTATCTTATTTATATAAAACGTTGAGTTTTACATAAAAATGTTTAGATTACGGGTTGCAGTTTGATCCAGGCCGGACACGAAACCTCATTTAGTGACTCTGATCTACAAAAAGGTACAAGGACTAAAAACATGACTTAGATGTAAGCAAGGAAGATGCTGGACAGTTGGTTATTGGATAAATGTGAATTTATTAGCTTATCCATAGTTTTAATCAAAGTGTTATGCTATTGGACTATGATTATTGAAATCGCAAATTCGCAATAATCATGCTCAAAACGCACATCCAAACACCCCTTTTGAGGGTAGAGCTTAAAGCATTAGTTAACAGGGAGTAATGTTTTTGTTGTGTAGGTTCAAGAGTGTTATGAGCTTTCCGCTGAGTATGAAGGAAAACATGATCCTAAGAAGCTTGAAGAGCTTGGAAGTGTGTTGACAAGTTTAGATCCCGGGGATTCTATTGTCATTGCCAAAGCATTCTCTCATATGCTTAACTTGGCCAATTTGGCCGAAGAGGTTCAGATTGCTTATCGTCGGAGGATTAAGCTGAAGAAGGGTGATTTTGCTGACGAGGCTACTGCAACGACCGAATCTGATATTGAGGAAACTTTAAAGAGACTTGTGCATAAGCTTAAAAAGTCCCCTGAAGAAGTGTTTGATGCGCTCAAGAATCAAACTGTTGACTTAGTGTTCACGGCTCATCCAACTCAATCTGTTCGTAGGTCTTTGCTTCAGAAGCATGGAAGGTATGCGGTCTAGTTTAAACCAAATACTCAAAGTTTCATGTGTTTCTAAGTTTCTTATTTTACTATTTGATCAAATAAACTAACGAACGGCTTCGGATGTGATATTTTCAGGATACGGAACTGCCTTGCTCAGTTATATGCCAAAGATATCACCCCTGATGATAAGCAGGAACTGGATGAGGCATTACATAGAGAAGTACGTATCAAGACTTTATATATTTACAAAACTTATGATTCGTAGCATATCAAATAAAGTGGCAGTGGTGACCCACTTATAACTTATTGGTAAATAGCCCGATTTGCTTTATACTTTGCCGCTAGTTGGTCAAACAGGTAAATTAAAAGTAATGGAGATTGGTCCAGGTCAAGTCGCCTAAATTAAATTCAGAACACTTAAAGCTTTGAAGACAATTTATTTGAAGAAATAGATTATCATTATAATAATATAATCCATAATATTTTAGCAAGTTATTTAAAATATTATTTGTATGTAACGGTCAAAAAAATAGAAGAAAAAACAGGTCCTACCTGACCCCGATCATTACATTCTTTGCATGCTTTGTTGAATAAGCCATTTTGACATTTACACGAGTTAGTTCATTGGGTTTATGACTTTACATGGAACAGCAAAATCATTGCTCTTTTTTTTTTCTTCTTATAAAATTATGTAGATTCAAGCTGCTTTCCGCACTGATGAGATTAGGAGGACACCGCCAACCCCACAAGATGAAATGAGAGCTGGAATGAGTTACTTCCATGAAACGATTTGGAAGGGTGTTCCTAAATTCTTACGCCGTGTTGACACTGCTCTTAAGAACATTGGAATCAATGAACGTGTCCCATACAATGCCCCTCTTATCCAATTTTCTTCATGGATGGGTGGTGATCGTGATGGTATATGTCCTGCTACATATCTTTTAAGCTATTTTTTAATCTCATCTATAAGATATATTAACTAAAAGCTAAAAATATGCAGGTAATCCACGGGTAACTCCTGAGGTTACAAGAGATGTTTGCTTACTTGCTAGAATGATGGCTGCAAACATGTACTTTTCCCAGATCGAGGATCTCATGTTTGAGGTATGCGAATTCAGTGGTGTCTTACTCATTCTTTATGCACTCTTTTAAACATTTTTTTTAATAATGGTATCGTTCTTGTAGATGTCCATGTGGCGTTGTAGTGATGAACTTCGTGTTCGAGCTGAGGAACTCCATAAATCATCATCAAAGAGTGATGTCAAACACTACATCGGTAATAAATCTCAACCTTTTTTTTTTATTATTATGACTATGCTGTAACTCTAGCTTAGTTCCAGCCTTTTATATAATCCATGGTTGCGATTAAATATGATGACCTGTTATAGTCTGTCAAATGGGCCAAAAGTCAAGCCTTACATATTTATATCTAGTTTTAGATTTTTTTTAATACATTAAATTAAACCTCTTGATCCTTTTTATTCAAGATGGTTGATTACTATTGAAATAACATAATACGTGTAACCCTATCTAACAAACTAATCAAAGGTGTTAATATTTTGGACAATATTCTTGTCGGGTCAACCAACCTAACCCGTCCATACTGAAAAGCTACGCATTTTGACCCGTCACCAAACACACCCAAATTTCTCCTTTTGCGGCCTCTGATATGCTTATGAATAATATGATTAATGTTCATTCTTTCTCCAGAGTTCTGGAAACCGGTTCCTCCTACTGAACCATACCGTGTTATTCTTGGTGATGTGAGGGACAAATTGTACAATACACGTGAAAGAGCTCGTCATCTGTTGGCCCATGATGTGTCCGAAATTCCAGAGGAATTGGTTTATACCAATATTGAACAGGTATACCTCACCCTTTTGTCCTAAAGTTTACTCAAATTGTCATAAACTCTTCTTACATAATTTCATTTTTTGCTTTTGAACTTTGCAGTTCTTGGAACCTCTTGAGTTGTGCTACAGATCACTATGTGCTTGTGGCGATCGTGCAATTGCTGATGGCAGTCTTTTGGATTTCTTAAGACAAGTCTCTACTTTTGGACTTTCACTTGTAAGACTTGATATCCGTCAAGAATCTGATCGCCACACGGATGTCCTCGATGCTATCACTCAACATTTGCAAATCGGGTCTTACCGTGAATGGTCTGAAGAGAAACGGCAAGAATGGCTTTTATCTGAACTAAGGGGTAAACGCCCTTTATTTGGTCCTGATCTCCCAAGAACCGAAGAAGTTGCAGATGTTTTGGATACATTTCAAGTTCTAGCAGAACTTCCATCGGATTGTTTCGGTGCTTACATCATCTCCATGGCTACATCACCTTCTGATGTGTTAGCAGTTGAGTTGCTTCAACGGGAATGCCATGTGAAAAAACCGTTACGGGTGGTCCCACTTTTTGAGAAACTAGCGGATCTCGAATCTGCTCCTGCAGCCATGGCCCGTCTTTTCTCCATCGAATGGTACCGAAACCGAATTGATGGTAAGCAGGAAGTTATGATAGGGTACTCGGATTCAGGAAAAGACGCGGGAAGGCTTACTGCGGCATGGCAGCTTTACAAAGCTCAAGAAGAGCTTATTAAGGTTGCTAAGGAATTTGGCGTTAAGCTTACAATGTTTCATGGACGTGGTGGGACTGTTGGTAGAGGAGGTGGGCCCACTCATCTTGCTATACTGTCTCAACCACCCGAGACCATTCACGGGTCTCTTAGAGTTACGGTTCAAGGTGAGGTTATTGAGCAATCTTTTGGTGAAGAACATTTGTGTTTTAGGACACTTCAAAGGTTTTGTGCAGCTACACTTGAGCATGGGATGAACCCTCCTATCTCACCACAACCCGAGTGGCGGGCACTTATGGATGAGATAGCAGTTCATGCAACTGAACAGTACCGTGAGATTGTCTTCAAGGAACCACGTTTTGTCGAGTATTTCCGACTGGTTAGTATCATTATCATCAGTTCTGTATTTTCTTTTCACTTTGTCATATCACACAAATGTCTTCTTTATTCTGATTTTTATCTCACGGTATGCTTACAGGCCACACCAGAACTTGAATATGGACGGATGAACATAGGGAGTCGTCCATCAAAACGAAAACCAAGTGGCGGAATAGAATCACTCAGAGCCATTCCATGGATCTTCGCATGGACTCAAACCAGGTTCCATCTTCCGGTTTGGCTTGGATTTGGTGCAGCATTTAAGTACGCCATAGAAAAGGACATCAAGAATCTTCACATGCTACAAGAAATGTACAAAACATGGCCTTTCTTTAGAGTCACCATTGATTTAATCGAAATGGTGTTTGCTAAGGGTGACCCTGGTATTGCTGCTTTGAACGATAAGCTTCTTGTCTCTGAAGACTTATGGTCGTTTGGTGAATCTTTAAGAGCCAACTATGAGGAAACCAAGAATCTTGTCCTTAAGGTACGACGCACAAACACCCAAATCCATCAAATATCCACATAACAAATGGTATTTTTAACAAAAGAGCCAAAAAAATTTGTGTTCATACTTTTCACCTACTTTTTTTTTTTGGCGAAGTAAGTCTTTTCCCGAGACTTTTTGCCAATTTAGCAGAAACTATAAAAGGTCAAACTTGACCCAAAAAAAAGTCAAATGTCCGAAACGCTTATTTTGAAAGATAAATTTGTGAAATAGGTGAGTCATTTTGGTATATAAGTTTGTAAGACATATGTAGAAAATTGAAAAACCCCTTTTCTAATGTCTATTTTGAAAAATTACGAATTAATTCACACCTTCCACTGCATTATCTATAACACATTATAACACAATTTCTTTCTTGTCATAGATTGCTGGTCATAAGAATCTTCTCGAGGGTGATCCCTACTTGAGACAAAGGCTCCGTCTACGTGACTCATACATCACAACTCTTAACGTATGCCAAGCTTACACTTTGAAGCGAATCCGTGATCCAAACTTTCATGTCACATTGAGGCCTCATATCTCCAAAGAGTATGCTGAACCAAGTAGCAAACCGGGTGATGACCTCACAAAGCTAAACCCAAAGAGTGAGTATGCACCGGGTTTGGAAGATACACTCATTTTGACCATGAAGGGTATTGCTGCTGGAATGCAAAACACGGGTTAACCTCTATGTTATGCTTATACTTTTAATGCTCATCTAACGTGTACTTTTCGAGTTATTGTGTTTTACGAGGGAAATTTGGATTGAACCCCTGGTTGTCGAGGACGATGGTTGTTCATGTATGTAAGTGTAGTACGTGCATTGCTGATGGCCTTGTCCACGAAACAGATGAATCATTGTATGTTTCGAATAAATGGTTCAATTGAGATGGTCCTTTCTTATTACAAGGCATATGTTTATTCAATAAACTTTCTGTATTGTGTGATGGAATCATAGTACAGAGTTGTGGGTATGGAGTTTATCCATGAGTTTTGTTCCTTTTTTGTATTCCTAATCCATCAATAAATAAACTATCTATTTGTCAATTTTTCTTTCTTTAATCCAACTATTTTTTTATCGGCACACTCAAATACACAGACAATTAAAGTTGGATGTTAGTGTCTCAATCAATACCCAACAGAGGCGGAACTTTTAAGGGGCAGGGGAGGGTCCTCTAAAAGTTGCGACAACTAGTGTACATTTTATAGGTTTTAGAGGTAATTTAGTTGATAATACAAACCAATCTCAGATTCGGCCTTCTCAAAATAAATGTATAAATTCCGCCACTAATACCCAATGTATACAAATCAATTCCCTTTCTATAATCTCACTAGCCTATAAACCCGTGATAAATCAAGGATGGCTAATAAAAATTTACGTAACATAAAGTAGTTTACTCGTGATTTTGGTGTAAGTAGTTGAAGAATTGTGTTATAAAACTATTAACTAACACATCAGTATTAATAAAATTGTGTAAGACTGCCAATGTAGCATTAAAAAAGAATTTAACTAAGAGGCAAGTATGTAACAAACAACATATTACATATAGAATTCATAGGTGCCATAAGCAAGAATTACAAATCAAAGCTCTTTAGCTCCTCTAGCAACAAATGGACAATACAGTGTTAACATCTCCTTTAAATTAAATAGAACAATGCCCGAATGTAGAAAAAACACTACAAGACGAATTTTATCCAAATCAATTAGTAGATGTTTTCCCATTCTTTTTAATATCATTAAAAACTTGCATTATGTCCTATAAGAAAGTGAAGAAACAAAAACTAATATGCGACATAAATTGAAGTGTAGGACTTTATACATTCTGTAAATAAATTATCTAATCATTATATTAGCAATCCTTTGAAATCTTAAAAACCTTCAAATGTAATTAGGCCCATACAATTTATTACATTTATTCAAGTCCATTTACATAAAAATCGAATGTTATAACATTTGGCAAATCTAGAGGTGGCAATTTGTGTCCGGAAGAAAAGAAAAAAAAAAAAAAAAAAAAGTTTAATTTGGGCAGATTTGGACACATTTTAAAAAAAAAAAAATGGCCATATATTGCTCATTTAAAAATTAAATTGGCATAAATGGGCACATATTTTCTATCAATTGTAGAACAATACAATTGTTTTAAAAGAAAAACTTATAGAAATACATTTATTTTTTTAAACATAAATGAGATTACGTTTGAAGAATTTATTTCGTCATTTTGGGTCTTTTCTAAAACGATTCGTATAACATGTGCCCGTTTGGCCCGTACCCGTTTAGCCCGTAGCTCGTGCCCGCCGGTTTTGCCACCTTGGGCAAACATGTCAAACATAAACAAAATTGTGAATCAAAATGTCACCTTGAACATAACATATCGATCGACATAATGACCAATATAAAAAAAATTATAATCAGAAAAAAGACATAAAAACTTTAGAATTACAAATCGAAAAGCAGAAATATCAGCTGAATAGACGAAACACTTTGGTTTAATCAGTTGACCTTTATACCATTTGATTTACAAAATATGCGTCCATAAAAATAATACTTAGGTAATTCGGTAAAAAGCAACCAATTAGTTTAAAAAGATGAAAACTGCAAATGAAGAATGTCAGAAAACATGGTTTGTTTTTTTGTTGAATCGCTCATCCTGTCCAAAAATTTATTTTAAAAACATAACACTTAATTAGAATAATATAGTAAAAATATAGGACATGATTGATTTGATACTATCCTTATCAAAGTAACTGGTTGATATGGTTTTTTTTTTGACAGTTGATACATCTTTCATAATGCTGGTTGATATGGTTAATTGATAGATTTTAGTTGTCAAAAATAACTAAGAAAAGTCAATAAAAATAGTCAACATAATCACATGTGTTCTTTTATAATAGCTGGCATTCCATGTGGCATTTGTGACATGGCTTTAATGACATGGCATGGTGTACATGTGGATTAAATGAGGTGTCAAGTTTTCAAAAAAACCTTTGTTTATTATATATATAGAAAGATGAAAACTGCAAATGAAGAATGTCAGAAAACATTGTTTGTTTTTTTGTTGAATCGCCCATCCCTGTCCAAAAATTTATTTTAAAAACATAACTCTTAATTAGAATAATATAGTAAAAATATAGGACATGATTGATTTGATACTATCCTTATCAAAGTAACTGGTTGATATGGTTAATTGATAGATTTTAGTTGCCAAAAATAACTAAGAAAAGTCAATAAAAATAGTCAACATAATCACATGCGTTCTTTTATAATAGCCGGCATTCCTTGTGGCATTTGTGACATGGCTTTAATGACATGGCATGGTGTATATGTGAATTAAATGAGGTGTCAAGTTTTCAAAAAAACATTTGTTTATTATATATATATATATATATATATATATATATATATATATATATATATATATATATATATATATATATATATATATATATAGAGAGAGAGAGAGATGGGATCATTTAAAAACTTGATCTCAAGAAAAGTGGGAAGTGATCTCAACTGTTGGATCATCCCCCTTCCCCTCCTTTTTTCACCAAACTACAGGGGCCTAATTGCAACTTTCTATTTTTTTTAGGGTAAATTCCGTAACTTTTTAATTATCATATATAAAATGTATTTCTTTTCATTTTTTCTCTTCCTTTTTCTCTTTTTCTCTCTGATCCTCTCACTTTTTCACGATTTCTTCTTCGTTCACTGATTATATCCATCCGATCAACACGATAGATATGGTTTATTATCAGATTCACTTAATCTTCTCGTCATGATTTCTCAAATCGAAGATTAAAGTAAGTTATTTAAATGATTTCGATTCATGTTTTATTAGTTTTGCTATTTGAATTCAAATAGAAACGTTATGTACATATTTGTTAGCGTTTATCTGCATGAATTATTGTTCATTGTGAGTTAGGGTTTTGTTTTGGTGACCTGATATAGTGTATTAGTTATCTATTTGAAGTAATTGAGAAAAAAAAAGACTTTGGAGTCATGTTTGTAAAAACTGCACGTAAGGTGTTTGATAAAATGTATCAATGAAACTTTATAGTTGTGATGCACTAATAGTTTCCATAAGAATTGTTCATTGCTATGACGAAACGATGATTTTGGGGATTTGATATGATGTGTTTATGACATTGATTTTGTTAGCAACTAAGCATTGGATACTAACTTTATCATGATCTGATAGTGGCACCTAGGAATTTTAGTAGTTTTTAATTTAGTTTCCTGTAGTGTAATTTCTTTTAATTAATGAAAAAGTTTTTATTTGTTTCAAGTTTCTTTTTACAGCTTATTTTGCTAATAAGCACTTAAGTGCTTATTAGTTTGTTACTTCTTATTTTCAGTATCAAGTTCCATTTCCAAGTTATTAAAAAGTTTATATAAGTGAAAATCACAAGTTTTATTCCTAAAAACAGGTTTTAAGATAGTTTAACACCCGATAAAGGGGTGTTTGGTTCAAGCTTATTTGCCATCTAAAAGGACTTTTTACCCATTTTGACTTTCAACGTCAAATTTGTTTTGAAGTTTTAGTAAGTTTCAAAAGGATTTCAAACTTGCATAACAAGGTTTACAAGTTTTCATAGCTAAAAATTTTCTGTCCTGCACACCATAACAGCAGCTATAGCTGCTGTTTCACGAGCTTTTTCAAAGCTTATTTTTCATTCAAAACTTTTCCAAAACTACTTTTCTTGCATCTCACATACCCATTTTAATATATATATATATATATATATATATATATATATATATATATATATATATATATATATATATATATATATATATATATATATATATATATATAGTCTATTTGCACTTAGTATTACTTTAGCTTAGTTAAATTGTCTCGAAAAATTTGTCCTTTGCCCATATCAGTTACTGTTACAGCAACCTAAGTGTCCCACTCCCCTTCCTTTTTAAATTTTTAACTTGCTTAATATTTAGCCTTAGGTCCTGTAATTTTGCATGCTTAATCTATGGTAGGTAGTATAGTTATAACTTATTTCTATGAATTTTTAGGTGGTCCCTTAGGTAGCTTTTTCCTACCTTAAACTAGCCCCCATAGGACTGTTTTGCTGCAACAGCAGCCCATACATCTAGCTTCTTTGAGCTTATTTCAGATTACACTTTAGCTTATTTAGCATACTTTAGTGCTTATTAGATCCCTTAGATTAGGATAGCTTACCTTTAGCTTATTAGTGCTTGCTTAGTGCTTATTTAGCCCATTTTAGCCTTAGTAATTTAGCACTAGGAATTCCCAAAACTGCTTATTGGTCCCCTTATTCTTGCTTTACTCTTTTTAATTGTAGCTTATTTTTTTTGTTCTTAACTTATAAGCTAGCTTATCTCTGTTTTAAAGTTGTTCTTAACTTACAAAAAGTGGTTATTTTAACATCCTTTTCAAGCTGTTAAAGAAAAAAAAAATTGAAAAAAAAATAATAATAATTAATTTGCAAAAAGGCAAGTACCAGATTCGAACCCTAGTCCTTTGCTTCACAAACATCAATCACCAAATGCCCTTGGGTCTTTGACTGGTTACATGAAGCATTCAGATATGACCATCATTTGGTAATGAACGCCTTCTCTTGAATGGCTTTGTGTGTTTTTGATATTCGTACTAACAATTGGCGTGTTTTTAAAGGTACGATGCACCACCACATGGTGTGGTTTGGAGTTGGACTGGAACGTGTTGTGATGCTTTTTCTGTGGCCTCAACAACATCCGAAAGACATTACTTTTCCATGTGACCCACGAAGACCCATTGATATAATGAGTAGTTTGTATTTATACATTGATGCACCTTTTGTTTTAACATTGATGCACTATATTTCAACATTGATGCACCTTTTTTTTATCATTGGTATGATGAGCAAAAGACTCACTGATATAATGAGTAGTTTGTATATACATTGATGCACCTTTTATTTTAACATTGATGCACCATTATTTCAACATTGATGCACCTTTTATTTTATCATTGGTATGATGAGCAGAGTAATTCTCATTGAGCACTTACTATCTTCAAATAAATGCACCTTTATTTCAACATATACAATTGTTTTATTATGGAAGTTACGAGATTGTGATAGGCGTAATATTGAAACATTGGTTTTTGAAATAGTGAGCAACTTATAGTTGCCTTCTAGGCTATTTGAAGTTGCAACTTTTTAGATGGTCCGTGAGATATTTTATTTGTGTTAAACAATGATCTATAACAATTTATACATTTAGTATGTTATAATTGGAAGAAGTTGATACGTCACATACCTTTCGTTTTCGAATTTGATTAATATAAGATGTATTCTTTATGCTTATATTCAAGCAGATACCTCAGAATTTATTTCAATCTACTATTTAAATATACGATTTCCCAAATCATTAATATGCGTTAATTAAAATTAAGTTAATCTACATAACAGTTACTTTCTTCAAACTAGAAAATAAAATGAACTAAACTCAATGGTAAACAATACTATTCAAGGCTAACTCGACTCTATTATAAGTTGCTCTCGGGATCTTCTAGGCAAGTATCAAGGATGGCATTAGAGACTTGATCGCAAAGCTTGTTTGGGTGTCCCCTAATCTTCTGCCAAATCGCTTGATGAATCGCATTTTCTCATCTCATTCAGCAACTTATGGGCATCGTCCCACCTAAAAAATAACACATACAAAACTTTAAATGGACTGGAAGAACTGACAATACAAAACTTTAAATGACAATACAATCATAGCACTTATTATCTCTGCAACAATGCTCTCAAACAGATCAGCTCTTCGAGCTGCACAATCACCAACATTATCTCCGACCTTGTATAACAAAACCAGCATATTAGTTATTAACAATATAAACACAAGAATTTGGTAGTTGGATTAATAATTTTATGTTTTAATAAGCAAGAAAAAAGCATACATGAGGATGTATACCAGATCAGCAATGACAGCCGGATTCCAAATATCATCTTAAGGTATTCCCTGCTCCACTTTTCCAACAAGATCAGCACCAACATCAACAACTTTCATGTGTATCCCACCACCTAATTAAGCAAAAAGAGATATGAATGATGCTTGAAAAACGTACCTGAAACAGACTGAATAAGTTGACCAAAGATATCACTTTGCACACTAGAAACACCAACAAAATATATTGCATTACTGAGCTCATTTGGTAATTCTCAACAACCTTTGACAACCGATAGCCTTTAAAAACAACAACATTTGGACCATACAGCTACAATTTGGTTCAATATTTAGTAAAAGAAATACTTTAGTTCTTAAGTAAACACATGCACAATTGAAATAAATTATCAACTATAGAAGCAAGAGGTGAAACATAGAGTAGCAAAGCTTTTGTTTTCAGATTCAAGTAATAAGTCGACTCAGCTAACTCTGGACGTAAAGGAGAATATGTAAGGATTGCTTACTGAAGGTAAAAGTCCTTTATTTACCTAATGCAATAGTCCAAACATAGATCAAATATCACTAAAATTGTCCTGCTATGACTTTGGGGATGCATTAAACATACAAATTGATGCCCTAAGTATGTCTAACGATGCATTAAATATACAAACGCATGCCCTATGACCAATGGTGCACTAAATTTACAAACTGATACACTAAATATAAAATACACATTGATGCCCTAATATGTTCATCGATGCACTAAACATGCATATAGATTCCCAAGTAGTTTTGGTGATGCACTAAACATACAAATGGATGCCCTACTATGACCAACGATGCACTGAACTTACAAACTAATGCACTAAAGTACCTTAACGGATGCACTAAAGTACCTCAAACGGAGGCACTAAAGTATTGACCCGTATTGGTACACTATCTAGCTAGCCCATTTGCCATTTCTAGCTATCTAAACTTACGTAGCTCATTAGTTAAATATAAATTATCAATTCAACAAAGGCTAAAAATAAAACTAGAAATGAAGAACTATGAATAACTTCATTTCTTATGTAGCCCGGTTGTACTGTGGTTGCATAAACATTTGTTACTGTCGAACTTTCTACACGTGCCAAATATTAAGTTTGTTAATTAGTTCATCGAAACAAACTATAATCAATGCTAAAGTGCACCATCTGTTATGAGGACTCTATAAAGTCTTAAAACATGATTATCCCAAATAGTGTATGAAACTGAATTCTACTTAGAATTCTTATTCTTGGTTGAGACAAGTTGTAGGTACCGTTAAACATGTTGGTTGGATAATAGTTTGGTCTAGTAGCTTCAATTTTTTACCCCTAAGTTGAAATTAGTATAAAATTTATGGGAATATCTTTTGAGTTTAATTAAAAACTGGCACATGGATGAACTAATATGTACGATAACCATACACGTTTATGCCTTTAAGAGTAAAAATGAAAATGGATGCACTAATATGTCAAAACAGATGCTCTAAACATGCAAATGGTTGCACTAATCAATGCTGCTTCCATTTAGAAATCGGGTCAAGTCAGATTATCGGGTTTCCTTATTTTGTCTCTCTAATCGTATATTGTATTTGGTACCCCATATTGTAGTATAATATTAGTCAAACCTTGTTACTAATCAAGTCAGATTTCTCTCAGTACTTTTATTTTTTATAAATTTAGTCAAACCTTGTTACAAATCTGTTTAGGCGTATAACTGAATGACATATTGTTAAATCTTGTTACAAACCTTGTTACCCCATATTGTGATATCACATCTTTGTTAAAAAAATTACTAGTGAACTGAATGATGTCACGTTTGAAAGAGAATAAAATATGCATATGAGATTATATTATAGCAAAAAATATAACTTCTTATAGCAATAGTAGTTAATATCCGCATTGAGGGAGCACGGGCTATGGTGACGCAGCTGCAACAGCTGCTACATGTATCTTGCAAAAACCAAAGACTGGTTGGTTTAATCTTATTAAAAAACCAAGACATATCTACAAAATTCTTTAATATTTATGTACCTTTTGTGCATATCAACAAATTCATCAGTCTCGTCGACAATCTTTTCCTGCATTAATTGCCAATTTAGACTATCATACTTTGCCAACATTTAACAAGTGTCTAACTAGAATTTTTTATTAGAAGACTAGATCACAATATCAATCAGAAGAACGAATACAGAAACTTAGGCAACTTTCAGGACTGCTTCACATGAAAACTTATTTTCCTGTGTTGGTAAAAGTTTGCGCAAGCTTAAAACACTCTCGTCTAAGTTCATCACCTAGCACACTTCCAGTATTATACAGATGAAGTTATAGTGACTTCACATATACAGTAATAGTAACATCGCTCTTTCGTTTATAAATTCCCTGAAGTTATAAATGTAACATTGCCAGTATTATACAGTAATAGTAACATTGCACTAAATGTAACATCGCTCTTTCGTTTATAAATTCCCTGAAGTTTGTGTTTATTCTAAACTTGAAGCTTTTCAAATCCCAATACAGGTAACCAAGTGATAATTTTGTATATACACTGAAAGAATGTAACATAAATTTTCAGTTAACCAAGTGAGCATCAAAGATGAGACACGGTTTTATTAATGCCTAATAACTAATAAGTATCAAAGTAACAGTCCTAGAATAGGTTAACTGAAAATTACCTGTCTCAAACGCAAGAGCTGCAAGATCTTATTTGATTTTGGGTCCATGGAGTTGATACTAACCAACAAAAAATATAAAAATAAATTACAATATGACGATGGCAACATTTCAAAAATTACAACAAACAATAAGAGCAAGAAACCATACCCATGGATCCTAATGATGAACAACATCTTAGCTTCAGGGTTGACATAAAAACCACCTTCCAACCTTGCCTCACGTTTCAATTGAATCAATTCCATTTGATGCATATCATAAACACCACACATAAGTAAGCCGAAAAACATAAACAAATGCCAAGAAGGCGAAACAGAAATCAGACCTGGGCTTCATACTCCTGAGTATACTACTTAGCCCTGTTGAAAATCAATTTCCTGTTAGCAGCATTCCTTTTCTTCAAGGCTTCAATCTCGACCTTCTTAGCCACAACCCATTCCTCACTTCTCTTCTGCTTCTTCAGAAACGACTCCGAAACAACGGCCACAAGCATTTTTCCACACTACATACCAAAAATCATCAAACCACATTAAACATAGTATTCAAAAACTTAAGTTGTAAACATGCAAATGGATGCACTGATATGTCCAAGTAGATGCTCTAAACATGCACATTGATGCCTTAATATGTTTGGCGATGCGCTAATCATAGTCACTGATGCCCTAATATGTGATGCCCTAATCATACTAACACATTTTATTATCAT
The DNA here is from genome assembly GCA_910596185.1 of Chrysanthemum makinoi. Classification (NCBI taxonomy): domain Eukaryota; kingdom Viridiplantae; phylum Streptophyta; class Magnoliopsida; order Asterales; family Asteraceae; genus Chrysanthemum; species Chrysanthemum makinoi. Next base: position 36,970,764 of record OU343222.1, on the reverse strand, counting down.
AAAAAGATATGTCATAACTCATTTTCTTATGCACTAATTATACAACAAATGCTGTAACAATTCGCTTGATGCCTTAATCATACTAACAAATGCGCTAACACTAATTTTAAATGCACTAATCAAACAAATAGGTTCCCTAACTTATAACATGATTCTCTTATCATACTAAGAGATGTAATAACATGATATGTGATGCACTTATTGGGACAAAACAAATGTTGTAACATATTATTAATACAGATGCACCAAATTGTAACTTTTATACGGACAGATGACTTAATATGTCATTTTGTTCCAACAATAACAACAATTATTTTATAATTTACACAAAGATGTACTAAAATAACATAAAAAATTAAAAACCAGTAAACACTTACTGTTGTTTTTTTTCTGATGATTGGATTTGGTTCACTTATGATTCCTAAACTTCATTTATGTCATTTTTCTGAAGATCGAAATGAAATTAGTGTATCCATGAGTTTTTTATATGATTTTTATTTGATTTTGATAGCTTATTAGGGTTCCTTCATCGAAGTATGTGTTTATTGATCAGATTATGATTTTTTTATCGGTGGTGGTGTGACAATGACGGCGGCGATGGTGATGGTGATGGTGGTGACAGTGGTAGTGACGACGGCGATGATGGTGGTGGTTGTGGTGACGGTGAAGATGAGTGTTTGCCTTTGAATTGGGGTGTGTGTGTGTTTGTGTGAAAGGGTATGTTTGTATTTGGTAAAAAAAAGACGGTTCATTCTTTTTATTTGTACTTTTTCTTTATTTGCCCTGAACTTTCAATTGTGTTCATAATTTACCCTGTAACTTTTTTTCTTACTTTTCTCTCTAATTACACTTTTCTCTAGAACCGGACTCTATATATATATATATATATATATATATATATATATATATATATATATATATAGATACCTTTTTGCATTTAGGCACTAACAAATGCATCAATTATCTTTGCAAATGTAGTTTTTAATGTAAATACTTTTTGAAACACTATAAATAAAAATGAGACTAAAAACGAGAAAAGTGTTTGTTCAAGACGGGGCACGGGCAATATTGAGACAACATTAAAAGTGGGATTCGTCCGAACCCGTCGAGCAGGTTGATCTCACTCGACATGTTGAGCTTTTCAGAGATGATCCGAGACCATGCCTCCCGACAAACCATGACCTGTGAAAAAAAAATTGAAACCACGTCGAGCACCGCGAGAAGTAACCCGTTGGAATTTGGGAATGTTATGTAAAATGAGTTTCGATTTAAACGGGAAGCCGCTTAATCGGCGTACGAGGTGGTGATGGAGAAAGACTGAAAATTAGAAAAAAATGGAAGAATTGAAGTTTTGTGACGCCGGTTTTCCGGATGACCAAGCTCACATCATCAACACGCAAAAAAAGAAATAATGAAAAAATATCAACGCAATTAATTGTTTTTGTTAAATATTTTCGTATTTTTGTATTTTCGTAAGTTTTTTAAAATTTCGTATTTTTACAATTTTCGTATTGTAATTTGTATTTTTATTTAACGAATGAAAATTTAGTTTGTTTGAAAAAATAATAATAATAATGATAATAAATAAATAAAATGTTAGTGGCTCAAAAAATGGAAATGACTTGAGCCACTAGTGCAAGGTATTTTGGTATGTGAAAAGCAAAATGCTAAAGTGACGTAACGGTTTAAGGGTGCGTTTGGTATCCCATTATGTGAATGAGACTATAACTATGAAAGTGATTAAAGGTGTTTGTTTAAGATGAGGGGCCCCACCACTATGATAATGAATGATATATATAATTCATATTCCATATACATCTAAAGAGGTAGGAATAAATCTTTCATAAGTGAAGAACCCACCACTACTATCAAACACATACCCATTGTCATTCATGATAGCATACCAAACGTACCCTTAGTCATCAAAAGTGAGGCTCTAATAAGTTTAAAAGAAGCAGAAAAAAGAGTTAATTGCATTTTTGGTCCTTGAGGTATGGTCAAATTACAGATTTGGTCTTTAAAACTTTGAAAGTGCATTGGACGTCCCTATTTTGAAGTTTTCATTTCATTTTTGGTCCCTGTGGTATGGCCAAATTGCAGACTTGGTCCCTGTGCTATGGCCAAATTGCAGATTTGGTCCCTGAAACTTTAACGTCGTCTAGTCTCAGAAGACCAAAAATGCAACGGAAACTTCAAAATAAGGACGTCAAGTGCACTTTCAAAATTTTAAAGACCAAATCTGCAATTTGGCCATGAAACCAAAAATGCAATTAACTCCAGAAAAAATAAGAACTGCTAAGCCTAAATTATATTAGTGGGCTTTGAGTTAATTGCATTTTTGGTCCTTGTGGTTTAGCCAAATTGTAGGTTTGGTCCCCAAAACTTTGAAAGTGCAGCGATAGTCCCTATTTTGAAGTTTGAGTTGCATTTTTTGTCCTTTTTTGTGTGAAATGATCAAATTACCCTTGTCTTTTTCTGAAGAAGACAAAGGGTATTTTTGTCGTTTAACTTTATCCAAGGACCAAAACTGCAATTCAAACTTCAAAATGAGGACTATCGCTGCACTTTTAAAGTTTTAAGGACCAAACCTGCAATTTGGCCAAACCACAACGAACAAAAATGCAATTAACTCGTGGGCTTTTAATGGTAACCAGTTTATTTGGGCTTTCCTTTTAACCATCATTTCCGATCAACCAACCAGCAAATCACACACAGTCACACAGTTTCAATACACTTAACTTAACCACCAAGCAATGTCATCATCAATCACACGAAGAAAACAATCTGAACTCGATCGACTCTTACCATCCACATCATCAGACAGTTACAAAAAAACCGATAAACCAGCTGTTGAAAAACCGGTTGAAACTGAACCGGTTGAAAAAGGCGTGTCATGGATGTTACCGGTTTTAGCGCTGGGTTTGTTGAGATATTTAAGTGCTACAACGAATATAGTTCATGATTGTGATGAGGTTTTTAATTACTGGGAGCCTTTGCATTACTTGATTTATAAATCTGGGTTTCAGACTTGGGAGTATAGGTATGACTTAACTTTGTTATTTGTTGATGAATATTAGGGGTGTGTTTGGCGCAGAGCTTTTAGGAGCGGTGAGCGTTGAGCGTTGTGATTAAGTAGCTTTAACGCTTCATGAAGTAGCAGGGGCGGACCTAGGGGTTTCCTGAGGGTTCACGGAACCTGATGGATGTTTGCCGTCTAGTGTAAACTTTCGTTAAAAATCCTGATTTCTCTGAAATGAACCTGGTCCCGAAATTTTGTGTCACATAAATACATGTCTTTTTTAGTTAGTTCACTAATATATCAAAATAAATACACGTCTTCTTAATTTGTTGACTAGTTTTAGTGAAATCGTACTTTCATTAAAAAAAATTGTGCACATGATGATTTAGAATACTTGGTACACCCCTGTGAAGTACATTTAGGAGCGTTGAGCATTTAGGAGCTGTTTTACACATTATAATTACTGCATTACCAAACGTTTTTATTGAAAAATACAACCGCTACTGCCCACTGCTACAACTTACTGCTACTACTATTTTTGCTAAACACACCCTAGATGTGGAGTTTTTATTGAGAGCTTTAAAATATGTTATGTTTTTGTTGTTTATTGAATTATGCGATGTTATAATATGGATTAATATAGAATAAATGAATGTTCTAGTTTTATTTTGGTAACGATGGTTTCTGACCTTTTTGCCACCGATCCACGGCCACGGGTTTGAATCCACTGCCACACAGGCTCAAACCGGGTAAAGCCCTCCCTAATTGAACTTGTAACCTCTCACATTTTAGCGATGATAGTCATAAACCTTTTGCCACTAGGCCAATCCCGAGTGGTTCTAATTTGTTGAGGTTTAGAACTTAAAAGTAGGAACTGTAGATTATCCAGAATTTGAAGATCGTCACTGTCTTTCATTAGATTGCGTTGTTTAGTGCTGTCTAGGTCTCGGATGCGTTGAAGCTGCAACAAGCAATGAGTTTCAGTGAGTGCATAGAATTTAGCAATGGAGTAGAAGCGTAGAACACTTTGATCTAAGTTTAGGAGCTTTATAGTTCTTCTGTCTTATATGGCAAGGTTTCTTGTACCTTTTGTATAGAGTAATGTATATGTTTTTGTTGTTTTTCGACTATATGTGGCACTTAAGTTGATTTAAAAACAAAGAAAATGAGTACCTGAACAGATAGGAAGTATATAACTTCTAAATTAGATGAACAGTTTTCATTCATTAGCTATTAGCATGCTTTGGGAGAGTTGCGTGTAGTTGATAAATCAGACGTGACATATGATAAGACTGAGACAAACATAGGTTATAAGATATTGGTGGTTATCCTCTCTGCATCATCTCCTGAACCTTATGTACATTTGGAACAATTAGCTTAGGGAATTCGAACTTTGGTGATAGCTTTGTATTGCAGATGGGATAATGGCGTGCGACTGCGTGTTACACCCTTCTAGCAACATCATGTGTAAGGTGGACTTAAATCTAAGTGAAATTGATCAATTGGTAATTTACCTCGTTCAGACGGATTGGGTATTGTTGTTGTTGATCAATTGAGTAATTTCTTGGCCTATATTAATAGACAATAATACAATTGCAAGCTCTATACTGCTTGTAGTCTATATAAAGTGCCTGAATGTTACTAATGGTCTTATTTTGGAATACAATGGATTTTATTTTTTGTAAGAATTAAATCTGTGTGTTGTTGCAGTTCCCAGTTTGCGTTGCGTTCGTATCTGTACATTCTTTTCCATTATTTGGTGGGCTGGCCAGCTTCAGTGTGTTTCAGTTGGCTCGAGGAGGAAAAAGTACAAATTTCAATACTTGCTCAATTTGTTATATGTATAAGCTTGTTGACTGTTATTTTTATGAACATTGAATAAATAATACTTGAACTCATTTCAGGTAAGGGTATTTTATACTGTGAGGATCTTTCTTGGCCTTCTCTCTGTCATAACTGAAGCTGCTTTGGTAGTAGCAATTTCCAGGAAATATGGAAAACGTCTTGCTCTTTATACACTTGCCTTTTTGTGCTTAACAAGTGGTTGCTTTTTCGCTAGCACAAGTAAGTGGCAATCTTGCATCCTACAAATCAAACAAGCGAATGTGTTAATATTTCTTTTTGTTAGCTTATATCCTATACTGTGTCTTGCTATCCAGAAGACTTAGTTAAACACAATAACCTACAGAAAAGCTAATGAAACAATTGTATCAGACGTTATCACGTGTTAGGATTTTCTAATCTGTGAATACACTGGCAAATGTTAGTTTGTTAATCAGTAACAATGCTAAAAACACTTGCAAATTTTAGTTTGTTAATGAGTGGCAATACTAGTGGACAATTTGGTGAAACATTGTAATTTTATATGTTTAGTCTGTTCATAAAGTTGCATAGGTTTAGTTGCTTACATATGTTCACATATTTGGTGAAACATTGTAATTTTATTTATCGATGTTAAAAAGATATGCAGTAGAATTGTATCACTCACTGCATCAGCACGGTCTTGTATTCTTGAATAATTAACTGCTAGAAGGTCTCTATGATGTTGAGTTCTGCTTAATGATTTTTGGAGCAAGCTCATTCATGCCGACATTGACATATCTTTCTTATTTTTACCAATAAATGTTCTCATCACCAATTATTCTTGCTATGCAGGTTTTTTGCCAAGCTCATTTTCGATGTATGCTATCTCTCTTTCATCAGCACTGTTTCTTTTCGGCAGGCATGCCACGGCTGTTGCTGTTGCTGCAACTGGCGTTATTCTTGGTTGGCCATTCTCAATCCTTGCTTTTCTTCCGGTAACAGTGTACTCACTACTTAGAAGATTCAAACAAGCATTTCTCTCAGGGACATTCATTTCTCTCACTATTTTGGTATGCGGCCTTTTTTTCTTTTATATTTGTGTGCATGCATGTCTTGATTTGTGTACCATCTATCTGGTTTTGTTACTTTTGATTTGTCTAGTGAGCTACAGATAGTAACATCAACTCATTTACTTACGCTTGACTTGATCAGGTTTAGTTTTATTTAAAATGGATAGAATAACAAAATAGCAAAAATGGGTGAAACTGGTAGAAGGTGGCCCGCATTTTTTTATGAAATCTTAGACCTTTTTATGAAATAATTCCATTGTGCAATCAAATCTTAACACTAACTATATATAAAATATTTAGGACAAAAAGTATTGCAGTTTAACTCCAACTGAGCCCATACAAAAGATATCTGCCCTCTCATTTTGCCACATCAATTTAGAAATGAAAGTCACATGTATTTAAAATTTTGATCATTCTAACGGAGTTAAATTCTGTTCAGGCACTCTCGGTACTTGTGGACTACCATTACTATGGAAAATGGACGTCTTCTGTTATGAATCTGTTGGTGTATAATGTGTTGGGAGGTGGTGAGAGTCATCTGTATGGAACAGAAGGACCATTATACTACTTGAAGAATGGATTTAATAACTTCAATTTTGCTCTTGTTCTTGCACTGCTCTTCGTGGCTACTCTCCCTGTTACAAAGAAGAAGTATGCTCCTGACTTGTTAATTGTGGTGTCTCCTGTTTATATCTGGTTGGCGTTCATGTCTTTGCAGCCACACAAAGAAGAAAGGTCAGCCTGTTTGTCTAATTCTTTGTCATTTATCTAATAACAGGGAATCCCTGGAGATAATTGGTTTGTATATTGGTTTTGGTCTATGATATGGCTTAAGGTTGCTACAGTCTCTCCTTTAAGTTTATGTCTCTTGTTTTATGCAAGGGGCATTGTAAGTATGTGTTGCCCTCTCCAAATGATTTTGAAACACATGCTAAAAACATATTACTCCATACTATTTAAGCTTGATGAGCTTGAATACACTTTCAATGAGTCTGTTGCATCTTTGTTACTATCAAATTTATTGTAATAATTCACCTCTCCATGAGTATTGTTGATGTCATTGGTGTTTAATAAGAAGTAAATGTTTTCACTTCAAATGTTAACTTTCGCACACTTAATCTCAGTATTGCGGGTGACATTGTTGTCTGATAAGAACGTAAATGTTTTTGCTCTTAAAGTAAATAAAATCAGGCACTTAATTGACGTCGTAAAACAGTTTGTGGATACATCTATCATATTTTTAAATTAGTGAATCAATATTTTTTGAAGATCTTATTTTCAGTGTTGGAAGTTTAGGTTCTAACAAGAAGTGTCTGACTTTAGCTGAATGGTTCTTTGAATTGCAGGTTTCTTTATCCTATTTACCCTCTTATATGTGTTGCTGCTGCAGCTGTCATTGAAAGCTTTCCTGATTTCTTTTATGACCGCTATAGCAGTGAACAATCTTTTCTCTACAAGGTAGGCATAAGTTATGTGTAGTTGTATGAATCATTGTCGGTTACTTATGGTAGTAACTAACATCTTGCTTCTGCAGATTGCTAAATTCACGAGACCATTGTTTATTGGCCTCATTCTGTGTGTTTCTCACTCTAGGACATTCTCCATCGTAAATGGTTATGGTGCCCCTTTAGAGATTTACAAGCACTTTGAACATCATGACGATGCTGGAACTGGTAAGAACAGTATTTCTTTAATTTCAATAGAATTATTGGTGCTGCAAGCCTGCAATCCTGAAGTTCCAAGAAATAAACTCATGATACACATACCATGAATTTTGACTATCAATGCAGGTGCAGTGGTGTGTGTAGGAAGTGAGTGGCACCGTTTTCCATCTTCCTTCTTCATACCAGACTATGTGGGTGAAGTTAGGTGGATTGATGATGGCTTCAGGGGCCTACTACCTTTCCCATTCAATTCAACCGTAGGCGGAACTTCAGCAGCACCACCATATTTTAACAGTAAAAACAAGGCGTCACCCGACCAATTTGTAAGCATGTTTCTCCATTTGTTTGATCTTTCTTCTTTCACTAATGTTAACTGGTATTTCAGAATTTTTTATAAATACTTTCAATCTGTTAACAGCTCCAGGACGTTGAAAAGTGTGATTTTCTTGTCGAGCTGCAGCTTCAAAGACCTTTTCTTTCTCGAGGAAGTGACTTGTCGAAATGGGAGGTACTATCTTCTTCACTTTGATTATGTTTTATCTCTTAAGGGTCAAATGGGTAAAAATATTTCTGGTAGCTTATTAGCTCTTCATTTGAAAGTGTTTTTATCGTGTACAACCTCCTAAATTGCTATTATTCACATAATTATACTTTTATTGTAATAATATAGTTTATATCATATTTAGGTCTTTATTTATTTATAAAACGACTCAAAAAATGGACGAAAAAAGTGTTTGTAGGATATCTGACATGACTTGCTGCGACCCATACTAAACACATATATAGGTTATTATTCTAAAGTGCTTGCCATATTAATAAGCTAAAGCTATGCAATCCCAAACGTGTCCATGTTACTTAATCCAACTGTCCTGCCAATTTTGTGACCTCTAATGATGAGTGTTTGTTCTGTAGGTGGTTGCAGCATTGCCATACCTAGATCGGGAATTTTCACCCCCTTTACACAGATCATTCTTCATACCGTTTATGTGGGAGGAGAAAAATGTATTTGGGATGTACAAGTTATTGAAGAGACACAAAGAGCAACAATAGGTTAGCACACAACATTGGTCTTGAGACCTGTTAGATTACTAATTTTAGGACTAAATACCAGACCTTCCTGCAGTTTGTTTCTTTTCTTCTGCTTTTAGTTGAGTTATTGCTGAGGCGTATTTTTCCGGCTGGATTTCGCGTCATTGACTTCTGTATTTTTGTTTTTACAACTACCGATTAAACTTTAGAACTTGGTATAAATTTGTATGTTAGAAACACGTGAGTAAATGTATAATATTTGTCCAAACGTATGGTATGTTTGGTGATTGTCTTATTATTTTTCATGTCGAATATAGGTTATGGTATATTCACTGAACTACTGGCATGTGATAAACTTACCTTTTCGGTTTATATATGGACAGTCGAATATATCGATTTTCAACTTTTGGTGAAGGAACTCAGCTATATTGAATGAGTTCTGTTAAAAGTGTTTTTAACTGTCACGCATTAAGGTGTGGTTAGTATGTCCCAACTAGTACTCCGTTAGTGATAAGACATTTGATCTTTCTTGGTGGTCGGAGAAAGGTTGAAAACGGTCACGCGATATTCCAGTTAGACAATGTATATCTAACGCATTCTTCTCGAGTAACCTTAACAGAGAAAAACTCGATTTTTTACCCGTTATTTTGTTTACCGATTTTAATTGGTTTGCAATTCAGTGAAGATTGTCCATTACTTTTACTACTTACATACGTGGTCTCAAAACACACAATTTACTTTCAAGTTCAAATCACACATGCAACAATTTTGGAACCAACTCTAAGACACGTTATTAGTTGACTTATGAATACAAGACTTTGAAAAAAAATAATAATCACATTCTCCCAAAACAATCAAATTCAAATGTTAATCTAAACATTTCTTTTGTATATCGTTTATGATATGAGGTTTATAAAGCATCAAACTCTATATTTTTCGTATTAAGGTTATTTGAAAATAGTAAATTTCGGTTTAGATGTACGCGATCTAATTGAAGTATCTACGTAATCGTTTCTAAGCGCTTTCATAAGCACTTCCAGACATATCATGTACTTTGCCACTAGACCATTTGATATCGATTTGTAAGATTTTTCGGTCATTCAAGAAAATATTGTTATTTATGGCTTATATTTCAACTTTCTACACATTGATGTCTAACGGGGTGCTTATTTGTTTTTGGCTTATATTTTATAAGCTTCAATATTTCTTTCTGCTTATTTGAAGACTTGTGAGTTTATACAAATTTATTAATAAATTTTATTATGATATAATAAACTTATATAAACCCATAAGTTTCTAAATAAGCCGGAAAATCCAGGCTTATGATATATAAACCGAAAAACATATAAGCTTAAACAAACACCCCGAGACTAGGCATGGACGAAACAAGGACACAAATCGATCAGGTGCACTTATAATAAATTAAACAATACTACAAACACAAATTTTAGGGACCGGGTGCATTTTAAAAAAATCGAGATTTTTTAACAAAATTAACACCAAGTCACAAAAATCCATGGGACCCCTTATTTCCGTCACTAAGACCAGGGCTGAGCAAACTACCCGAACGGATCAGACCGAACCGACCATATTCGGTTTGGTCCTCGGTCTCGGCTTCTTCGGTCTCGTTCTTGGTTGATCCGGTCTCATCCAGACCGCAAACCGACTATTTTGCCTTTTTAACCGGACCGACCGAGAATGGATCAATCACATTCAGTCGGTCTTGACTTCTGGGCTAATTCGGTCTTGGTCTTGATCGGTCCGGTCCTGTCCGGTCGGGACCAATGCTCAGCCCGCCTAGACCACAAATAATAGTGCCAGATAAAGAAAGAAATAACCCCGAAAATGAAACCCGAGAGGCCCACAGAGAAAGAAAGAAACAAAAGTCATTCTCATTCACTCCTCTTTCTTTCCACTCGTTTTTCTTTTTCTTTCTCTTTCTCACACACAAACACACACACACTCTATCTAAAGTAAAAAAAATCCATCGATGGCTGCTGCTGCTTCAACTGATCGTGACACCTTCATCTACGTCGCCAAGCTTGCTGAACAAGCTGAACGCTACGACGGTATTCATTTACCTTCTTTTATTAACCGTTTTTATACAGATCTGTTGTTTATAAATCTTAATTATTATTCATTCTGTTAGTCAGTTAGTGTAACTGTAGATTCGAATCTGGTGCTATTATGTTGTGTAATTGATCAAGTTATTGAATCTGTCAAGTTTAGGTTTTCATTAGGTTATTAATTAATCAATTGACTAAATTGTGCATTATTATTGTGGATGTTATCGGTTTTAGTTGACGGTTAGCGGATTAATTAGGTTTAAGGTGTGTTTGGCGCGTAGCGTTTAGATTCGAATCTGGTGTTATTGTGTTGTGAAAGTAGATATATGTGATCGATTTGTTGAATCTGTGAGGCGAACCGTCGTTTTTAGTTGACGATTTGCGAATTTTGTTAGGTTTAGGTGTGTTTGGCGTGGAGCGTTTCGAAGTGATACGGTTAGCGTTTAGATTCAAATCTGGTGTTAGTGTGTTGTGTAAGTAGATATATGTGATAGATATGTTGGATCTGTGAAGCCTGTTGATGAGGCGAACCGTGAAATTGTCGTTTTTAGTTGACTATTTGCGAATTTAGTTAGGTTTAAGTTGTGTTTGGTGCGTAGCGTTTCGAAGTGATACAGTTAGCGTTTAGATTCGAATCTGGTGCTATTGTGTTGTGTAAGTAGAGATGTGTGATTGATTTGTTGAATCTGTGAAGTCTGTTGATGAGGCGAACCACGAACGTGTCGTTTGTAGTTGACGGTTTGCGAATTTAATTAGGTTTAGGTATGTTTGGCGCGGAGCGTTTAATGATTAGATTGTTTAGATTCAAATTGGTGCTCTTGTGTTGTGAAAGTAGAGATGTATGATCGATTTGTTGAATCGGTGAAGTTTGTTGATGATTTTAGGTTCTAATTAGGTTTAATAATGATTTGAGTAAAATTTGACCTATATCGTGTATCTATATAATCTGTTTGTAATAATTGTGAATGTAGTTGCGCTTGTTGATGATTTTAAGTACTGTATTAATTAGGTGAAATAATGACTCGAGTAAAATCTGTGTTATATTGCCTAGATATGTAATTTGTTTGTTAAATCTGTGAATGTTATCCTAAGTTTTGCGGATCTAGTTAAGTTTGAAATCGATATTGTGTACATTTATAATTAGTCAAATCTGTGAGTAGTTTTATCGAAAATTGTTGATGATTTGAGGTTTTTAATTTGTTGACGGTGTGCGAATCGTTTAGGCTTAAAATTGAATTGAGTAGATTCTTTGCTACATTTGTAATTATTGAAATCGGTGGATGTTATTAAATATTGTTGAGGAGTTCTTAGGTTTAAAAAATGAATTGAGTATTGTTATATGGTGTACATATATAATTAATTTGTCGATTATTTGAGGTTTAACTAGGTTAAGTGATGAATAGTGTGAATATATTATATTGAATGTTCATGCTTTCAGATTATAATTAGGTTAAAATATCGAATAGAGAGTTTTGTTTGTGTAAGTTGTGTGTGGTATTGAATTTCGTTGATATTTTAGTTTAAATTGAATTGCGTAGATGATATAGTACATTTATAAAATGTTTGTGCAAGTTGTGGACGTTATTGAAATTGTTAACGAATGACTTTAATTTGGTTAAACAACAAATGAGTGACTTTCTTAATTTGAATTACAATCTTAATATATGTGAAAAGTAGCCAAGGTGTCTATCTAAATTGATGATGGGTAGGGACCATGAAAGTTAACGACTGACTTTAATTTGGTTAAACAACAAATGAGTGATTTTGTTAATTTGAATTACAATCTTAATATATGTGAAAAGTAGCCAAGGTGATCTAAATCGATGATGGCTAGGGACCATGAAAGTTATTGAATTTCTATCTTAAATCGGCGACAGGTAGGACCTACTGAAACTTATTAAATTACTACCTTAAATGTTAAATCTGTGACGGGTAGGGGGTGTGGAAAGTTATTGAATTACTATCTTTAATTATCAAAAATCGTTGATGAGTAGTAATTATGGACGGTTATTGATATCTATTTTTAGCTTGCAATGGAGATTAAACCAAGTGTTGAGATTTCAGGCATATTGTAAATTGTAATGGCATATGCTGATTTACGCATTCAGGAATTGTTCGGTACAATATATCGGACTATAGTGGGTGGTTTTCAAGGGATTAAATAACAAAAAATATTGGGAGAATTGCAAATATACCCACTAAAACTTATAAACTTGCATATTTCCCCATAATACAAGTTTTTATTGCACCATGTACAATGCATTGTAAGCATGTTTTGGGTATATATGCAAATATGCAAGTTTTAGTGGGTATATATGCAATTGACCCAAAAATATTTATATTCACACACCGAACTTGTTATAGAATTTCAAAGTATGGATGATTATTTATATGAAATTATTGTTTGGATCATCTGTGAAACTAGATTTTGAAGTTATAGAAGGTGATTTATGGTTTAAGTTATACTGTGATCTTGCGTTTAATTTTATCGTTGGGTTTTGTGCAGAAATGGTGGATGCCATGAAGAAGGTAGCATTGTTGGATGTTGAGTTGACTGTTGAAGAAAGGAACCTCCTCTCAGTTGGATACAAGAACGTAGTGGGTTCACGTAGGGCTTCGTGGAGAATATTGTCTTCAATTGAGCAGAAGGAAGAATCCAGAGGCAATGAAGTTAATGTAAAGCGGATTAAGGAATATAGGCAAAAGGTTGAAACTGAATTGACTGACATTTGTGGTGATATCATGGTTGTGATCGATGAGCATCTGATTCCATCTTCATCGGCCGGAGAATCGACCGTTTTCTACTACAAAATGTGAGTATGTTCACTTTTTAAAAAGTCTTAGAAGAAAGGTTTAAGCTTATTATTGCCCAATGGTAGGCTTTAAGATGGCGTTATCCGCTCCATGATTATAGCTATGGCCTATTAAGGAAATTGATAAAATTACCCGATTTAATGAGCTTAAGTTAGTCTGCTTTTAATGATTTGCTGGTGGGTTTTAATCGAGTGCAGGAAGGGAGATTATTATAGGTATCTTCTTGGAGTTCAAGTCTGGCACTGATAAGAAGGAGGCAGCTGACCAGTCACTTAAGGCTTATCAAGTAAGTAGCCATTATGGTAGCAATTAGTTTACTTCTCTGTTCCCGTTGTGTGCTGCTAAATCCTGCAGTAGTTTAGAAAAATGGACCATTGGGATAATTTTTTTTGTTTGTAATTTTGTGCTTTCTATTTATGGGTGAGTTTGTGTTAGAGCTGGGTGTAGCCTGTGATACACGTGACTTGTGCCTGCAAAATGCAAAACAAAAGATTGACTTTTAGATTGTTCTGCCTAGATATGCTTACAAACTCATTTATTTAAAACGGTAAGTGTTTGATAGCATGAGGTTCTTAAGGATTGGTCCACACTTTTTCCTTTTTGATAAATAATTTATAAAATTTTCGGGATTGGTCCACAAATTATAGGTTCAGTTGTCAAAAGAATTCTCAGTTTTTATTTTTTTCCTCTTTTAACGATCTAAATTCATCTCAGTTATATTTAACACTTTTAATTATTTGCACATTCCTATTACAACACTTGATAGATTCAAACTATTTATCAAAATCATACTTTTTAATTGAGTTTAATCTTTATTAAAATGCTATTAAGAAACGTAATCAAATCTCAATAGTATTACGCACACATTCATCCACAGTCCATTTATATTTTATCATTATGATCTTCTTCTGTTTGTTGTATCTGGCATTCTGGTGATCCGTTCCAGTTTGTTCACCATGTTTACAGCTGTATGAACTCTTCTTTTGTTGCCTACCACACAATAATATATTAAATCAGCACAAAGCAGTTCTGCAAGCCTGGTTGTTGATCTTACATTCTCAGTTTTCTAACCATTGATTGCTCTATTTACAGTTGGCTTCCACCACAGCAGAAGCTGATTTATCTCCTACCCACCCCATTCGTTTGGGATTGGCTTTGAACTTCTCCGTATTCTATTACGAGATTATGAACTCTCCTGAAAGGTATGTTTTAAACTCTTTACGCCTCAATACACTCACACAGTTATATTCAACAATGTGCTAACCTGTGTATCTTTTGTTTTTACTTTGACTTGTGTTAGGGCCTGCCACTTGGCAAAACAAGCTTTTGATGAAGCTATCTCAGAGCTTGATTCCCTGAGTGAGGAATCCTACAAAGATAGCACTTTAATTATGCAGCTTCTGAGGGACAACCTCACTTTGTGGACTTCTGACATTCCTGAGGATGGAGGTATTTCGGATACTACAATTAAAATTATGTACACAAACACCTCCAAAACTGGCTCTAAAACATTGTATTTTTACGTCTAAAAATGTCAATTTATATAATGTTCAGAGTGTTGCAAAATGACCCAAACATGGCGCTAAGCCATCTTTTAGTGACTTAAATATACAAAGACTATAACATGACAAAGGCATAAGAACGTGGTTTTGTTATACAAAAAGAAGAAAGTTCTCTTATTTACTACTACATCTGGCATTTGCAGAAGACCAAAAGATGGAGATTGCCAAATCTGGTGCAGAAGATGCCGAGGTAAGCAATACATAATCAGATTGCTCCATCTCCATTTGTTTGAACTTGTTGACATTTTCATTTGAAGTGGAAAAATAAAAGGGATAGGTGGGTGGGATAACACATCAAAATGGATTTTATAGTGCAATGTGATTGCAAAAGCTATATTATACAGTTGCAGTTTATGTTTTTTTAACAAAATACAAAGTTGCATGCACTAAAACTGCACTTTTGACGCTTTCATTCCACCCGTAACTTTTTTAGTAATTTATCATCTGACCCATTCTAGAGCTTTTATCAAAATCAATGCTACTTTTGTAAAGTTTATCAAGTTTCCATGTTTCCCTTCAGTTGGGGAGGTTCAAGTGAGTATCTATAAGTTACTCGTACACCTTATAACTTTTTTTAATATACGCGAAGTTACAACTTACAAAATTGAATATGTTGGATTCTTTACTTGGTTTAAGGAGGAATAAAGATGTAACCTACAAATCAAAAACAGAAAATGGCCTAAGCGATATAGAATGACCAGTTACAATATTTCAAATTCACATCTTATTTTCTTCTATTAAATTCATGTTTCCGTGCAGTAAATTTGTAAGACGTCCTTGCAACCTTCAACAAGTGGACCACGAAAGGACCATGTATGTTATTTGTAAGCATGAATTCTAATGCAGTGATTTAAGAATGGTTTTAGCCTTTGTTTGTTTGGTTTTTATTAAATGGTTTTAGTCACTTAATTCATTCAGACGGTTTGTCTTTGTTTGTTTAGCTTTTCATTAAATGGATCGAGTCACTTATTCATCCTCACTGTTTGTCTTTTCATTTAATTTAATGATTAAACGTCGTTTTATCAAATGTCTAAATTCTCGTGCTGAGCTTGCGCCAACACGTGTGAGGCGGTCCATATTCCTTCACTACGGTGTTCGAATGTTGGTTGTAATGATTGGAGATTGGTAGTTTCATTATAATGGAGTTTGTTCTAGATAATCAATGATGGTGATGGGTTTGAAAGGTAAGGTAATATTGGAGAATCACTTTACCTTGTTTCATTTGCAATGGCATTAATTAATGTTTCGATATTGTTTGGTAAAAGATAACGTCTGGTTTTGATTCACCACTTTATCTAAATCTATCACACCTAGTTAAAGATGTAGACGTATGGATTTTGTAGGGTTAATTGCCTAAATTATGGTTTACTTGGTTTGTTGGTTTTGCTTGTTTGGGGGCGGCTAGAAGCCACGTGTGAGGACGTAATTTGTCGGTTTGTTATAATGACTTTTGGCACATATATTTCGTGAATTAAGATCCTCTCATGTTTAATTGATGATTAGTCATGCGGCGGTATAAATTCTAGTATTCCATGGGCTAAAATCTTGTATGATTAGTTATGCGGTATAGATTTTTGAGAGGCGATGCATATATGAAAAGTTAAAACATGACAATTATTTTGAGACGAGTGACGAAGAGATTACTACTTGCAAGCTAGTACAACAATATGTCCAATGTTTTCATTGGGTGCACGTTAAATAAAACAGAAAGTGAATGAATGGATGGGCATGTTTGGGGCATAAACCAAAACCAATAATTGGTTGATGGTTTACTATTACTTGCACGAAATATTTGGTCCCCTATGCTACTTCGTTTTCCTTTTTCGTAACATTGTGTACGCATCTAGGAATTAAAACAAATCTCGTACGTTTTCCAATTATACGAGTGTCTCTAAGCCTTTTACGAGTCCTTTATCGGCTCGAAATCTTCATTAATCGTGTTACCTAATAAATGAGTATTTTTTACATCTTTGTCATCTATAATTAGTTAATTACCATAAATTTCATTAAAACAAATGTACACTTAGTATGAGTAAACAATATAAGTGTGTGATGAATTTGTGATCGATAATTCCTTTGACTTTTTTTGTTTTTTCACATCCTTGGCATGAGTCAAGTGGCGCCAAGATCATCATCATTCATCTGTACTTGGTTTGATTTCTATATATGTAATGACTAGGTAATCATTTCGGTTGTACCGAGCACAACCCACGGTTCCAAGCTTGATTGATTGATTCTTTTAAAACTAGCTCCTGTAATCAATCTCACAATTAGCATTTTCATCATTATAATGAAAACTCAATTATGTGGATTAAAGCCCTTCTTTTTATATATATCAGTTAATGCTGACACATATATTTATGTATGTTCATTTTAATCAATCTTGATATCTCAATTACAAATACAATTATACATGTCAAACAATCAAAAATCATATGCGAGCATAACATTTAGACAATGATGAAAGATAAATCACGTATAGTAAAGTGTTGTTTGAGTGTGCAGTTATGATAAAATATACTTTAAAAAATTAATAATACTTGTTATTATTTGAATGAAAAATCTAATATAGATTAATATTGTATCTTGTTAGTTTGATTTGCATACAATGTAAGAATTTTTTTTATTACTGAATAATTTACCATTTGAGTTATAGTTAAAAGCTTTTACAAAAGGTTAAGTTTCATGTTTATGATTGTTATTAGAATGGAGAAGATAATAGATATTTTGTTAAATTAATGTTTTAGTAATTTAATTAACTTAATATGTAAGAAAAAAATATTATTTTCTAACAAGATTATCAATTTTTGCCATAATATATTAATATTGTGTTTTATTTTTATAGTGATGTAAAAAAATTAATTAAAAGATTGAGTTTCATGTTTATGATTGTTATTAGAATGGAGAAGATAACAAATACTTTGTGAAATGTTTTAGTAATTTGATTAACTTACATTGTCAGAAAAAAAATATTTTTTGGCAAGATTATTAATTTATGCTATAATATATTTATATTGTGTTTTATTTTTATAGCAATGTAAAAAAATTAATAATCTTATTTATAATTATATTAAATGATCATAAATCCACATCTCAAGTGTATGTGTCATTTTTGTGTGAGGGTTTAGTAAAGATGACCTTATATATTATAGGTAGATTTTTTTTTTTTAAATTATTCTTTATAATTAGCTTAAATGGTCATAAAATATCATGTCAACATTAAAAGTGCATAGGTGTTATTCTTGTGTGAGGGTTTAGTTTAACAAAGGATGAACTTATATATTATACTTAGTTATATGAGTTTAAAAATAATATTATCTTTATATAATTTTTGACTTCATGTTTCTTACATGCAAGCTTAACATATACACATACGTGCACACTTATGAGTTATGAAGTTATGATCAACGGTGCATGACTCAATGGACCATGTAGTAAAGGGAATAAATATAAAATAAGACTTGCTTAACATATATATAATCGTTTTATTCTTGACGTGATGGAATGTAATAATTTATAACTTATTCTGACCATAACATGACTTATCTTTGAAAACATATACACAAGGGCTGTGCACGCAAAGTATCTATATTCGCAACAAACTTACTAACTTAGTAACCTTAATGAGTCTTGTTTTCGTATGTAAGCAACACGATGCATGTAACTTCAAACAACAACAACAACAACAACAAACCTAATCCTGCCAGAGCGATGTAAGTGGGAGCTGAAATGTGAACATATTCTACCCTTACATCAAGATAAACCCGACCGTTAAAAGACTGCATGTAACTTAATACTACATAATATAGATTCAATATAATAATAATAATCATATATAGCCTAATTTGAGAATATAAAGTCCCAAATGTTGAGGCCTCAAAAATATATAAAGTTCTACAAACCAATGAAAACGTTAAAAAGCTATAAGGTTCTATTTTTCAGACTTCATTAAGCAGTTATATAAATTTTGCATGGTGCTTCCAAAATCTTACGTTGTGTTCTCCAGTTTTTTTTAAGTGGATAAAAATGACGGGTAGGGTAAAGTAAAGAAAAAGAAAGAAAGTGAAACAAAGAAAGTTGTTTTTTATTTTATATTTTCATGTTCTTTAGTTGAGATGAAATGAAAAGAAAGGAAAAAATGTTGTGCTCCAGAGTTTGGAAGAAAAAAAAAAGAAAATAGACATTTTTTTTATTTTTTATTTATTTCATTTTATTTTATTTTTTTAGAACGTCATCACAGTTAAAATCCGGCCCCCGAGTTAAACCATCCAAACGGGCAGGCCCCGGGACCCGAACCAATAGGCGATCGAGCCCCGCGAAGGAAAACCCCTAGAACTCATGGCTTCGCACTAGAAGGAAAACCTGGATTTTTTGTCTCTTGCAAGACTCGAACCCTGAGTAAAATCTCCCCCAAACTTCAGAAGGAGCCCAGATGCCAACTGAGCTAAGTCAGCTGGTCTGGTTATAGACATAATTACATTTTTGCTTTTCTAAAAAAGTTTATTTTATCACAAGAGTCGAATATGAGTAAGTATTGAAAGTTATATCAGTCATTATACACTTAATAGTTTGGGTTGTAGTTTTGTTTCCGTCCAAATCTATCCATATCATGGCGAAAATTTTTTGAAGAAAATTGTTAAAAAAAAAACTATCCATATCATGGTGAATGTCATTTCTTTTCTATTAAAAAAAACTCACAAACAAGATAAATGTTTAGTTTTCTATCATTTACTTCTAAAAAGGAGACGACACTTATAATGACAAGACTATGAAAGTCACACGATATTGTCATTAATATGAAGGTAATATGATTTTGATGGAATGATACTGATATTAGAAAGACATGCACGAAAATAATATGCCTATATTGGAATTGTCAACAATAACAAGCAAAGGAAATTGAAACCAAACTTGACAAAGAAACACTTGGTTTGTTTTCTCTTGAAGGCAAGTAACCAAACCTTAAATGCTTTCTGTTTCTAATTCTGTTTTTCTTGTTTTTGCTTTTTGTCTTTCCTTTCTTAGGCCAAACCTTAACCAATACCCTTTATATAAACAAACACATCTCAATCCACAACTTGTTATTTTGAAATCAAAAACACCAAAAACAAAGAGGAACATTCAGAAGAAGAAGAAGAAGGTGGTACATCATATATGGCTTTCCCTTGCATGATGATGATTTACAGGTTTAATATTTTGCTTAAACTACTTCTCGCGTTTTCTCAAGTTATATGTTGAGAGAGCATGGTGCAGTAAACTCATGGCATGTTATATGGCCAAAATGACACCTATAACATCCCTATAACGGTTATAAGTTTTCACTGCATGCACCTTGCTCTCAAGGCCCTAGCTAGATTCTTGAAAACATGTGTATAGTTTTCTGAACTAACATGTTAGATTATCCTGGATAACAACCCTTTATCCGGCGGAGGGAGATCCTCTCAAGTTGGAAACTCAACTTAACTCAAGTTAGGGACTTATGAGCCATTGGATTAAATCCAATAGCTCACAATCATCTAACTTGACTCAAGTTGTGTTATGCAACTTGAGAGGATCTTGATCATCCGGCTTAGTTAGCGAAGGTTTTTTAGGTTAACCAAAAATCATGAGTATTAGGAATTCCAAATAGTTGGAAGTTTCATTTCTGAGTGTTATACAAATCTTATTTCCATGACAAGTTCCGATACCCTGGCTAGCGACTTTCAAAACGCAAATTTAATCGTTGATCATATATGTATGTTACGTGTTACTTTCATATATCGATCTTGTTTCCATGACAAGTTGATCCCTACATCGATCCTAGCTAGAATTCTGGAACGCGTAAATGAAGAGATTCGATGGTCATAGTTGCATATTTAGTGATCTTGATTCTAATGCTTACAATAACTAGCAGAACTGAAGCCGTTGATGGTTGTTCGATCGCTATAAGTTAGAAATCGTGGATTAGATTACCTGAATATATGACATGATTCATTTTTACGTGATAGTTGGCACAAGTTTGGTTTATGTATCATTTAACGTTAAGTTTGGTTTTGGCTTTTTTTAAAAAAAGTTAGCATTAGTTTACGCTTTGGGCTCTAATTAATGGAATAACAAGTCAATAGAAAACCATTTGGTTCCTATACAACTCTCGACATATTGTCATAGTTTCTTACACAAATTATTTTTTCATCGGAATTGCAGTGGATGCACCCATGGTTCGAACCCGTCACGCTTGTTTCTAAGGGGACCAGTGCCCCTAAATTCACTCGACACGAATCCAAACCGGAACCAGAACCAGAACCAGATCGACAAACCAAACCGGGTTCAGATCCCAAATGCCGGTTATCGTCACCCCTCATCCTACGGTACGTGTTTTTTAAACCTTATTAACTCTAACTGTCTAAGTTTATATTATATCTAGTACAAATATTTGGATACTAAAAAAGTAGTATTGTGACAGTTGCTTCTTTTGCCGCTTTCGCCATGGTCACACGAAGTGTCGCAAATGATGTCCTAACCGTCGGTAAAGAGTTTCGTGCCCTTGCCGATGAATTTATTCCAAGAGAGTACCAAGACTATTACATCCACGAAATGAAAAAAATAATCCTTAACAACGACAGCCAGTTTACCGTTGTTATAGACGAATACCAACCTAAATCGAACGTTCAAGACGAAATGTTCAAAGCCGTCGAGACCTATTTGACAACGAAAGTGAATGAATCAAGCGTTCGGAAGATTAACGTGTGCAAAAACAAGGAAAATTTATCGGTTAAACTAAACGAAAATGAAGAAATATTCGATGAATTCGATGGGGTTCAAGTAAAATGGTCGAAAATCGGGTCATGTTATGAACTAACTTTCCACAATCGACATCGATTCATGATACTCGAGTCGTACTTACCGTACGTTTTGGAGCAGTCCAATGCTATTAAATCCGAAGAAAGTGGGTTAAAGTATCATATGATCGAAGATAAGTATCATGAACCTAAAACCGTCATTCTTGATAACCCGATGACGTTCAAAACCCTAGCGATCGAGCCGGAGCTAAAGAAGTCGATCATCGAGGATTTGAACAACTTCAAAAATGGAAAAGAATACTATCGGCGAATTGGTAAAGCGTGGAAACGCGGCTATTTGATTCACGGTCCTTCAGGTACAGGAAAATCGAGTTTGATCTCATCCATCGCTAATTACTTAAATTACGACGTATACGATATAGACCTTTCCAATGTTGATTCCGACTCGCAACTTAAAAACATTTTACTAGAAATTCCTAGTAAATCAATACTTGTTTTCGAAGATTTTGACGAGTGTCAAAATGCTCAAAACCGGAAAGATACTTTTTCGCGATTGTTGAAGTTCATGGACGGGATGTGGTCGTGTTGTGGAGAAGAGCGAATATTTGTTTTCACGACCAAATGTATCGATAACGTGGACTACACGTTACTTCGACCTGGTCGTATGGACATGCATATTCATATGCCCTATTGTACATTTCCGGCGTTTAAACAACTAGCTTTTAATTATTTGGACCTCGAAGATCATAGACTATTTGAACGTATTGACGAGTTGCTGCAATATGTAAATGTGACGCCTGCTGAAGTCGCTGGCGAACTTATGAAATGTACAAGAGATCCGACGTTATCGCTCGAGAGACTCGTTGCCTACCTCGAGCGATAATTAGCTTTAGAAGGTAAAAAACTCACACTTGATGTATATGTTATGACCATAGAAATATTTTTACCTGTACGAGTAGAATTAGTTATATTCTTTACAAAGTTATTTTATATTTATGTTGATGTAAAATATAAAATGATACTTTGTATTAATTTTGTAATTGAGATTTGAATATGTGATGTATAGTATAGGTACTTTTTATTGTGTTTCTCTACATTATTGTTGGTCGAGTAAAGGTGTTTAAATTAGGAGAAACTCGTAAGCTCATTTGTTCGGGGGTTGTTGTTTCCCTTGGAGTTCTCGGGTTCGAGGCTCGCAAACGGGGTTTTCCTTCTAGGCGAAGCGGAAAAAAGGAGTAGGGTTTATTCCACAAAGGCGAAGGTTCGAGGAAGGCATAATGCCCGCTTGGATGTCACTGCACGACTCGAACCACTAACTACTAACTAGCCGTTCTAGAAAAAATACCAGACTCACCTTTCATTTCAGAACACCAATTCATTCAGCAACAGCTTCAGTCATCACCACCATGACAAGCCGGTCCACCATAAAGAGCCACAATACACCCACCCTCTCCTCCTCATCCAACTCCACATATAGTGCAGCAAAGATAAGGTCAAAATAAGGCCTTTTGTCGAAGAATTTCGAGTTCAGAAAGATAAAAAATTGGGTTTCATCAATGTTGATAATGATAACCTAAGATACATCCCTAAGCTGTGGCTTTGCCTTTTATGCAAAAGGTCGTCATACACAAAATCCAAAACAATCGAAAAAGCCAGAGAAAAAGTGTTGGCAGTCTAGTTCACTTAACTGCCAAACTATACTGTGTGCTTAGATAAATGTTTCATTAAACCTAAACAATGAGGCAATGAACAACTATTCTCAAAGACAATCGTAACCAACATTAAATCCAGGACTATGAGCAAGCAGGAAACTTTTTTCCCGGTTGCTAAGACATCCTAACAGTAATTTCAGCATCAATATCCAATTATACAAGTAATTTAGTGCAGCAACATAGGGGCAAGTAGCATACGTCTGCTTTAGGTGCCACTGGCATACAAGTTGGTCCATTCCTTTGCTGCAGGTTTTATAAACAAAATTTTTTACATAGTATTAGTAAAGTAGGGCAATCAGTTAACCAGATATTACTGTACTAAACATACCTGTTTCAACAGCTTCAGCTTCATTTGCTTTCCAGTGCTTTGCTACGTTCTCAGATAGCGGATCATCTGGATTTGGAGCACTCAAAAGTGCTTGAATGCTACATGTAGTTCAAAGATAAATAAGGTCCAAAAAAATTGTCAGCAGAATGAGAGTAAGGTTGGTATTTAATGTGAGCGTTGAGTGGGGATAAAGTCCAAAAGGTGTTTATGGCGCATAATTTAAGGTACTTGTAACCAATCTGTGACTCAACCAGCTGCGTAATGAGAAATCATTTTACCTCAATAGTACTGTGCGAATCTGGAGAGCTGGGCTCCATTTGTCTTTAAGTATATCAAGACATATTCTGCCAAGCTGCATGGATAAAGGCTAATAGTATGAAAAAAGAGAAACGTCAAACAGACAAACTGAAACACGATTTGGGTATGACGAACCTTATCAATGTTGGGATGGTAGATTTTTGTAAGAAACCGAACCTGTAAAGCCAAAGCTAGATGATCAGAAACAAATATAGGCAACCATGTAAAATATCGGTTATTTCATACATCAGGCTACCACATATATTAGTATATTACTGGCTTGTAATGAAGACATCAGCTCTTTCACCAGAAACAAACTTTGAAGTTTAACTAAGGTTGGTATTCAGTGCTTATGAAGCATCCGAAAAGCAACAAAACTTAAGGTTTCTCAGTGCTTATGCAATACTTATCAGCAAGGATAACTGCGAGTAATCCGTTCCCTTTAAATTAAAACTTAAGTTAATCTTTCAAGTAATATGGCCCAACAAAAAGACTTCCAACATATGAGGATCCACTCGTACCCACTGTGCCACTGACTCGCTGACTAAACACATTTGGCCATTGCCATATGCAATTGTTTATAAACTTTAGCATCATGAGCAGCTCTTTGTCTATTTTCACTTCTCCTTGGTGGTCAGCCCCTTGAAACCCATCTACAATTCCTTCTTATCTATAGGGTCCACATCTTTAATAAAGTCATCAAAATAAACTTTCCAACTCTCCTTTCTTCAGTCT
This sequence comes from Chrysanthemum makinoi, assembly GCA_910596185.1. Taxonomy (NCBI): domain Eukaryota; kingdom Viridiplantae; phylum Streptophyta; class Magnoliopsida; order Asterales; family Asteraceae; genus Chrysanthemum; species Chrysanthemum makinoi. The sequence continues at coordinate 36,945,886 of OU343222.1, read as the reverse complement.
CACTCACACTCCCTCGAGTATTTAAAATGCCTTGATAAACAACCACCACAATTCTCTCTGTATCACCCACCTCTTCCTATTTCCTCTCGTTTCCCTCCTATTAATCCTTACTAAAACCCTGAAGCTTCTTTCTTTTATCCTTCAGTCTACTTGGGCTTAGAGTGTAGTACTAATGAATAACATCAGGCAGATAAATGTAATACTTGACCACCCTGCACATATGTGCTCTAAAACATTATCTCTAAAGTTTTAAGTCAAATGCAGTTCACAACATAATACAGTAAAGGCCAATGAGCAAACAACACCAATCAAGGGTTGATATTAGTTGCAACAGCCGTAAGCCCGTAGCCCTCTCAATAAGAACACCCAAACTTGTAATAGCAATAGTTCTATAGGGCCACGAAAATATATCAGTATATCCTTGCTAACACGCATAGTCATGTACCTTGGGGGCAGCCATTAGGTATTCTTCTGGCAAAAATAGCTCCAGTTTGAAGACTCCTCCTATAGCTAACAAGACCAAGTCACAAGTAAAATAGTGAGTATTTTCCTGTGGTTGAGATGATGTGGAACACTAATAAAAACAGCGGATGGCATTCAAATACTCAATAAACAAAACACGGATAAACAGCCATCAATTGTGTGTTTGCACATCGGGAACTATCCTGAGTGTACAATAGAAGGTTTTGGCAAGTTATATGCATCTTCGGTTTATGATTATAAAACTATAAAGGTTCACCGTAAATAAAATTATACACAAAGACTACATTTTACAAAACACATTTTGAACAAGTAGCAACGAAAACAGTAGTATAACATTAAACTCAGATCCCTAGTATAAGATGATTGTACCTTCATAAGGAGACTGTGATGGACCAAGAATCATGACGTTGAAATACCGCATGTTCTCTTCGGATGGCGATGCACTTATCCCCGGAGCTACACAGAAAAATCACAACCATTAAGCTCAAGTCCCTTTCTTGACTTTTGACTCGTCAACACTCAATATGATCGTACATTAATGACCCCTAATGCAACAAATAATTACTTTTTCAAATATTACTGCAATTGTTACAAAACAAGCAAATCGAAAGACCATTTTGTGGAGCGCTTATTTTTAAGTAGCTTATAAGTACTTGAAAAAGCAATCCCAAACACCTCCTTGATAATGTTCCAACAACAATAATTATATTTAATCTAATCACATAGAAATGCATCTCTACAAACCTAACTAACCTTCTCATTCAGTTACAAAACATCATCTTCCACAATCAATAATGATCCGATACCTGTAATTCTAGTCATCATCTTCTAAACACACGAACTGCGTCTTTACAAACCTAACGATCCCTTTACCCTACAAATTAATCTTTTTCTTAAAAAAATGCCTCTTACAATTGTTAAACGATACAATTACTCATAATCATCATCATCCAATCACATTGAAATGTACCTTTACTCACCTAACAACCTCGTTCAACTACAACATCATCACTAATCCGCAACCAAACAGCTCTATCGTTAATAATCACAAGTCTAACCATAAATAAACATCCGATTCAACATTAATCAACTAAACTAAACAGCAGAACTCATCGCTTATGGTTCATCATCTTTGACAATTGAACAATGACGCAGCAACTATTATTCGTTTCCTCATTATCATCATCAATAACATAGAAACGCATCTCGGCCTAACTAACAATCTCATTCTACCACAAATTTACCGCAATCCAAAACATACATAAACTCTATTAATTAGTTTAAATCGTAAATACGTTGATCAAGTGAATCAACATCAATCAAATAACAACTAAACTAACAGAATTCATCACTTTCGCTTCGTCGCTTATGATCACATCGAAATGTATCTCTACGTACCTAACATTCACAAATCTATACTAATCCGCAAACAAACAACTCTATCAATCAAAATCACGCGCTTAAACAATTAATAAACATCAGATCAACAGAATTCACCTCTTTCGACTTGTCTCTACAATTACTAATTCACACTAATCTATACTATACAACACTATTAATCATAATTGACAAGTTTAAATATCCGATCAAGATGAATTAACAGGTTAAGTAACAGAATTGAAGGTCACCTGGTTCACTGAGCAATCGCTGAGTTTCCTGAATAAAAGAATTAAAAGAATTAGGGTTTTGAATTGATAAATAATAAGATCAAAGTGTTTTAGTTGTAACCTTGATGATTCTTCGGGGTAGATTGCTGTTAGTCGCCATTTTTATGAATCAGTTCAACTTTTGTGATCGACAAAATGATTTGTTTCTTTTAATGGATGATAAAAACCTAAACAAATTGAACCGCCGGTGAGCCCTATCCGGTTCGCTTTTCGGCTTTATATTTACCTTTTTTTTTACTTCAATTCGGCTTGGTTCAAGCAAAAATTTAGAAAAAAACACGTCTAAATTGTGACCGACCAGAACCGGATGACACAAAACCAAAATTGACCGAGTCACTTTGGTTCGGTTTTCGGTTCATGTCCTTCAATGAGAACAGTTTTTGGCTCGATGCTCACACGAAACATGGTTTAAGGCTGATATGAAAATAAGTAGATTAGGGTTCAAGCTAAACTACCAACATGGACGTGAAGCGAATTGCTACCCCTATGGAAAAGGATGTGGGGGTATAGAACTGACCCGACCAAGAATTGAAATGTTCCATAATATGGAACTAAGAGCCGAACCACGGGTCTAAACTTCGGTTTGTTTTGGATATGTTTAGCTTCGTTCTTGGTTTTGGTTTTGACTCGGCTTTTCCGATCTAACGCTTAGTCCTACTTGTAGGTACGAACTTAGGTATTAAGTGAAAAATCACAATAGTTTAATTTGGTCCAAAGATTTCTTTTGAGCCGATAGAATTTTACCTATTTGAACTGGCATTTGAATAAGAGAAATGTTATATCCACTTAGGCCATTCGGAGTGGTGGGTGACCAGCTCACCATTAGTGTCAAATGGATGGTGCTCACCAAAACAGAAGTGAGATGTCACGCTTAAATTGCTTAAGTTTGGTGACCGACTAACCAAAGTGAGGTGCAAAAAAAGTGAGGCTCATTTCTAAAAAGTAAATGTTTTTTTATTTGTTTTGTGAGTATGTGGGGAATATTAAGTGAGGTATATTTGTATAAAGTGAGTATTTTAATAAAAGATGAGTGAAAGGTGACCAAAACGAGTGAAATGTAAGAGGGAGTGAGAAGAGAGAGAAAGCTGATGTTGATGATGAGCCGGTCACCACCACCACCTTTAGCCAAAGTTTACAAAACTTTGGCCACACAATGACATGTCAAGTAAAAATAGTGGGTGAGAAAGATGAAAGAGAAAAAAATCATATAACATGATTGGTTCAAATCACTTGTTATTATGTGTACAAATTTTTATAAACTTTTTTAAATAAAGTTTCAACTTGACATATTTAGCTAGAAGATAGCTCATCATAAAGAGAGAGAAAAAAAATTATCAAAATGAATGCGTCGTCGTACCGCTTACTTGGGGACTCCAGCTAAAACTTAGGTCCGGCTAAACACGTAGTTACATGTCATTTTGGTAAAAACTTTGAGACATGTACAATTATGATATCGAACTATTATGCGTCTACACGATTTAGTTTTGATACTCATATTTTCAAAATATTGGTACTTATACCGTTTTTGCACCTGTAGCTTTCGATTCTAGTTCATTTGTTAAGTTGAAGTTCGAGTAAGGTAGCTAATACAGTAATTACCATTTGAATATCATAAGAAAAAGACTTGAGATTTGTCAGAAGAAATGAAGCAACCTACAAGCCAGAATTGTAAGAAGAAATTTAGATAATTTGTGATCATTGTGTCATCGTTAAGATTTCATGAAAGGTTAACCTATGCACACACCTTATAGTTTGGCTTTGGCAGTTACAATGAAGAAAGCAACTGTTTCTGTGGCTCTTGATTTATTAACGCGCTGGGTCGGTTGAGTGGACTGTCAACACTTTTTTCCGGCTTTTTGGATTTGTAAATAACGCCCTTTCGCTTAATAAGGTCACAGCCCACACGTCCGGAGCTAAGAGCACATCTAACATTATCAGCGTTAAGGATGTATCTCAGGTTTTTAGCATCAATATAACCCACTTGTTATTATTCTCAAACTCAAACTCAATTTTATCCATTTGACCAGAAGAGTCAAACCAAAGTCACTAGTAATCTTGACCTTGGATTCCTATTTTCCCTTAACCCATTTGACCATTGCTGCATACCCTGAATGTATATAAGATGTTTTGGATTGTGCTACATTTTAACAGCATTCAGGGTCGATTAATGTAATAGTAGGTTCATATACTCGCTTATGTTTCATTTCAATCTTAGATTCTTATTAGCTTTGGATGCTTTGGAAACATATCAAACGATCGTGCTAGAGTACATGCCATCGAAGGAAAAATAACTGCATCACAAAATGATAGTATGCCAAGTTACTTAGTTAAGCGCTTATGAGCTTGTTTTTTTAGCAGATAGGCAATTTTCAGTGTTTGGATGGAACTCCTCAGTTGCTTAATTACTGTAAGTTAAGCACTTCAAACAAGGAATCACAACATACTCCTGCTAATTTTCAAGTATAACTTTTGCTTATTGATTCAATATCACACTCTTAATGCATAGCACAAAACCGATATAATAGATATAATAGAAAAATTCAGCCCAAATATAGCCAACAACCAAACCGCGCCAAGTTCATCCAGTTGCGAGGTGCAGGAGTCAACAAAATGCTATAAAATGCAATTCAGACACGGAAAGATGAAAACAATGTAACCTGTATTTGATGATGAATATCTCATGGCTAATATAAAAGTGGATATATTTATAGTAATAATCAGTAACTACATCATCAGATTTCAGTTACCTACATAAGATCGACTCGTCACAATATGATATTCTACCATGTAAGATAAACTCGTCATTCTACCTTCTAAGACAATCATGTCATTACATCCCGATTAACTACACTAATCTACTATACCATGAGCAACCATATTCAACTCCCGATTAACATAAAGACCAACTAAAGACCTTAACAACCATAAGCTACCATCATACGAAAAACACCTTACTACCTTCAAAAATCAAAGCAGACTAGCAGTCGTCAATGTTAAATGTCCAACATCATACATTTTTTAGATGCATCTGAAATGAGTAGTTGTGGTTTCTTCTCATCATTTTTATTTTAAATTTTCTTCTTATTTGATTATAACTCTTCGACCCTAATAAATATGCCACGCCTACCACATTTATTCTTCTTCAATCAACACACTCTAAAAACACACACAAAACACAACACAGACACAAGACAAAACCAAAAAAACAAAAAAAGAAAGAAAGAAACCAACTTTGCCGCCTTGGCTTGGCAATTGGCGAAAGGGGTTCGTGGTGTGGTGGCATAGGGTTGGCGGCGCCGTTGTGGCTGCCACCTCGGATTAGCGAGCATCGTGCGTTATGGTACGCTTCGCTCTTATAGTAGGCTTACGGTTTATTTTGTTTTGGGCTTATGTTTTAGAAGCTCGTTTTTTCTAGTTGATTTTAAAACTTTTTGTTTCATATATAGTGATTAATTTAATATATTATCCTACTTTCATAATTAATTTAATACTAGCAGGGTACCCGCGCGTTGCAGCGGCGGGTACCCTAAAATAAAAAATTTCAATGAATAATGTATTTTAATTTATTATGTTCTTTTAACAATAAATTTACTGAACATCAAGAATTTCAGATAGCCCGTGCCGTTCGGGCTCGAACCCGTTGGCCTGTGTCTGCTCGGGCTCGAGCCCGTTTGGTCCGCGCTCATTCGGGCTCAAGCCCATTTGGCCCGTTGCCCGTTAATATTTGTATAATGTGCTTTATTATATGTAGTTGTGAAATTTAATGCAGGAATTGTGTTTTATTTGGTTGTACAATATGCTTGATAATTTGTATTTCTTATGTAAAGGGTGTTTTAATAACTTTATTAATTGTATTTATTGACCAGTTAAATAATTGACTACATTAAATAGCATTAATGTGGTGTTTTGTTGTACACTATGCTTCTTGTCTTGTACGTCTGAAAATTACGTGGATTAAATTGTTGTACACTATGTTTCTTTTCTTGTAAGTAGTAGTCATTATAGTCATTAATAACATTGATCACTTTAATAGCATTAATGTTGTAAGTTTGAAAATAAGTCTGAAAATGACATCATGCTTATTTTGTTGTACACTGTGCTTATTTTGTTGTAAATCTGAAAATTGGTTGCAGCTATTGTACATTGTGCTTAAATGGTTGTAATTTTTGGTGAGGGGGTGTTTTTAATAGCATTAATGTTGTTTGATAGAATTTTGGTCTTAAAATGACACCACGCTTTATTTTGTTGTACAATATGCTTACTTTGTTGTAATTCTGAAAATTGGGTGCATTAAAGTGTTGTAAAACATGCTTAATTTGTTGTACGTCTTAAAATTAAGAGTGAGGTTCTTTCGTGCATTATAAGTAGTATAGATATAGATATATTCAAAATGCAAGTATTAAATGCATAATGTACAATGTTTTTAATGTCTATTTGGGTATATATGAAATTTGTAACTAAAAAAAAAATGAGATATGAAATTGCTCCATAGTGATTATGTCATAATACTCTTATGGGGCGTTTGGTTGGAGAATTTAAAACTCCGGAATTTTAATTTCTAGAAAATTTAAATTCTTGGGAATTTAAAATTCCGGAATTTAAAATACCTTCGCACGTTTGGTTGACAGAAATTTATAAACAATTTTTATTTTTAATATAAATTTCATAAATATTCTATTTAAAATTTTATATAAAAATTTATAAAAAAATTTTATAAAAATTTTATAAAAACTTTATAAAAAATTTATAAAAATTTATTAAAAAATTTATAAAAAAGTTTATAAAAAAATTTAAAAAAAAAATTATAAAATATTTATAAAAAATTTATAAAAAAAGTTTATAAAAAAAGTTTATAAAAAATTTATAAAAAAAAGTTTATAAATAAAATTTATAAAAAAAAGTTTATAAATAAAATTTATAAAAAAAGTTTATAAATAAAATTTATAAAAATTTTTTATAAAAAGTTTATAAAAAATTTATAAAATAAAGTTTTTAAAAAATTTATAAAAAAAGTTTATAAAAAAATTATAAAAAAAGTTTATTAAAAATTTATAAAAAAAGTTTATAAAAAATTAATAAAAAAAGTTTATAAAAAAAACTCATAAATATTCTATTTAAAAGTTTATAAAAAAACAATAAGAAAAAAAGTTTATAGTAAATTAAAATTCTTCACTTTTTGGAGGTATTATAATTCTCTCAATTTTGGCAATTCATAGAATTGTAAATTACTTCATTTGAGTTACCAAACATGATATTTGAAGGAAATTAAAATGCAAATGCCCCCAATATACCCCAATATCCCCCAACCAAACGCCCCCTTATATAGGGTTGAGCGTCGGTCAAAAACCGACCCGAATCGAACCGACAAAACCGAGGACCGAAAACCGTGAAAAACACGAACCGAAACCGAACCGAATGTTGTCGGTTCGGTTTTGTCGGTCTATGTGTATTTTGGCATGTTTTTGTCGGTTTTGGGCCGAACCGGACCGAACCGAACCGACCCGAAACCGAAAGCATGTAGGACTCGAATCGAAACCGAACCGACGGGCTGTCGGTCCGGTTTTTGTCGGTTCGGTCGGTTTCGTCGGTTCGGTTCGGTTTTGAACCTTCGGTGCTCAGCCCTACTCTTATATAAGCTAAAAAGTTGAAAATAAGCTCCAAAAAGTGCGCTTATGAAACATAAGCCCAAAACCAAATAAGACATAAGCCGAAACAAACACCCCTTACGAGTATATTACTCCTTTTCCATTTTCAAGTTAACTGGGAATACAAGAAGGATTTGATTTAGATGTGCACGGCTTTATCGAGATATTCACGTGAACGTTTTTGGATTTTTCTCCGACCACCTTCACTATCTAGTCATGTTTGAACCCTTGATTTTTTTAAAAGTCATAGTATTACATCGGTTTGTAATTTTATCAAGTAAACTGGAATAACGTGGACTCAAATATATCCACGAAATACTCTATTTCTCCATATGCAAATATATCAATGTAGAAAAATGGTTTGTAGGCTTAAGTAACAGACCTAAAAATAGACCTACCATTGTGATTAGAGCAATTCTAAAATTGATGGGTGGATATAGTCGAGATAATGATAGTGTAATAGTACTTGACTACTTGTCAAAATATGAATGAAATAAACCTATTAATATGTTTATATTTAGCATGTCTATTTATCTATTTAGTTGTTGACAACTCACATCTAACTAGTTGGCAATATAAACTAGGGGTGTTCATTTGTTCAGTTGTTCACGTTGGTTGGGGTGTTCAATTAGAGTTCCTCGATTCAAAAAATCGTAGAGGCAAGACCAAAACCGAACCAATTTTAGATCCGATTTAAAAAAAAAAAAAAAAACACACTTCCCATAGATTTTATAGCATAATCTACTAAATTGTTATTCAAAATTTAACTAATTAATGCTCGTCAATCTAATAAAATATGGGTGACTCGGTTGGTTGAACTGGAAACGCATTTTGTAACCAAAGCTAGATTGTGTAGAGAAAAAAAAAAATACTAGTTGAATCGTTAAATTTGGTGCAATGATCAATCCCTCACTCGATCGACCTTCAAAAAGACTAGTCCCAAGTAGTCTCACTCACACTTGCCCCATAAGGAGGCGTCCCAAACAAGAGACCGACTTGTGTTTGTATGTGTGAGGTTTTATTAAATGACATGTTTTTTTATTTTTATTTATTTTTTTCTTTTTTTTTAGTGTTCTCGGTCTGTTTGTTAGTTGGTCATGAAGTAATTCTGAAGAAAGTAAGCTAATGTGACAGTTAAAGGTGGCAAAAACGGCGGGCCGGGCGGACCTTTTGACGAGCCAAACAGGCTCATGTTATACGAATCGTTTTAGAAATGACTCAAAACGACGAATTTAATTTTTTAAACGAAACACCTCATTTATATTTGAAAAAGTTAAATATATTATATCTATATGTTTTTTCTTTAAAAACCATTGTAAGGGCATCCATTATGATGAACCTTTTAAAAGGTTTATAAAATTGACACCTCTTACATTGTCATTAATGCTTAAAACTTTTCATATTATGAACATATTCCCACTATGGTTAAAGCTTTAAAATTTATAAATTGTTCCAACATAAATTAATGCTATTAAAATAAAATAAAAAATGGTAGTAATAAACACTTTTTGGACCTCTTCAAAATTCTAGACTTTTTCATGCCACATAGACATGAAATGATTCTTCACTATGGTATACAAAATGTTAGACCTCTTCATAAATTTTTAGACGTATTCTTGAAAAACCATAGTAGAAGCTCTAATTAGCTAATTCTTTAATGGTTTATATATGCCCATTTAATGCCTATTTAACTTTTCAATAGGGCTATATATATATATCCATTTAAAAAAAAAGAGTTAAAATATGTCTAAATAAATCTTTTAGAAACTAACCCAAATTAGCTACTGTAATTTTTTTATTTTGAACAAATTGCCACGATAAAATATCAATTCACGATCACCCCCTACAAGTTAAACCGGAAACCGGGTGTATTAAATAACCAAGTTTTAAAACATTTATTTATTCTAACCGAAATTTTCTAATTAGACGATGAGCGTTTTGTTATTAAAGCATAACATTTACGACTTATACTACATACTTTATTGCATTACTTGCCAACGAAGAGAGATACGCGTTTGCTATCTGTTTTCCCGACCATCATCATCACCACTAACCTCGATTAACTAATCCCCTATCTATAACTCAAAACTATTCAAATACACAATTCAATATCAGGTACGTAATCTAATTTAATATTTTGTTACCAACAGAAAGCCGATATTTAATTATGTCATCTGATCTGATCTGTTAGTTAGGTTCAAATGTTACTTGCTATACAAGATTATCTTTTGTTTTGGAGGAGATTATTTCAGTATTAGGGGGGTGTTTGTTTCCCGGCTTATGGCTTATTTGGTTCTTGGCTTATGTTTCATAAGCTCAATTTTTGTGGCTTATTTAGAACTTTTCGGTGGCTGTCTCACTTCTCTAACTAAAAAACCATTTATTTTTAAATTTTAAATATCTTTTAATTCGTTTAATTTTTTTATGATCTAATTTCACCATATTTTTTAAAATTTTGTGACATCCATTTTGATATATTTTTATAAGTTTTTAGTTTTTACATTTTTAGTAGGTTTATTTTATTTTGATTCAAATTTTTATTACTTTAACCTTTTTTTCAATCAATACAAACTTTATTTATCAAAATCATTTACTTCGGGTAAGAGATTGTGAAGGTCTTTTTATATGCGGGAATAATGATGTCACGGGAAATATATGGAAACCCCAAACAAACACATACAACTAACACATGTACATTTGGAGTGTTGTGAAATGAATTCACTAAGCGGGTAGGAAATTGCAAGGAGAGTTGGGTTAGCAATTCATTTACTATATTTATTATATAACTATATTTATCGCCGCCGCTGTGCGCGGGTATCCAACTAGTATAAATTTAATATGTCATAATAAACTTTTATAAGCCGAAAAGTTTCGAAATATGGCCACCTTGGGATGGTTGTCGCATACAATGAGAATTTAGTCAACTGATAATTTGATGTAAGTTTTTTTTATTTTGGTGCAATATTCGATTTGTGTGTGCTTTTAATTGTGTTTGTGGTGATTGATATGATTAGGATAAATGGCGGATGATAAAGTGGAGAAGGAAGTAGAAGGGGAGAAGAAGACGACGAAGGCGAAGAGGGGATTTTGGTCTAGAATATGGAATGGATTGTTTAGGTCACATGGTGGTGATTTTGAGAAAAGGTTGCAACATATATCGAAAGAAGAGGCTACTCTCCTTGCTAGAATAAAGAGGAGATCGTCGAGTTGGAGGTCGACTGCTAGGAATATAATCGTCATTTCTGTTTTGCTTGAGGTACGGTTTTATTATTTGATGCATATCTAATTAGTAGGTGTTTGGGATTGCTTGTTAGAACTGTTTATCTTAGGGTGTTGTTTGGGACTGCATATCCAGTTTACTTGATCATTTCAGAAAAGATAAGTAGTTTAAGGAGGGTTCTTTGGGATTGCTTATTTAAACAAATCATTTGTTCATTTCGTTTTTAAAACTGGTAAATACTTTTGATTGTTTGGATGAAGAAAATTGCTTAGTTTTCTTATCTGCTTATATTAGGATGAAATACGCTGTTTTTGGTAAGTAGTTTGAGATTGCATATTTCAAATTGATTATTCTTCGTAGATTCAAAGTCACAAGTTTCCCCTTAGGGTGAAAATAATTTCTTTTATAGCTCATTATGTGCTTCTGTCTATAAGCACAAGCACAACAAGCAGTCCCAAACGCAATTTGAAACTGTTTATGATCACCCAGGGGCCAAATATTCACTTTTATATGAGCAGTTTAGGAGTAGCTGCAATGAAGTGATTGTGATTATCTTATTATTTGGGTTAGATAAACAGAATTTGCCAAACACTGATTATTTGAACTTTGAGCTGCAGAAACACATAGACGCCCATCTCCTGCACCGTATAACATAATCACTTTAGAAATGCAATAATGCGAAACACCCCCTTAGTCACAAGGGTTGGTGTAATGCTCGGTCTTAATTAAACCCATTAATGGCATGTCGAAAATTAATATTGGGCTGGTACGTGTTCGACAAGTTAGTGCCAAATGTGTTCAATAAAAACAGAAATAAAAAATTTGACTTCGCTATTGGAATTTGCCTATACCCAAAATTCACTCGTAGATGTAGGCATAGACTAATAAATCATGATTAATTCTCTTATGTATATTTGAATATTGGAAGGTTATATTCTCGTGTAAATACTATGTAGTAGCTAAATCATGATTAATTTTTTTTTATAACATTTCCGCTCAACTGGACATGCAAATGGTGCACAAATGAAGTTAATTGGTTACCAATGTGCTGTGAGTGGTGCACACATGAAGTTAATTGGTTTCCAATATGCCTTTAACAAAATTCGCTTGTGGAATGCAAATCAGACATACCAGAATTCATTGGTGGAAAGTGTGATAATACTTAGGCAAGTATTCTAAAGTTTGTGAAAATGTGGTCAAATGATGCTAACTACATCTTTCTTGTTAATTTTAATTTGGATAGGGGGGAATAGTGACAACTATTCTTTAGAATCAGCTGATGTTGCGGATATCGCATAAATAACCATGTATTTCTTTAGAATCTTTCTTGTTTAAATGTTGATTTTCTCTGGATCCAGGTCGTAGCATTGGGTTATGCTATAGTTACAACCAGAACGGCGGGCTTGGACTGGCAAATGAGAGCCTTGCGAGTTCTACCTATATTTCTTTTGCCTGCTTTATCATCGGCTTTGTACTGGGCACTTTTTAGCTTCACAAGAATGCGTAAGTTCCCAAATTGTGGCAGACATTAATGAAGAAAACTGTTGTTATGCTATATATAGCATATGCAAATGATAAAGACTTTTTCAACATCACTTTTTAGAATGCTTCTTAAAGTATCGTCTTGGTGATAAATACTCAGTTTTTATGGACTTTGTTTTACTTTCCTCTCTAGGCGATAGCAGGGATCAGAAAACTGTAGACAGGCTTCGGGCTGAAAGGCAAGCAAAAATTGATGAACTTAAAGAGCGAACCAATTATTATATTACTCAGCAACTCATTCAGGTAAAACTTAGAACTGCTTATTGTCTCATCACTCTTGTTACCAAATTGTACCATGCATCATTCCTGACAGTTATAAATATTTTTATAAACTTATTTATGATTACAAAAAATTAATCCTACAATAGTTACATAATTTGTTAACAAATTGTTAATTTGGAGGCATGTGTATTTTTTTTAAATTTAAAACACGCTTTTGGCAACCTTTACCCGTTTAACCTATTCTTAAAGGTTGTCCATCTACTTATTTAACTCGGTTTACCTGTAGAGAAGAAAAAATAAACCATAATAACCTATGAGTAATTGAATGGGCTCAAAATTAAACATTTTTTTTTCCTTTCAGAAATACGACCCTGATCCAGCAGCCAAAGCAGCAGCAGCATCTGTACTTGCATCAAAGTTGGGTGCAGATTCAGGGCTTAAAGTCCATCTAGGAGATGAGTTTCAGCAGCATAGTCCTACAGGGAAGAGTCATGATGTTGACCCAGTGACATCTACTGGTCTGAGGAAACGAAATACATCAGAAGCTGCTTCTAAGGGAGGAAATGACATGGAAATGACTCAGCATATTGAAAATGAGATAACGACACATAATGAGCTTGTTGTTGAGCATCATAACCCTGCGACTTATGGGTCTCAAGATGGTGGTTGGCTTGCTCGACTAGCTCAATTGCTTGTAGGAGAAGATCCTTCACAATCTTATGCACTTATCTGTGGCAATTGTCATATGCATAACGGTAAGTAGATTTCAGCCCTATATTTGGTCAGCAAATTACAATAGAAATAGTAGATGTTAAAGTAATAATCGCATAAGCCATAGCTACTCCCTAGTTCTAACAAGGTTTTTTATCATATTTGACACACTATTTGTTACAACTCCTTTTGGACGATAAGTGTTTTGGTTATTGCCCAACCTAGACCTCACACATAATGGTGCTAACTGCTAAGATTGATGTCTTATTTATAGGCCTTGCAAGGAAAGAGGATTTCCCATTCATTACGTACTATTGTCCTCGCTGCCATGCTCTTAACAGACCAAGGAATTCAGGCCCCTATACTCCAAGTACCAGCGCCCTTACATCTCCAACAATGCAAGCTGCAGATCTTAATTTGATCAAACAAAATAGCGGATCCACTACAAGCAGTCCTCTAGCAGATCCCGTGCATACGAGTGAGAAAGTATCCCCAACCAGCAGTCCCGTGCCTGATACTGTGGATATGAGTGAGAAAGTATCTCATTTGGATGAGGTGGAAGCATCTGAGCAACTAGTCACTGAGGATGCTTCTAGTCAATAGGGTACAAATGGGTGGTGTCTTTTCCTTGAGTAATGATCTCGTTTTGGGTGTGGTGTTGTGTGGAAGATTTGTAACGAGTGTTTTTTTGTTTTGTTTTATTGTGAATTGTGTTAGATACATCTTTGTGGCAGGACTGAGTAGAGGGTGTTGTTAATATGCACAGGTCACACATAGCTTGCGTTTGTGCCGAACCCTTGTCGTTATCCTTTTGATACAGGGTCTGATGTTGCAAATTTTGAGCAAGTAAAGATACTTTGATTCCCTCTTTTGTTTAGGGTTGTCAAATGGAGCAAGATTCCGTGTTTTCTGAATGTTGCTATTAGTAGTTCTTGATAGACTTTAAACTCTAATCAAAAGCCTAATGTTCTTAACACATAATGAATCAATTTTGATATCCTGTATCGGTTAAACCCAGTCCCAAAACCATGGAAACTACAAATAAGTTTCTTAGATCACCACCTCTCAAGGTGCTTGATATCAAAGTTAGACGATCCACGAGATTGAATTTTGAAAAAGATTATCGAGTCATTATATTAGTCTTTAACCATCAGCCAAACATCTGATACCATTACTAATATTTCCAAAACGCGTTACTTTCTCTTTTATACCCATCTGCACGTTGTTCCCAGAATCTGCTTTACGTGATACTAAACTAACCCATTACCACTACAATAAAACGTGTTCATATAGGGAATGCTACTTTCAGATATCTTTCCCTTTAGGGAGAAGAGCGGAATACAAACAAGCTATCCCACAAAATGAATATCAACTACTCAATAACCACTACCATTAATAACTAGATCAATATGCGTATGTGATGAACATGGTTACATGGGTGCAGAAAGAATCCCTGAACACAGATCAACTAAAAAAAAACGTTAAAGAGGTAACAAGTTCAACATGCCCCGCTATGTTATAGAGAGTGACAATGATACCAATAGCTAGGACCAACTTGGTTCGATCCACGCCTGAGGGAACCGATGATGTGTAGTTCCAGAAAAATCCTTAAAGTTTTGTTGGTTGTTTTCGCCATTGAATGTCTCATAGGTGCATGTTTCAAGTGAATAGTAAACTATCTTCCTGTTCTTGGAATGCATTATTGGAAAGCAGATCTTGTTCTCCATTTCTCGTGTTTTGGCTTCAATGCATAGACATGTTGTATCACAAATATAAATCATGCGATTTCCTAAACTATCTATTTTCTCCCATTCTTGTTTAGAAACATCCCACTTAAATACTTCCACGCATGCTCCAAACTTACCCACAATGACTTTTAGTAGATCTTGATCGCATTTCATTAAATAATATTGTGCCGGAGATGTGCAACAACTTATTGGGGCTCTAGCTTCAACAAGCGTCGAGGGGTAATCTTCTTCACCCAATTCTTTAAATCCAATAAGTTTACCATCGCTATCCAAGGCATAAAGATCTTGTCCAATTAATGTTGGAAAATAAATAAAAGATAGCTTAACACCAATACGAATTGCACGCCAAGATGGCTCCCGAGCTACGTAATGGATCGAAACAAGTTCATCACTTGGTGAAAATCCAACAACCATACAATCAGGGGAAGTAGGTGGTGCCGAGAAACACATATTCGTGGACATATGAGCTGGTTCTTTAGGGAGCTTGCGGAGATCATTGGTGAAGGGGTTAAAGAATACGAGACATAGAAAGGAAGAGCTATAAAACAGCAACCAACCAAACCTGGAACAACTAACTCCATAATGAGCAAGGGAAACATGATTTTTCATAAAGTAGTTGTCACCTAACATCGGATCAGTAAAAGTGATAACGCCTTGATTTATATCTACCACCATTAACCATGGTGAAACTGGTGAATAAGTCTGCAATCTCCTTGATGAAGTTTTGTTGCTCCATTGTATCAAAGGTGCTGCTAAATGAAAATGTTTGCATGTAGCACGGAAGTTAAGGTATTCCACACATACACAATGCTCCATAATCATCTCCAAAATATCAAACGGAAGATTGAGAAGGTTCCATTCATCAAGTCCTATCCCATTGTCTGTAACTGATCTTACCTCTATCTGGTTCTCTTCTTGTTTAGAATCAACAGTACACATAGCTCCTCCATGATCATCTTCCAACCTTCACAACATATGCTTTTAAGAAATCATACTCATGCAATAAATAAACACAAACCAATAAAAAAGAAAAAGAAAAAACGGATACCTACATTCCCATACAGACACATTGCTTGTTGGAAGCACTAGTGAAGGCATAAAAGATAGGGAGATGGTATTATCTTTTACATGGTATGAATACAAACTATTGTCCGTTCTGTCACGAATGTGTATATAACCCCCCAACTCCGAGGCAATCCCAGGTCTGTAATATGCCAAGTTATCACAAGCAAGATCCACAAAAAATATAGAGTCTTTGAGGTCTACCAATTTTAACCACCATGTCATACTCCAATATATGTAGCCCTTCGAGTCTTTCCATCTCTTGCAACTCATGTCCAAGCCTTTATATCTCTCCATATGTTCCGACTTTAAACTAGTCAAATCCAATTTATAAAGGTAAACCACATCAAGTGTAAACTTATCAAAACTTACCAAAATCCAAAATAATTCGGTACCATACCCCTTCAGAAAATGAGTCCTGTAAGTACAAGGCACACGCCTATAAGGATAAGGATTTGCCCCTAAGAGCTGTAATTTTATCAAAACTTCTTTGTCCTCAACCAAGATGTCAAGCAGTATGATAAAACTATTATAACAACCATCGCCATTCAATGCATATACTTTATCATTGCAGCAAGTTAGGTTATGTATGAAAAAACCATCTTCACCGGTTATTCTCTTGAGTTGGCTAGCGTATGACATCTCGATCCATCTTAACTTTTTTCTTTTACTCTTTAGACGAATAAAAACAAAGGTAGGTTTGATGGTGCGAGTTAACAGGAGAATTGAACTTGGATCATCAGGATGGGCTGACAAACAACATTCTCGGATAGATTCTGAATCTCCATCTTTCAAAATCAAAGGAGGGAAATGAATCATCTTAGAAGTGACTGGGTTCCAAATAGACCACCTTACATTTTGTAGATGGTCGGAAAGAATAACCCAACCATGATAATATCCTCGAATACGTCTCCCCAGCAACTCAGGGATTTGGCATTGATATTTAGTCAGCGGGTCATGTAGGGTGAAGAAGCACTGGTCTCCAGAACTATCTTCTTCGGCTCCTAGGTTCTGAGCAACAAACCATGGATATTTGGCAGATAAGGGAAGCAACTGGTCACATACTGAACCATCATTCGCGCTTCGCTTCTGCTCCATCTATAATGTTCATAACAATATTTCAATGTCAAATTTCTATTTCATTCAAAAGTGCATACTCGCCTTAAAAATAAGCAATAGCCAGCATTTGGGAAAGAATCGCTCCAGGTATCAATTTTGCTAGCTAGAAACTTAAATAAGCCAACAAACTCATAGAGGTTACTGCATAATAAAAGATAACACGATATGAAATTCCAAATACCCCATATAATCGTAGGTTACTCCTTGAGTCTGTCATTAAACTAATAAAAGCATCAATATTTAATTTGAATCAGCCTTCAATAAACGTTAGTAAATTTAAAGAAATTGAGATGAAGCGCGTATCCTGCTAACCCTGCTTTGACCCATGACCCACTTTCTGACCCGTATACGGAAGCATCCCAAAAGAACTCAATATTAATCAAAATACTATCCCAATTAAAATTCAAAAACATGTATAAAAAAACACTAGTTTGTAAAAGAAAAACAACCTAAACAATGATAAACGGTTGTAGCTTTTGTAAAACAATATAAAGATGCGTAATCCCAATGGGACCCATATAAGTGAAAGTTGATCGTTGAAGTAATCATCATCAAATTAATAATAAAGCGATTTTTATAAAATTATACAAGTAAACATACCTAAAAAAAAAATCTATAAAAGCAGAAAAATTTGCAACATATTTTATTACTTAAAAAGTAGTAATGTATAATACTAATAAGCCAATAAAACAATCCGAACACTCAAAAAACTCATAATCAGTCACTGAATGGAGGAAAGCACGAAAACAGTGATTCTTTAGCATCAAAATAAGGCGATGAAACAACCCAAAAAGGTGATTGTTTTTTAAAAACTAGATAAGATATGCAATCCGCCAATCCCAAACACCCCTGGGAAACTAATACTAGAAGCAGCAATCTTTCTTACCCGCTTACAGAATTATTTAAATTTTAAACAGTGAGGTGTTTCAGTTGAAACTTGAAAGCACTAGTATAGCTGAATTAACTTGATCAATCTGTAAAGAAGCATCAATTAAACATCCAATTTTCTTTTTATGGCCAATATTTACCCAAACTTACCAAACATCGATTTTCTATAATTTTACTCACAGTCACCCCCTTTTTCTACATATAAACACACACGTACGTGCAGAAACGACACTTTAAAGGCACAGCAAGATAGCTCAAAGGGTGTGCATTCACTTTGCGACATAAGTACACCACACACTGAAGTTATATTACACTTATTTGAAAACTAACTAAAAGTTGACTAAAAGGATTATTTAAATTATAGTAACATGCCATCAAGGAGTGGCGGAACTAGGGGTGTCTCGGGACCCGGTAGAATATTGATTCGTAGTGATAATTTTCGTAAAAAAAAAAACCGAATTTTCGTAGATACACTCATACACCCGGTACATATGATTTGTGTTTCTAGTACTTGCTTAGACTCTTTCTACTAAACTCAATGGTTTCAACTGAATTTGCACTTTTTGTCAGTGTTGTAAATATCGGTTTTGGTGGCCGATATATCACTGATATATCGCTTATCGGTGATCTGCCGGTACGTTTTTTCACTAATCGGTCAAAAAAATGGGTTTTGGTCAATATCAGTCAAATTCGGTCAATATCGGTCAAACTTTAAAAAAAAGTTGTTTTTTTTAGGTCAATATCGGTAAATTTCTTTATAATTTATGGTCTCCGATATATCACCGCCAAGACCGATATGGCGCTTGGCGGGGGTCGACCGCCACGGTAACGCCGAGCGATATTTACAACCTTGCTTTTGTTCAGCTTTTTCTCCAATACTACAGTTTAAAAACTTATGCTCCTTGTCACTTTTAGGCCTAGTTTCGCCACTATCATGAAGCATAAGTTTTAAAAAAACTTATGCACCTGGTCACTTTTTGAGACTTAGGGGGTTGTTTGTTTAAGCTTATTGCTTATATACGGGCTTATGAGCTTATTTTATTTCGGCTTATATTTCATAAGCCTCAGCTTCTCGCTTATTTTGAGGTTTATGGGCTTTTATAAGCATGTTATTTCTTTTTAGAACGACAATTTTAACTATCTCACAATATTTATACCACAAATCTATCTCACATGTACTAAACCCACAACCATTGGGGAGATTCTCATATAACATGAGGTACCATTGGGACACAAGCCCTTTGGTATATCATAATAAGCTTATATAAGTCCATAAGTTGGGGCTTATGAAATAAGCCGAATCAAATTATATAAGTTTAAACAAACACCGCCTTAAGCGGGCTTATGAGGGGCTTATGAAATAAGCAACTTTAAACAAACACCCCCTTAAGCTCAAACTTTTCAGTTTATTACTATATCATTACGATAAACTTATAACCCATTATTCTCGAAATAACCCGGAAAATTTGGGATTATCGAATATAAGCCGAAAACAAATAAGCTTGAAAGCACCCAAATAAGAGTAAACAAACACCCCTGACACATATAGGCTCTGTTTGGCGAAGGGCTTATGGGGCTTGGACTTTTAAAATAAGTCTCGTTTGTCATGCGGGCTTATGAAATCATAAGCCCCTAAAATGAGCTTAAAACTTTAGCCCCTTTTACTAAAAACTTTAGCCCGAGGCTTTTGAACAAAAAATTACTTATTTACCCACAAAAATATCTAACATATACAAAAACTTATTTAATTATGTCCTTTTTTGTTAAAAATAATAATGTATTTCTAGAAAATATCTTAGATATTTGTGATGCCTGTCAAGATATTAAAGAAGTAAGTTGTAGAAAAGTCTAGTCGGTTTAACCGACTTAAACACCACCGACAATGAAGAATATAAATAGTGGAGTGGTCAAGTTTGAAATGTAAGAAAAAGACACAATATTCCAATCAATAAATAATAAACACTTTGTCAAACCTTGTCTGCTACTTTAACACAATCATCAAATATAATACTCTCCCCATCATAAATCACAGTTAACAATTGAAAGAAACAATACCACTTACCATTAAACTAATCATCACACTAAAGTAGTAATTTAATACTACTCCAACTATTTACAACAATTGGTATCAAGAGCTAGATCGGGCGTTTATTCGAGTATACCATGACTACCGGCTGTGCATACAATATTCCTATCCCCATCTTTGATGGCGATAACTATGATTTTTGGAGTATCCGAATGAAGACATATTTCCAAGCTCAAAGCTTGTGGGATATTATTGAAGACGGATTTAAAATTCCAAGCGATGTCAAAACTCTGCCCGCGGATCAACAAGAAAAACATAACAAAAATGTTGTAAGAAATGCAGCCGCTTTAGGCTACATTCAACAAGCCTTGACACCATCTATCTTTCCACGAATCATGGGAGCTACGACAGCAGAGGAGGCGTGGAAAATTCTTCAAGAAGAGTTTCAAGGAAGTGCCAAGGTGAGATCCGTCAAACTTCTAACTCTAAGACGGGATTTTGAAAATTTAAAAATGAAAGATTTTGAGACCGTAAAAGATTACTACTCTAGAATTAAAGAGATAGTAAATCAAATGAGAGCCTATGGAGATGATATAAATGATAAAAGAATTGTTCAAAAAATACTAATCACAATGACTGATAAATATGATCATGTCATTACTGCTATTGAAGAGTCAAAAGATATTGAGACTCTTTCAAGAATGAACTAATTGGCTCTCTTGAAGCATATGAGGCTAGGCGAAGTGGTGATGACTCACTTGAAAGTGCCTTCGCCTAAACTCAAAGTAAGGTCTCAAAATCTAATAATGAGGAAAAAGAAATTTTGAAGAAAAATCAAGAGGAAGAGAAAACCCGAACCGGGTTTGATCAAAAGAAGAAAAGTTATCCTCCATGTGGTATTTGTGAAAAAACAAACCACTTGGAAAAAGATTGTTTCCACAAAGGAAAACCAAAATGCAACAACTCGCAAAAATTTGGACATCTGGAGAAAGATTGTCGTTTAAAACAAAATCTTCGAGCAAACTACACGGAAGAAAACGAAGATACACCGGAAAACAACAAGCAGCTATTCTATGCGTGCCATGTTGCGAACGAGCAAAAAGAAGATACTTGGTTCATCGACAGTGGCCGCAGGTAACCACATGACCGGAGATGAGAAGTTATTCAGCACATCAACACAACAAGAAAGTCCCGTGTCAAATTGGGAAATGGAGCACTGCGTCGATACAAAAGGAAAAGGTACGATAGTTGTTCAAACTAATAACAGTACTCGTTCCATTAATGATGTTCTTCTAGTTCCAAGCCTAGCAAGTAATTTGCTAAGTGTTGGACAAATGATGGAGCATGGCTACTCTCTTCACTTTGAAGATGAGTCATGCGTCATTCGTGATAAGAAAAATAATAACAAATTAATTGCCGAAGTCCGAATGGAAAATAGAAATTTTCCACTTCATGGCATTATATCGTAGACACGCCATGAAAGCTCAGTAGATGAATCATGGTTATGGCATCGAAGATTTGGCCACTTCAATTTTCACGCATTAAAAATTCTTCAACAAAAAATATGATGAGGGACTTGCCAAGCATACAGAAATCACGACACATGTGAAAGCTGTATGATGGGCAAGCAACATAGAAAACCTTTCCCTCGTGACAAAGCTTGGAGAGCAAGGGAAATACTAGAGTTGGTACACACTTGGCGTATGTGGACCAATGAGGACCCATCTCAAAATCAATCCGGTACTTTATCCTCTTTATTGATGATTATTCTAGAATGACCAGGTTTATTTTATGCGTGAAAAATCGAAGTTTTACTATATTTAAAAATTCAAAATTTTGTTGAAAAGAAAAGTGGTCATTTCATAAAACACTAAGAGTGATAGAGGAACGGAATACACCTCTAAAGAATTTAATAAATTCTGTGAAGATGAAGGAGTAAATCGCCAACTAACAGTTGGTTATGCTCCTGAGCAAAATGGTGTTTCGAACGTAAAAGCAGAGCTGTAATGGAAATGGCCAAAACAATGATACATGAAAAAGGCCTTCCAAACGTTTAGGAAACTTAAGCTGTTACACGGTATACTTGCTAAATAGATGTCCAACTAAAGTCATGAAAATAAAACTCCAATTGAAGCTTGGAGTGGTATGAAACCTTCAGCAAAACATCTAAGAGTATTTGGATGTATCTGCTACATCCATGTTCCAAAGGAGAAACGTCACAAGCTCCAAGAAAATCGAGAAAAGGAATATTCATGGGCTATAGCTCAAAATCAAAAGGCTATCGAGTCTATAACTTGAAGACCAAAAAGCTCGTGATCAGCAGAGATGTGGAGTTTGATGAAGACGCTTCTTGGAATTGGAAGGAAGACAAAGTTGAAAAACAAGCATATCTACCACAGATATCTATGGAGACTCCAGCTGAACAGACACCACAAACTCAAAGCATTCGGAGGAGAAGAAAGTACAAGTATGCAGGTGAAACGAGTCCGCTACACCAACGTCTCAGTCATCGCACAATCTTTGGAGCAAAAGATTCAAGTCCTGAGTCAACACCGGAAGAGTCAAAGCTTTAGCTGAAATCTATGAAAGTGCTCAGAAGTTTGTAACTTCACATCTGTAGAACCTGAAAGCTATGAAGTTGCAGCCAAAGACGAAAAATGGGTGATGGCGATGAATGAAGAAATTAAAATGATCGAAAAAAATAACACATGGGAGTTAGTTGATCTTCCCAAAGATGAAGAAATCATTGGAGTTAAGTGGGTCTACAAAACAAAACTTAACCCCGATGGTTCCATACAAAAACATAAAGCAAGGTTGGTGGCTAAAGGCTATTCACAACAACACGGAGTCGACTACAACGAAACTTTCGCACCTGTAGCTCGACTTGATACTATAAGAACACTTGTGGGGTTGGCAGCTCAACGAGGGTGGAAGATTCATCAGCTAGACGTAAAATCAGCATTTCTAAATGGATTTCTTGAAGAAGAAATATATGTGGAGCAACCCAGAGGGTTCGTCAAGAAAGGAAAAGAAGATCAGGTCCTAAAGCTAAAAAAAAGCTTTATATGGACTTAAACAAGCTCCACGAGCTTGGTATAGTCGTATTGACAGCTACTTCACAAGTTCTGGATTTAGGAGGAGCGACAGTGAGCCTACGCTCTACATCAAAACCCAAGGTAACTCTAACACTCTCATTCTTTCATTGTACGTTGATGATCTTATCTATACAGGAAATAATGAGAGAATGATACAAGAATTTAAAAAAGACATGATGAAGACATTCGAGATGAGCGACCTTGGATTGATGCACTATTTTCTTGGCATCGAAATTAGTCAAGAAAATGATGGCATCTTCATATGTCAAAAGAAATATACTGAAAACCTTCTGAAAAAATTTAAACTATACGGTTGTAAAACCGTAGCCACACCTCTTGTCGTCAACGAGAAGATGAAGAAAGAAGATGGATCTGAGAAGGCTGACGCTTCAAGATTCAGAAGTCTCATTGGAAGTCTACTGTATCTAACTGCAACAAGACCAGACATAATGTACGCAACTAGTCTGCTATCCAGGTTCATGCAAAATCCTACTCAAATACATTATGGGGCTGCAAAAAGAATATTAAGATACTTGCAAGGCACCAAAGATTATGGAATATGGTACAAGCCTACTACAAAGTCAAAGCTTTATGGATACACAGATAGTGATTGGGCCGGATCAGTGGATGACATGAAAAGTACTTCAGGATATGTATTCACACTTGGATCTGGTGTATTCTCATGGGCGTCTAAAAACAAGATACTGATGGCGCAATCTTCAGCAGTGGCCGAATATATAGCAGCCGCAAATTCAGCAAATCAGGCGATATGGCTAAGGAGAATTCTAGAAGATATGGGCGAGAAACAAAATGAAGCTACACAAATATTATGCGACAACAAGTCTACAATTGCAATGGTAAAGAATCCGGTATTTCACGGAAGAACAAAGCATATAGCCATCAAGTATCACTTTCTGCGTGAAGTCTCAGCAAAAAGGGAGATAGAACTATACTACTGCAAGACTGAAGAACAAGTTGCAGACATTTTCACCAAAGCATTACCAAGACCAAAGTACGAGTTCCTGCGCAACATGCTCGGAGTAACGTCGAAATACATTAAGGAGGAGTGTTAAAAATAATAATGTATTTCTAGAAAATATCTTAGATATTTGTGATGCCTGTCAAGATATTAAAGAAGTAAGTTGTAGAAAAGTCTAGTCGGTTTAACCGACTTAAACACCACCGACAATGAAGAATATAAATAGGCGTGGAGTGGTCAAGCTGAAATGTAAGAAAAGACACAATATTCCAATCAATAAATAATAAACACTTTGTCAAACCTTGTCTGCTACTTTAACACAATCATCAAATATAATACTCTCCCCCATCATAAATCACAGTTAACAATTGAAAGAAACAATACCACTTACCATTAAACTAATCATCACACTAAAGTAGTAATTTAATACTACTCCAACTATTTACAACATTTTTAGTAATTTTGCAATAATAAACATAAGTTTAAGCTCATTTGCCAAACAAGTTTACAAAAATATAAATTTCAATTTCGGCTTATAATAAAAGCCCGAGCCCCAGCCCCAGCCCATTGCGCCAAACATACATCCCATACAACCAACATTTTCTATCTTAAAATAAAACATACAGTACTAAATATGAAACAGGTATTTAAATAAGTAAGAAAGGTAAGTAACTTACAGCGACTCAAAACTAAGGGTCAGTCTCTTTTAAGTTCTACAATCGACAAGGAAAGTGTTCAAGTAAACGATTTCATTTACACGCATAATTTTAAGCTAATTGTTGGTTTTAATGTCTTTTTTTTTTATTCATAAAGCTTTATGTGGAAGAGGGGTGTTTGGGTCATATTGCAGGGAAAAAGGGAAAAAGAAAAAGGTGGTAGTAAGTTTTTATGTTGGTTCGGTCCCCATAGTCGACCGTGTCGTTGTGGGTGTCAATTGAGTCGTGTTCGTTTTTATCTATTCGGGTTGGCGTGTTGGCGAGTTAGTATAACATTTACTCAAACGCGATCTATTTATTAATTGTGTCAAACATCTTAACCCTAACCCAAACCTGCATAACACGTGTAACCCGTTTAACTTGTGTAAGAAAATAGATCAAGCAAGGGGATAATGTCGGTGGTTTGTGGATTTAACTAGTTTAAATGCAAAAAAGATATAAGGATCTAAAATATGATAAAAATAATATACAAATAACTTTATGACAATTTTCTAAGTTATAATCATCATTTTCAATGATATTTGATGTATAATCTTAATTCACTCATATTAAGTACATAACAAAATACATTTAATTCACATTTATTTTTACATATTATATACTTAAACGGGTTCACGGTTTGACATATTTAATATTTACTCAACCCAAATACGACCCATTTATTAAACGTGTTCGACGGGTTGACCTGTTTTTTTACCTAATTTTTTTTTATCCTAAACCCAAACCTGTTTAACTTTATGTCGGGTTCGTGTCGTGTCAGAAATTGCCATCCTTAGTGTCCCCTCACTAAGGAGACCGAAGGTCTTGAAAGGAACGGCCTCCCCCATTTCAAAATGCATTTATGTGGTCGGTTAAGTGACCGAAACAATTGAAATTATTTGTGTATAGTGTATTACTTTAAGGGAAATGATGTTTACATTACAATGTTGGTAAATTTTTTAAAAATTATAGTTTAGTCATGCAGTAAGTCTCTGATACATGTTTTCTCTCTGTTCCTCATTTTTTTCTCAAAGGAAATATAGTCAATTGTCTACATTGTAATGTAGTCATCATTTCCCTTTTATTTTATTCTATTTTATTTTATCTTATTTTGTGGGATATGTTTTTGTTGTGAGCGGCCCTCTTACTACGAGTATTTGGTCTGTGTTTGATTTTAGGAGAGAGAAAGCTGAGTTGACGCTGATATGACAGAGATACTTGGTCACACTTGTAGTCATTGTTACGACTAGTCCAAGGGTGTAAATTAACACCCTCACCATCTACAATACCTTATGCATTTATATCGTGATTAGATATCGGCCATTTTTACGAAAATATCATTCATTATGCATTTTTATTGAGAAGGACTATAAGTAGGGTGTTCACCATCTCAAATGTAGTGTAGTGGTTGATCGTGTGAGTGTGCTACTACTCTCCAACATAAAATAAATCGACCCAATTTCTTTTTTTTTTTTACGTGTAGTTGCTTTAAATCTCCGACACTCAAAAAAAGGACATGGTAAAAGGAAGGAGGCCCAACTAACTTCGCCAAATATATATATTAACTACTAATGCTTACAATTAAGGCTGGTTTCACCAAAACAAAGTCTATAAATCCAAACATAATACTTTGTAATACACATACTCCCTTTGTCTCAATGTGAGTATTGTTATTTTAAGATGTCATTAAATAAATGTCTATTTTATATTTCAACCATTAAAAAAAAATTAATTAGTAGAAATGATATTTCATTAATGAAAAGTTTAGTTACACATAAATTTTTATAGGATTCAACACTCATGTTTATATTGTGTGAGAAAGTAAATTAATTGAGCATTGTAAAAGATTCCTACAATATCATCTTATTAATTTTTTTACACACAATAATATTATATATATTTTTTCACTCTTTCTCTCTGCATCTAAGCGTCTTCTAACATTTGTCAAAATCCTATAAATTGAAGGATAAGCAGGAACAATTGTAAGACGAAATACTATATTAGAGTAATCGGTATCGTCCTATATGGCAAGCGCCATTGGTCCTTTTCATACCCAATAACACGCCAAACCAAACCGGCCTTCGTGCCATTGGTCAGCCAAAAGGGGATTTAGCCATTGGAATGGCTCATGCCATTGGTGTTTGTTTGTTTTTTTATTTTTGTTTTGTGAGTGGGTGGGTATTTTTTGTGAAGTATTTTGTGGGATCCAATATGTGTTATTGGTTTTTTTTGTTGAGGAGGATGTTTTAGTTATTGGTGTGTTATTGGGAGAGGAATGATGTGACACTGAGGGTCTGAGGTGATAGACGTTATTTGCTTTTACCATAACATGTATTTGACGTAGTCACGTAGACATATAACTTATCATTTATGGATTACAAAGGCTGAATTAAGTCAGCCCAAACATAAGGCCCAATTTATTGAACCAATGATTGAAAACCCTAGCATAGATAAGATACATATACTTTCACTCAATACACATTCAATCAAAGCTGCCGTTATCTCATTCATTTTTTATGTAAAATCACAAAAAATGGAAGAAGTAAAGATAAAACGAGTACCGAAATTCAGAGATATACGACGTTATGCTTGCGAGTATTGTGGAATAGTTCGGTCTAAGAAGACACTCATCAACCTTCACATTCAATCCAATCATCAGGTATAATTTTAAATATTGCTTATTTTGCTGTTATATGAATTTGTATTAAAAAAATATTGCTTGTTTGGTAGATCTAGTTATTATACTAATAATAAATTTTGTGTTGATAAGGAGGATATAATTAAGCTATAGTGAAATTTGGAGCTGTTTGTTTTAGCTTATTTAGTTGAAAAGCTCATAAAATTTAGCTTTTCAAAGTTTCAATAAGCTAATAGTATTGAATTATCGGAGTGTTTGTTTTATGTGTTTTTTTAATGAGTAATTAAGCTAATACTATTGAATTCTGGGCTTATTTAGTTAAAAAGCTCATAAGGTCTTAAAATTCAGCCTTTCAGAGTTTTAGTAAGCTCTTACAAATAAGTTAACATGTGATTATTTTGTGACAATCTGTATTATAGATTGTTTACTAGGTTTTATAGTGTTTAGTGATTTAACTGAACTAATATGCTGTATTATCGAGGCTAGTAGTGGTAGTTTGTTGAATATAGCAAGGTTTTGAATTTTTTTTTCTAAAGCGATGTAACATGTATGTTATTGTTGGTGAGTTATTTGGCTATGTATTTTGGGGGTGTTTGCTTTGGCTTATAGCTTATTTGTTTTGGGCTTATGTTTCATAAGCTCACTTTTTGTAGGTTTAAATTAGGTCATAATAAGCTTATAAAAAGCCGAAAAGTTTTAAAATAAGCCGAAACAAACACCCCCTTTACGAGGAATTTGAGTTTTGATGTCTAGTTTTGAAATGTTACGATTACTATAGAAGCTACTAGCTGTAGTTTTTGGAATGTTGATATTGAATTTTTGTTGTTATTTAGGATGAAATTAAGGAGAAAAAAGATGATAGAGAAGAGGTGGAAAACGGAGAAAAGAAGAATGTTTGCGAGGAGTGTGGTGTTTCTTTTAAAAAACCTGCTCACTTGAAGCAGCATATGCAAGGCCATTCACTTGAGGTATATTTTGAAAAAAAATTATGTTATTAAGTTCTAACGGTGATGCTACTACTGTTAATGAACTAAGTTTTGGTCTGGTCAAATTATGTTGGTTTTGATCATAATGTATTTTTTAAGATATTATGGTATTTTGAATTGGGATTCTGATGTGGGGGTGATTAGCTTCTTTGATGGGCGTATTGGCTTATAAGGATTTGGAAATGCGGATAAGGTAACTTTTCTGATGTGATGGTCTTATAAAACTGAGCTTATGGACTTGAATTAGCTATAAGCTCAAGTTAATGAGCTCGTCGCATAATGTTGGGTGATCATATGGGCCTTTTTAGATACCAATAATCTGGTAAGCCTTAAAAGCCGCTAATCCACTGCCCTCCCCCCAAAAAAATATAAAAAAAATAATTTTATAACATTAGCACTTCTGCAAGGTTTGAATTATATATATATTACATAACTTGAGTCAGTATATTAATTGCTTAGTATGTTTCATAAGATATTTAGCTATTTCATATTTGAATACTAATTAGGTGTTTGGATTAGCTTTTTATTGGGCTTGTTGGCTTACAAGGATTTGGAAATGCGGATAAGGTCACCTTTCCAATGGGATATGCATATCAATTTGAGCTTATGACCTAAATAAGCTCAAGTTCATGAGCTCATCCCATAACAACGGGTGATTGTATCGGCCTTTTCAAATATTAATAAGCTGATAAGCCATGAAAAATGCTCTAGCTCAACCCCCTGAAAAAAGAATTAGAAAATTAAAGTCTAGTGTATAAGATAGCGTTCAAATGTAAATTTTCAAGCACATCAGTTAGAAGAACCTCGATAGCATTTTGGGTGTTGCTAGCTTATCAATAAATTATTTGCTTAGTTTGTTTCATAATCTATAATATTTTATAACATTAGCACTTCTGCAGGGTTTGAACATAAATTACATAACTGAAATTATGTAAAAAAATGGAATATGTTGCGTGAAGCATTGGATCCCGACAAAGAACTCCAAAATGTGAGACCTTGATTGGATTAGTATCGGGAAGGGTGACCTCCCGAGAAGCTCCATCAAGTGAGCCTCAGTCACGCGCTCAAGTATTGTGCGTGAAGCATTGGATCCCGCCATTGAACTCCAAAATGCGAGACCTTGATTGGATTAGTATCAGGTTGGGGGACCACCTGAGAAGCTCCATCAAGTGAACCTCAATCACGCGATCATGTATGAGGTTTAAAGATTCTTTATGTATGAGGTTTAAAGATTCTTTCATCAATGCATAAATAAAGTATATGATGATTACAACAACGAGATCCCCATTAGTAACATAGTTATTTTCTCGATCTACAGAGACCCTTCAGTTGTCCAGTAAAAGACTGCAATTTAAGCTACCGCAGAAAAGATCACTTGACTCGCCACCTCATCCAGCATCAGCGTAAACCCTTAAATTGTCCAATTAAAAAATGTACGAGCAAATTTTCAACGCAAGATGACATGGAGAGACATGTGCAAGAGATCCATGATAAGGCTGATGACGCGAATGATGAAAATCATTATGTTTGTTTGGAACCTGGATGTGGGAAAGCTTTCAGATATGCGTCAAAGTTGCAAAAGCATGAAAATTCTCATGGTGAGTATACATTTATTTCGTTGAAGCTAATTAATGTTTATGCTTTCTGATGGCTATATACTGACTTGTTGACTATCGCAGTTCAATTGGAAACCGTTGAGGCTTTTTGTGGAGAACCGGGTTGCATGAAATTTTTCACTACTAAGCAATTTTTAATGGCTCACCTCCAAACATGCCATCAGTACATCAACTGTGAGATTTGTGGGAGCAAACAACTGAGGAAGAATATCAAGCGTCACCTTCGTACACATGAGAAAGGGGTGTCTAAGGAGAGGATCAGATGTAGCTTTGAAGAATGCAAGTTGACTTTCTCAAATGTAAGAAACTTACAGAGTATTCCAGTTAATGCTTTTAACTGTTTGCCGAAACACTTTCTTGTCCAAAAATCTCAACCACTTTTTACTTGAAAGTAAAACAGACCTGAAATTTACTTATTAGCAATACATAATGGGTCAACATTGCAAGTCTAATGCTTAGTCTTCGTTTAAAATGCAGGATTCAAATCTGCAACAGCACGTAAAAGCTGCACATCTTCAAGAGAAGCCATTTGTATGCAGCTTTTCTGACTGTGGAATGAGATTTGCTTATAAGCATGTGAGAGATAACCACGAGAAAACTGGGCGCCATGTTTACACAGTGGTATATTTGCTTGTTGAAATTTATTTTGATATATAATCTTCATCTATATTAAATCACCATGTGTGATGTGACCAAATCTTTGTTGCATCTTTTAGGGTGATTTTGTTGAGGCTGATGCTGAATTTCACTCGAGGCCAAGGGGTGGTACAAAAAGGAAATTGCCAGCTATGATTGAGAACCTTTTGAAGAAGAGAGTACTTCCGCCTAACGGATCTGATTGCCGTGATGCTGACTACTTCTCTTGGTTCTCGGGAGATGAAGAAGAGTAGATAATCTATAGCACGTTGTATAATCCGAACTCCTAAGTCTTTAGCATGTGGATTTTGGATCTGTTCCACAAAACGAGTATTGTTACTTGTTAGTATGTTTATATTACGTCTGGTATCACGGTGCATGACTACTCAATATGTTAATGTTTGTATTCACCTTAGTTTGAATGCAGAAGTAATTATATTCGTTCGCTGTATATGTGTTCCAGTTTGTTATTTTGTGTCAAAATGTGTATATTTGGTTTGAGAATTTAGGTAATTTAACTAGTACATAAAACCATCAATGAAGTTTAAAAAACTTTAAAAAACATTAGTGACCTGTCTAATTGCATCAATATTTTGTGCAGTTATAAACCTAATTTTATGTTTTTAGTATGAACTTCAAGGTTTTAAGCATCAAGGCTTATAACTGGTTATATCAGGCTCGTTATCACTTTGCAAACCTATTGTTATAAGTAGGGAGTTAAAGAACCGCGCCTCTTCGAAGGTATTAGCTGATTTGAGAAAAAAAGCAATACTTGCACGAACAAATTAGTGCTGAACGGCAATCGCGCAGCATTTTTTGAACGTATTAAGAAATGTTAGTACTTGCCTACATTTTATTTTTAATAAGTACACACGTTAGAATTTGTGTTCATACTATTGCTCAAACTGCAAAATTTGGCCACACTTGCGGCCATCTACATTTGATAAAATATATACAACCTGACTGATTATATGTTTAGTAGCAACATCTGGTGTCCTACACACTAATGGTCATGTTACGCTACAAACCATTTCACAAGACACCCCTTCAAAACCCAAATGTTGTTCGTTATTGGGGAGCATCAAATTAACATCTTGGTTTCCATCTTCTTGCAACACCTCCTTGCAGCTGATGTTCAAAATCTTGTCTTCAATCAGACCAAAATATGGTTGTGGAACTGATGGTTCGATTGGACCACCTATTCAAAAAAGAAATAATACATGCTCAATAGAAAATTATATGCTTTCCATATGTACAAGGTCTCATCAATCACGTAGCCTGGTTTTCCTAAGCGGAATTGGTACATGGTGCATTTAACATATTTGTTTGAAAATAATTTGGGTATATAATGCTAAATACGCTTCAAATATGTACAATAACGTTTTTATCAACTAAAACTGAAATGGGTTGATGATTAGCATGTCACTTAAAAAAGGTTCAAAACTAAAAATCTTATAAAGAGAGTTACAATACTGAATAACTTCAATAAGTGTTGGTATAAAAATAATTGTTAAACTTCACTCACATAACTCGACAAAGCAAATGTAAAATTTTACATCTTTATACCTTCATCCAAGTGTTTGATAAAACTGTAAATTTTGAAAGTTGAAAGTTTCACATTGTATTTTTTGTGCATCTAGGTGCGCATGCACAAATTTAAATATGTGGATTTTGTTGACTTTTTTTTTAGGATAATGAAAAAAATTGTATCGAACACTTCACTGAAGATATATGATTGTTAATTTACAGAGATATGTCAACTTGTATTAATCAAATTTAGAACTTTGGTTAGTTCTTACGGTTCTTACAAATATTTGAGTTCTTGTTGGGTCGACCCAACTCGTTTCGTCCCAAATCAATTTTGACCGACCTAGTTGGCCCGCTTTAGAACATAAAGAAAGGTCTATAAAAGCTTACTCTGGATTTGGATTGACCCTTGGTACATGGTCTTCGTGAGCCATACTGTTCCTGGAAACACCATCATGTTGGTTTTGCTCATATTCTTCTTATCTTCGGGATCCAAGTGTGCGAAACCAAATTCCTTCGTCCACATCTCAACTAGATTGGGGATGGCGGACAGCACTAGCTTCTCAATCTTCAGGGACTTCAACAACTAAAGACAATAACAACAGCAACAGATTAGCCAAACATACAAGCAAAAATTGCCAGATATGAACGCAAACAAGAAACAAAGACACGGCAGAGGTGGCACTTACAACCAATTTACTTAATCAGGGTTCAATTTGGGATATGTTTTATCTCTAATCGATCCTACAGGTTAAAGTGAAAAATAATATATAGCTTGAAAAACAACCGATTGAAAGCAGCCCACAGAGTATTTTGTCTTGTGGCATAAAACCTCCTATGTTAATTTTAATCAAATTTATTATTCCACTGAAATATTTCGTTTTTGTTATCACAGTTTGTACTTAACAGTTTTTCAAAAAGTTAAAATTATTGAACAAAAAGTATTTCGGGCCAACCCTTTCCACAGACTGTAAGAAAAGAGATTGTAGTGCTAGTCATAACGACTCAAAAGGAACATGTACCTCTTCAATAGCATTCAAAAGACGCCTACACATCCCCTGTCGCTGATATTTGCTGCTTGTCGCAATAAGGGGCATCTCTGCAACTCCTGTCCCATGAATCCTGAATGAAAATACAAACAGATCACATCCTTAAATTTTATCATATACTGGACTTATTTAAAAGAATTTAAGTCGATCAGGGTCATGATCCATCCATTTAGATCGTGGGTCAGATCAATATTCAATTTCAGTTAGTTGGGTCACATGTCAGATCAGGTCATCAGCTTTTCCGATCCAAATCTGATCCATTGACACCCACACGACACCCATATAGGGATTTTAAAAAGATCAAAACTTGATCTAAATAGAGTTCTAGATAGGTTGAATTGTGATGGTAAATACCTTATGGATGCTGCACACAGTAGCATGTCATCTTTTTCCAAGACCATTGTGTAGAATCCCTCATACTCGAGTCGAGCAAATTCTGATCTGCCATGATTTTAGCAATGATTGAATTGAAAAAAACAAGATACTAACAATTTATGCAAAATGATTATGTTATATTAGTAATGTAGAGAAAGAATTCAGAAAGTATAATATAAAAGCAACGAGAGTACTCACCCTAGATTGTACAGCACATGGGATATCATATCGATGCCTGTTCTGGGGTCCACCATGGGAAGAAAACACTCTTCCATGATCTTGACGGCAACAGCTAGTTTTAGATTGCATTCCACTTTTAGAGCGACAAAATGTTGATTAGAAAGAACTTTTTGGTCTCCATGAGTGCACTTCAGAAGCGTCCACGAGTAACCGTTAGCTATCAAATTCATTAGCCCAACCCGCGAATCAAGGCCCATATGAATCTGTAAAAGGTAGATAGCGAAGGCTATTCAGATTTTCCTAGATAAGGGCCCTCCTAGTGGTAGCGATTTTGAGCCACTTACTTATGACCAGGTCGATTTGGGCTGTGTTTTATTTAAATGGCGCAATTAGAAAAAATGGCTACCAGAGGAACCGGATGACAGTCCCCTAAAGTCTACTCTAAATGAACAGAACATCACAACCTCTTAAGTCGGTTTATTCAAGGATTTCTATAACTAATGGCATAATATTGTTTTGTAGTCATAATTAGTGCACTCCTTAATAATATGTAGTATTTTGAATATGGAGAATAATATTGCTTTTGTAATCATAAATGATGCTCAAAAAGTACTCTTAACAAACGCATTAGTTATTTATACATATAATTTTGAAAAACGAAGAAAAAGAGTTTTGGTCAACTTGGTCTGGCCGTTTCAATAAAAATTTTACATGCCACGACCTCACCCCGTTTTGACCCATTACACACCCGCCTGACCTGCCCATTTTGCCAACTCCAAATAGATCCGATCCAAGTTGCAATGAGATATAATGTATCTACCTCCTTACAGCTTTCACTACAGAACCAGGTAGAAGGTACTGATTCACATCCAAGTCCATTCACCACGACACATTCCTCGTGGTCTGGTCATGAGCACCGCATTTATTAGAAATACATATGGATAAATTATGAAAAGAACAAGATGTTTACATTCGGAAAGTTGTTAGGAAACAGCATAAGAACATGGCCATTTATGATATTATATACAGTATGAGTGACTAAATAGTATTTAATCATTTTAACACATTATTTGTCGATAAAATGTCGTTGTGCCAAATAGAAGGAATAAAATCATAAATATTGCAACCAATTTTTAAACTCAAAAGTCTAGCCATTGGCATGAAATAAAATGAAATTTGGAGGTTAAGAAAATTACATTTGTGTTTGCACTGCAAACATTTCAGAACACCCGAGATCAAGCCTGCATTATTACTGACCACGTTCCCGCAACTCCAACAAGAGCAATTTGAACAATACCAATCACCTTCAGGTATCTCCTGCATAATCAAGATCATAGATAAAATGACAACCGGAAAATAAGCGGGGGATTCTGAATCGCAACACTTATGATGGTTTATGCATTGTAAATAGACTTTGGGTGACTTTCGACCCGTTTGACCATTTCCATTTTAGCTAGATTATAAAATGACCCATTTTGACCCGCTTGAAACATATAACCCAAATCAACATATTTGGTAAAATACATGAAAGTCAACTAAATAAATAGTTGCAAGGAAATCAGGTCAAACCTGCAAAGACAAACATGCTAGATGAAAGGTGGACGGGCAGTTATCACAGCATATCAACTCACCACCATCACCACACACGCCACAACTGTCATCATTTTGGTCAATTTCCTCAATTTGTACAGTTTGTGTAGCACCTTCTTTGACTTTATATTCAGTTGACCACGCTTCCAATTGACACAATGTGAAGGATTTCCCGGACTCCATAAACAGATTCAAACATGGACAATTTAAACTAAAACCAGCATGTTTTTTAAACTTAGTGACAGAGAACACCTTCTCACAGCACCGACACATAATACCATCTCGTGTAATTAAACCATCCTTGACCACTGAATTATCCCTTGGACTCCTATACTGGATAACTTCCTGGATATAAATAACCCCAAAATCTATTAACCACGATAACACTGTTGTAACACCAAGAAGAGACGCATTCTTTTCCACATGATGCTGACGTGGAAGTAATCTACAACAACCCTTTCTGTTTTTGTTCTTCTTTAAAACATTTCTAACGCGGGTTTTTTCGTTTTACACCTGATAGTTTGTTAAGAGAACGTTTTTTCAAATCCCTAAGGCTCATACTCTTCCGTTTTCTAACCTTTTCACGTTTGAGCGATTTCTTAAATTTTGACTTCGGTTTGTTGTTTCCATCCTCAAAATCTATATTGGATGTTAGTTGAGTGCTACTCTCATTAATCTCATCTTCAACAAGTTCGATAAAGGAAGAGTCTAATCACCTTGGTTTTAAATGTCGAATAGGTTCAGGGCTACTAATTAAAAGCTTGCTGGCACGACTCTCTTGAGAAGCAGGTGAGCTATTAGCCTTAATTACACTGTTTACCTTTGGATAATCCGTGTTACTGTAAGATAATCTACGTTTCAATGGCATCCAGGTCTCCAACACGACATTTATGCAAATAGGAAGTGGACTTTAAACCATCAGCAGACGTTTCAATCAGATGACACGTTACAATAGAAACAGGTTGGCATAAACTAGAGTCAACTTCTTTTGATGGGGTCGCATTATTAATGACACTTTCGGAATAAGATTTAGCACTAGAATTTTCTAGAACCGACACTTTCCTTCTTTTGGCTTCAGTGAACTCTTCAGAAGAGCTACCTTGTTCAGGATGCTCCTCACTGTACATT
>OU343222.1:36784112-36908959 GCA_910596185.1 Chrysanthemum makinoi | reverse complement strand
TATTTTAGTCTTAAAAAAAAAGTGATATGGGTAGCACAATAATAATGATGACATTCGGATGATTCGGACTGACATCTGTTAACTCACGGAGCATTCTTCGGCCTTCCCAATGCCCACTTGACCACTTCTTCTGCTCTCACTCACACTCACTGTGTGTATGTGAGTTATTAACAAGTTATTATTGATATTGATTAATTCCATTCAATATGTACATTTCCTCACCTCATCATCCACCTAACTTAACTAAATACTAACATAACCCCCAATCTCAAGTTTTATAATCCAAAATCAGGTATATATTGTAATTTGTGATTCATTATATATGCTACATTGCATTAGATTTTGTTAAATTAATTACCATTTGGATTTAAATGTAATCATTATTATTACTCCATTAGTTTTGATTGATGGGTTAGAATAACGATACTACTGTAGTTTACCTTTTTTACTCTAGTAAATTCAGTCATTACTATTGTTACCAATTATAGTAACATACTCTCACTATATTTTTTGACAATTATAGCAATTTTTTTTTTTTTTTTTTTAATTGCTGTTATGACTGGTAAAAAAAAGGTAAAATTGGTAATTGCATTATAGTGTTAAATGTAGGTATGTTATGTGCGATGGATGAAAGCAATGTATGCTGTATACAAAAAATTTCGGTCGTCATGTTCCGTTTTGGTGCTCTTTATCCTATGATTATAGATTTTGTTGACGGATAAAATGCTACTTACTTCTTATATGTTTATAATGCTGCATTAACGAGAGGTGGATTAATTATGTTTTCAATCATTGTGATTTCATATACAAGAAGATAGTCGTCAGTTTTCTAAAGTTTTGCTTATTTCGCAAAAGATATTTTAATCATCTGCTGTATTAGACTCTGAACCACTTTAATGTCTGCAATTATGTAAGGTTTAATTAGTACCATAGAAATAAGTTCAGGTTTCTTTTATGAGAAGTGCTCGTTAATTAGTACTATTACCCCTTTTTTTGTCAATTCAAAGTGTTTATTAAGCTCGTCTGAACTAATTTATATTCACATACCAAGAGTTAATTTAATAACAAGTCTTTCATTACTGCAGATGTTGTAACGGTCATTAGTAGATTTCATTTATGATGAAGACAGAAAAAATGAAGGGGCGACACATTAATCCCATAAAGTTTTTGTTGAGCCGAGAAATCGATAAGTTGAATGATGATGGTTTTGAAGGTTCACTGAATGAGGAAGCCATCTTCAAAACTGTGTTCTTTGGGCATGAAAATGGCAGAAGTAGTAAAAAGTGTATTGTAACGGGAGCAATCAATTTCGAAGTTGACGATAATACCCCTAAAAATGTATCGTTTCTATCAAACAGTGAGCATTCAGTTATGACAAGTCAGAAAGATGTTATGTACAGTGAGGAGCATCCCGAACAAGGTAGCTCTTCTGAAGAGTTCACTGAAGCCAAAACAAGGAAAGTGTCGGTTCTAGAAAATTCTAGTGCTAAATCTTATTCCGAAAGTGTCATTAATAATGCGACCCCATCAAAAGAAGTTGACTCTAGTTTATGCCAACCTGTTTCTATTGTAACGTGTCATCTGATTGAAACGTCTGCTGATGGTTTAAAGTCCACTTCCTATTTGCATAAATGTCGTGTTGGAGACCTGGATGCCACGAAACGTAGATTATCTTACAGTAACACGGATTATCCAAAGGTAAACAGTGTAATTAAGGCTAATAGCTCACCTGCTTCTCAAGAGAGTCGTGCCAGCAAGCTTTTAATTAGTAGCCCTGAACCTATTCGACATTTAAAACCAAGGTGATTAGACTCTTCCTTTATCGAACTTGTTGAAGATGAGATTAGTGAGAGTAGCACTCAACTAACATCCAATATAGATTTTGAGGATGGAAACAACAAACCGAAGTCAAAATTTAAGAAATCGCTCAAACGTGAAAAGGTTAGAAAACGGAAGAGTATGAGCCTTAGGGATTTGAAAAAACGTTCTCTTAACAAACTATCAGGTGTAAAACGAAAAAACCCGCGTTAGAAATGTTTTAAAGAAGAACAAAAACAGAAAGGGTTGTTGTAGATTACTTCCACGTCAGCATCATGTGGAAAAGAATGCGTCTCTTCTTGGTGTTACAACCGTATTATCGTGGTTAATAGATTTTGGGGTTATTTATATCCAGGAAGTTATCCAGTATAGGAATCCAAGGGATAATTCAGTGGTCAAGGATGGTTTAATTACACGAGATGGTATTATGTGTCGATGCTGTGAGAAGGTGTTCTCTGTCACTAAGTTTAAAAGACATTCTGGTTTTAGTTTAAATTGTCCATGTTTGAATCTATTTATGGAGTCCGGGAAATCCTTCACATTGTGTCAATTGGAAGAGTGGTCAACTGAATATAAAGTTAAAGAAGGTGTTACACAAACTGTACAAATTGAGGAAATTGACCAAAATGATGATAGTTGTGGCGTGTGTGGTGATGGTGGTGAGTTGATATGCTGTGATAACTGCTCGTCCACCTTTCATCATCTAGCATGTTTGTCTTTGCAGGTTTGACTTGATTTCCTTGCAGCTATTTATTTAGTTGAGTTTCATGTATTTTACCAAATATGTTGATTTAGGTTATAGGTTTCAAGCGGGTCAAAATGGGTCATTTTATAATCGTGCTAAAATGGAAATGGTCAAACGGGTCAAAAGTCACCCAAAGTCTATTTACAATGCATAAACCATCATAAGTGTTAGATTCAGAATCCCGCTTATTTTCCGGTTGTCATTTTATCTATGATCTTGATTATGCAGGAGATACCTGAAGGTGATTGGTATTGTTCAAATTGCTCTTGTTGGAGTTGCGGGAACGTGGTCAGTAATAATGCAGGCTTGATCTCGGGTGTTCTGAAATGTTTGCAGTGCAAACACAAATGTAATTTTCTTAACCTCCAAATTTCATTTTATTTCATGCCAATGGCTAGACTTTTGAGTTTAAAAATTGGTTGCAATATTTATGATTTTATTCCTTCTATTTGGCACAACGACATTTTATCGACAAATAATGTGTTAAAATGATTAAATACTATTTAGTCACTCATACTGTATATAATATCATAAATGGCCATGTTCTTATGCTGTTTCCTAACAACTTTCCGAATGTAAACATCTTGTTCTTTTCATAATTTATCCATATGTATTTCTAATAAATGCGGTGCTCATGACCAGACCACGAGGAATGTGTCGTGGTGAATGGACTTGGATGTGAATCAGTACCTTCTACCTGGTTCTGTAGTGAAAGCTGTAAGGAGGTAGATACATTATATCTCATTGCAACTTGGATCGGATCTATTTGGAGTTGGCAAAATGGGCAGGTCAGGCGGGTGTGTAATGGGTCAAAACGGGGTGAGGTCGTGGCATGTAAAATTTTTTATTGGAAACGGGCCAGACCAAGTTGACCCGAAAACTCTTTTTTCTTCGTTTTTCAAAATTATATGTATAAATAACTAATGCGTTTGTTAAGAGTACTTTTTGAGCATCATTTATGATTACAAAAGCAATATTATTCTCCATATTCAAAATACTACATATTATTAAGGAGTGCACTAATTATGACTACAAAACAATATTATGCCATTAGTTATAGAAATCCTTGAATAAACCGACTTAAGAGGTTGTGATGTTCTGTTCATTTAGAGTAGACTTTAGGGGACTGTCATCCGGTTCCTCTGGTAGCCATTTTTTCTAATTGCGCCATTTAAATAAAACACAGCCCAAATCGACCTGGTCATAAGTAAGTGGCTCAAAATCGCTACCACTAGGAGGGCCCTTATCTAGGAAAATCTGAATAGCCTTCGCTATCTACCTTTTACAGATTCACATGGGCCTTGATTCGCGGGTTGGGCTAATGAATTCGATAGCTACGAGTTACTCGTGGGCGCTTCTGAAGTGCACTCATGGAGACCAAAAAGTTCTTTCTAATCAACATTTTGTCGCTCTAAAAGTGGAATGCAATCTAAAACTAGCTGTTGCCGTCAAGATCATGGAAGAGTGTTTTCTTCCCATGGTGGACCCCAGAACAGGCATCGATATGATATCCCATGTGCTGTACAATCTAGGGTGAGTACTCTCATTGCTTTTATATCATACTTTCTGAATTCTTTCTCTACATTACAAACATAACATAATCATTTTGCATAAATTGTTATATCTTGTTTTTCAATTCAATCATTGCTAAAATCATGGCAGATCATTTGCTCGACTATATGAGGGATTCTACACAATGGTCTTGGAAAAAGATGACATGCTACTGTGTGCAGCATCCATAAGGTATTTACCATCACAATTCAACCTATCTAGAACTCTATTTAGATCAAGTTTTGATCTTTTTAAAATCCCTATATGGGTGTCGTGTGGGTGTCAATGGATCAGATTTGGATCGGAAAAGCTGATGACCTGATCTGACATGTGACCCAACTAACTGAAATTGAATATTGATCTGACCCACGATCTAAATGGATGGATCATGACCCTGATCGACTTAAATTCTTTTAAATAAGTCCAGTATATGATAAAATTTAAGGATGTGATCTGTTTGTATTTTCATTCAGGATTCATGGGACAGGAGTTGCAGAGATGCCCCTTATTGCGACAAGCAGCAAATATCAGCGACAGGGGATGTGTAGGCGTCTTTTGAATGCTATTGAAGAGGTACATGTTCCTTTTGAGTCGTTATGACTAGCACTACAATCTCTTTTCTTACAGTCTGTGGAAAGGGTTGGCCCGAAATACTTTTTGTTCAATAATTTTAACTTTTTGAAAAACTGTTGAGTACAAACTGTGATAACAAAAACGAAATATTTCAGTGGAATAATAAATTTGATTAAAATTAACATAGGAGGTTTTATGCCACAAGACAAAATACTCTGTGGGCTGCTTTCAATCGGTTGTTTTTCAAGCTATATATTATTTATCACTTTAACCTGTAGGATCGATTAGAGATAAAACATATCCCAAATTGAACCCTGATTAAGTAAATTGGTTGAAAGTGCCACCTCTGCCGTGTCTTTGTTTCTTGTTTGCGTTCATATCTGGCAATTTTGCTTGTATTTGGCTAATCTGTTGCTGTTGTTATTGTCTTTAGTTGTTGAAGTCCCTGAAGATTGAGAAGCTAGTGCTGTCCGCCATCCCCAATCTAGTTGAGAT
This sequence comes from Chrysanthemum makinoi, assembly GCA_910596185.1. Lineage (NCBI taxonomy): Eukaryota > Viridiplantae > Streptophyta > Magnoliopsida > Asterales > Asteraceae > Chrysanthemum > Chrysanthemum makinoi. The sequence goes on along the minus strand of OU343222.1, from coordinate 36,903,777 downwards.
GTGGACGAAGGAATTTGGTTTCGCACACTTGGATCCCGAAGATAAGAAGAATATGAGCAAAACCAACATGATGGTGTTTCCAGGAACAGTATGGCTCACGAAGACCATGTACCAAGGGTCAATCCAAATCCAGAGTAAGCTTTTATAGACCTTTCTTTATGTTCTAAAGCGGGCCAACTAGGTCGGTCAAAATTGATTTGGGATCTAAACGAGTTGGGTCGACCCAACAAGAACTCAAATATTTGTAAGAACCGTAAGAACTAACCAAAGTTCTAAATTTGATTAATACAAGTTGACATATCTCTGTAAATTAACAATCATATATCTTCAGTGAAGTGTTCGATACAATTTTTTTCATTATCCTAAAAAAAAAGTCAACAAAATCCACATATTTAAATTTGTGCATGCGCACCTAGATGCACAAAAAATACAATGTGAAACTTTCAACTTTCAAAATTTACAGTTTTATCAAACACTTGGATAAAGGTATAAAGATGTAAAATTTTACATTTGCTTTGTCGAGTTATGTGAGTGAAGTTTAACAATTATTTTTATACCAACACTTATTGAAGTTATTCAGTATTGTAACTCTCTTTATAAGATTTTTAGTTTTGAACCTTTTTTAAGTGACATGCTAATCATCAACCCATTTCAGTTTTAGTTGATAAAAACGTTATTGTACATATTTGAAGCGTCATTAGCATTATATGACCCAAATTATTTTCAAACAAATATGTTAAACGCACCATGTACCAATTCCGCTTAGGAAAACCAGGCTACGTGATTGATGAGACCTTGTACATATGGAAAGCATATAATTTTCTATTGAGCATGTATTATTTCTTTTTTGAATAGGTGGTCCAATCGAACCATCAGTTCCACAACCATATTTTGGTCTGATTGAAGACAAGATTTTGAACATCAGCTGCAAGGAGGTGTTGCAAGAAGATGGAAACCAAGATGTTAATTTGATGCTCCCCAATAACGAACAACATTTGGGTTTTGAAGGGGTGTCTTGTGAAATGGTTTGTAGCGTAACATGACCATTAGTGTGTAGGACACCAGATGTTGCTACTAAACATATAATCAGTCAGGTTGTATATATTTTATCAAATGTAGATGGCCGCAAGTGTGGCCAAATTTTGCAGTTTGAGCAATAGTATGAACACAAATTCTAACGTGTGTACTTATTAAAAATAAAACGTAGGCAAGTACTAACATTTCTTAATCGTTCAAAAATGCTGCGCGATTGCCGTTCAGCACTAATTTGTTCGTGCAAGTATTGCTTTTTTTCTCAAATCAGCTAATACCTTCGAAGAGGCGCGGTTCTTTAACTCCCTACTTATAACAATAGGTTTGCAAAGTGATAACGAGCCTGATATAACCAGTTATAAGCCTTGATGCTTAAAACCTTGAAGTTCATACTAAAAACATAAAATTAGGTTTATAACTGCACAAAATATTGATGCAATTAGACAGGTCACTAATGTTTTTTAAAGTTTTTTAAACTTCATTGATGGTTTTATGTACTAGTTAAATTACCTAAATTCTCAAACCAAATATACACATTTTGACACAAAATAACAAACTGGAACACATATACAGCGAACGAATATAATTACTTCTGCATTCAAACTAAGGTGAATACAAACATTAACATATTGAGTAGTCATGCACCGTGATACCAGACGTAATATAAACATACTAACAAGTAACAATACTCGTTTTGTGGAACAGATCCAAAATCCACATGCTAAAGACTTAGGAGTTCGGATTATACAACGTGCTATAGATTATCTACTCTTCTTCATCTCCCGAGAACCAAGAGAAGTAGTCATCACGCGCAATCAGATCCGTTAGGCGGAAGTACTCTCTTCTTCAAAAGGTTCTCAATCATAGCTGGCAATTTCCTTTTTGTACCACCCCTTGGCCTCGAGTGAAATTCAGCATCAGCCTCAACAAAATCACCCTAAAAGATGCAACAAAGATTTGGTCACATCACACATGGTGATTTAATATAGATGAAGATTATATATCAAAATAAATTTCAACAAGCAAATATACCACTGTGTAAACATGGCGCCCCGTTTTCTCGTGGTTATCTCTCACATGCTTATAAGCAAATCTCATTCCACAGTCAGAAAAGCTGCATACAAATGGCTTCTCTTGAAGATGTGCAGCTTTTACGTGCTGTTGCAGATTTGAATCCTGCATTTTAAACGAAGACTAAGCATTAGACTTGCAATGTTGACCCATTATGTATTGCTAATAAGTAAATTTCAGGTCTGTTTTACTTTCAAGTAAAAAGTGGTTGAGATTTTTGGACAAGAAAGTGTTTCGGCAAACAGTTAAAAGCATTAACTGGAATACTCTGTAAGTTTCTTACATTTGAGAAAGTCAACTTGCATTCTTCAAAGCTACATCTGATCCTCTCCTTAGACACCCCTTTCTCATGTGTACGAAGGTGACGCTTGATATTCTTCCTCAGTTGTTTGCTCCCACAAATCTCACAGTTGATGTACTGATGGCATGTTTGGAGGTGAGCCATTAAAAATTGCTTAGTAGTGAAAAATTTCATGCAACCCGGTTCTCCACAAAAAGCCTCAACGGTTTCCAATTGAACTGCGATAGTCAACAAGTCAGTATATAGCCATCAGAAAGCATAAACATTAATTAGCTTCAACGAAATAAATGTATACTCACCATGAGAATTTTCATGCTTTTGCAACTTTGACGCATATCTGAAAGCTTTCCCACATCCAGGTTCCAAACAAACATAATGATTTTCATCATTCGCGTCATCAGCCTTATCATGGATCTCTTGCACATGTCTCTCCATGTCATCTTGCGTTGAAAATTTGCTCGTACATTTTTTAATTGGACAATTTAAGGGTTTACGCTGATGCTGGATGAGGTGGCGAGTCAAGTGATCTTTTCTGCGGTAGTTTAAATTGCAGTCTTTTACTGGACAACTGAAGGGTCTCTGTAGATCGAGAAAATAACTATGTTACTAATGGGGATCTCGTTGTTGTAATCATCATATACTTTATTTATGCATTGATGAAAGAATCTTTAAACCTCATACATAAAGAATCTTTAAACCTCATACATGATCGCGTGATTGAGGTTCACTTGATGGAGCTTCTCAGGTGGTCCCCCAACCTGATACTAATCCAATCAAGGTCTCGCATTTTGGAGTTCAATGGCGGGATCCAATGCTTCACGCACAATACTTGAGCGCGTGACTGAGGCTCACTTGATGGAGCTTCTCGGGAGGTCACCCTTCCCGATACTAATCCAATCAAGGTCTCACATTTTGGAGTTCTTTGTCGGGATCCAATGCTTCACGCAACATATTCCATTTTTTTACATAATTTCAGTTATGTAATTTATGTTCAAACCCTGCAGAAGTGCTAATGTTATAAAATATTATAGATTATGAAACAAACTAAGCAAATAATTTATTGATAAGCTAGCAACACCCAAAATGCTATCGAGATTCTTCTAACTGATGTGCTTGAAAATTTACATTTGAACGCTATCTTATACACTAGACTTTAATTTTCTAATTCTTTTTTCAGGGGGTTGAGCTAGCATTTTTCATGGCTTATCAGCTTATTAATATTTGAAAAGGCCGATACAATCACCCGTTGTTATGGGATGAGCTCATGAACTTGAGCTTATTTAGGTCATAAGCTCAAATTGATATGCATATCCCATTGGAAAGGTGACCTTATCCGCATTTCCAAATCCTTGTAAGCCAACAAGCCCAATAAAAAGCTAATCCAAACACCTAATTAGTATTCAAATATGAAATAGCTAAATATCTTATGAAACATACTAAGCAATTAATATACTGACTCAAGTTATGTAATATATATATAATTCAAACCTTGCAGAAGTGCTAATGTTATAAAATTATTTTTTTTATATTTTTTTGGGGGGAGGGCAGTGGATTAGCGGCTTTTAAGGCTTACCAGATTATTGGTATCTAAAAAGGCCCATATGATCACCCAACATTATGCGACGAGCTCATTAACTTGAGCTTATAGCTAATTCAAGTCCATAAGCTCAGTTTTATAAGACCATCACATCAGAAAAGTTACCTTATCCGCATTTCCAAATCCTTATAAGCCAATACGCCCATCAAAGAAGCTAATCAACCCCAATCAGAATCCCAATTCAAAATACCATAATATCTTAAAAAATACATTATGATCAAAACCAACATAATTTGACCAGACCAAAACTTAGTTCATTAACAGTAGTAGCATCACCGTTAGAACTTAATAACATAATTTTTTTTCAAAATATACCTCAAGTGAATGGCCTTGCATATGCTGCTTCAAGTGAGCAGGTTTTTTAAAAGAAACACCACACTCCTCGCAAACATTCTTCTTTTCTCCGTTTTCCACCTCTTCTCTATCATCTTTTTTCTCCTTAATTTCATCCTAAATAACAACAAAAATTCAATATCAACATTCCAAAAACTACAGCTAGTAGCTTCTATAGTAATCGTAACATTTCAAAACTAGACATCAAAACTCAAATTCCTCGTAAAGGGGGTGTTTGTTTCGGCTTATTTTAAAACTTTTCGGCTTTTTATAAGCTTATTATGACCTAATTTAAACCTACAAAAAGTGAGCTTATGAAACATAAGCCCAAAACAACTAATCTATAAACAAAGCAAACACCCCCAAAATACATAGCCAAATAACTCACCAACAATAACATACATGTTACATCGCTTTAGAAAAAAAATTCAAAACCTTGCTATATTCAACAAACTACCACTACTAGCCTCGATAATACAGCATATTAGTTCAGTTAAATCACTAAACACTATAAAACCTAGTAAACAATCTATAATACAGATTGTCACAAAATAATCACATGTTAACTTATTTGTAAGAGCTTACTAAAACTCTGAAAGGCTGAATTTTAAGACCTTATGAGCTTTTTAACTAAATAAGCCCAGAATTCAATAGTATTAGCTTAATTACTCATTAAAAAAACACATAAAACAAACACTCCGATAATTCAATACTATTAGCTTATTGAAACTTTGAAAAGCTAAATTTTATGAGCTTATGAGCTTTTTCAACTAAACAAGCTAAAACAAACAGCTCCAAATTTCACTATAGCTTAATTATATCCTCCTTATCAACACAAAATTTATTATTAGTATAATAACTAGATCTACCAAACAAGCAATATTTTTTTAATACAAATTCATATAACAGCAAAATAAGCAATATTTAAAATTATACCTGATGATTGGATTGAATGTGAAGGTTGATGAGTGTCTTCTTAGACCGAACTATTCCACAATACTCGCAAGCATAACGTCGTATATCTCTGAATTTCGGTACTCGTTTTATCTTTACTTCTTCCATTTTTTTGTGATTTTACATAAAAAATGAATGAATGAATGAGATGAGATAACGGCAGCTTTGATTGAATGTGTATTGAGTGAAAGTATATGTATCTTATCTATGCTAGGGTTTTCAATAAATTGGGCCTTATTTATGTTTGGGCTGACTTAATTCAGCCTTTGTAATCCATAAATGATAAGTTATATGTCTACGTGACTACGTCAAATACATGTTATGGTAAAAGCAAATAACGTGTTATTCGTCTATCACCTCCCGGACCCTCCGATTATTCATCATTAAATACAAATACTTACCAATAACTAAAACATCAATTTCAACAAAAAAAAACCAATAACACATATTGGGTCCCAAAATATCTCACAAAAAATACCACCCACTCAAAACAAAATAAAAACAAACAAACACCAATGGCATGAGCCATTCCAATGGCTAAATCCTTTTGGTGACCAATGGCACGAAGGCCGGTTTGGTTTGGCGTGTTATTGGGTATGAAAAGGACCAATGGCGCTTGCCATATAGGACGATACCGATTACTCTAATATAGTATTTAGATCTTACAATTGTTCCTGCTTATCCTTCAATTTATAGGATTTTGACAAATGTTAGAAGACGCTTAGATGCAGAGAGAAAGAGTGAAAAAATATATATAATATTATGTGTGTAAAAATTAATAAGATGATATTGTAGGAATCTTTTACAATGCTCAATTAATTTACTTTCTCACACAATATAAACATGAGTGTTGAATCCTATAAAAATTTATGTGTAACTAAACTTTTCATTAATGAAATATCATTTCTACTAATTAATTTTTTTTTAATGGTTGAAATATAAAATGGACATTTATTTAATGACATCTTAAAATAACAATACTCACATTGAGACAAAGGGAGTATGTGTATTACAAAGTATTATGTTTGGATTTATAGACTTTGTTTTGGTCAAACCAACCTTAATTGTAAGCATTAGTAGTTAATATATATATTTGGCGAAGTTAGTTGGACCTCCTTCCTTTTACCATGTCTTTTTTTGTGTGTCGAAGATTTAAAGCAACTACATCAAAAAATAAAAATAAATAAATAAATAAAAATTGGGTCGATTTATTTTATGTTGAAGAGTAATAGCACACTCGCACGATCAACCACTACACTACATTTGAGATGGGGAAGGCCCTACTTAAGTACTTATAGTCTTTCTCAATAAAAATGCATAATGAATGATATTTTCGTAAAAATGACCGATATCTAATCACGATATAATTGCATAAGGTATCGCAGATGGCGAGGGTGTTAATTTACACCCTTGGGCTAGTCGTAACAATGTCTACAAGTGTGACCAAATATCTCTGTCATATCAGCGTCAACTCAGCTTTCTCTCTTCTAAAATCAAACACAGACCAAATACTCGTAATAAGAGGACCGCTCACAACAAAAACATATCCCACAAAATAAGATAAAATAAAATAGAATAAAATAAAGGGGAAATGATGAGTACATTACAATGTAGACAATTGACTACATTTCTTTTGAAAAAAAATGAGGAACAGAGAGAAAACATGTATCAGAGACTTACTGCATGACTAAACTGTATATATTTTTTTTTTTTAAATTTACCAACATTTTAATGTAAACATCATTTCCCTTAAAGTAATACACTATACACAAATAATATGAGTGAATTAAGATTATACATCAAATATCATTGAAAATGATGCTTATAACTTAGAAAATTGTCATATAGTTATTTTTATGTTATTTTTATCATATTTTAGATCCTTATATCCTTTTTGCATTTAAACTAGTTAAATTCACAAACTACCGACCTTATCCACTTGATTGATCTATTTTCTTACACAGGTTAAACGGGTCACAAACGGGTTACACGTGTTATGCAGGTTTGGGTTAGGGTTAAGTTGTTTGACACGATTAATAAATGGATCATGTTTGTGTAAATGTTATAATAACCCGCCAACACGCGAACCCGAATAGATAAAAACGAACACGACTCAATTGACACCCACAACCAACATAAAAACTTACTACCACCTTTTTCTTTTGGGATAATTCCATATTTACCCAATCTAAACATGAAAATGTCATATTTACCCAAAATACAACTTTTGAATGCATGATTTACAATGCATTTAAAGCATGATTTGGGTAAATATGACATTATCATGTTTAAGTTGGGTAAATATGGAATTGCCCCTTTTCTTTTTCCCTTTTTCCCTGCAATATGACCCAAACACCCCTCTTCCACATAAAGCTTTATGAATTAAAAAAAAAAAAGACATTAAAACCAACAATTAGCTTAAAATTATGCGTGTAAATGAAATCGTTTACTTGAACACTTTCCTTGTCGATTGTAGAACTTAAAAGAGACTGACCCTTAGTTTTGAGTCGCTGTAAGTTACTTACCTTTCTTACTTATTTAAATACCTGTTTCATATTTAGTACTGTATGTTTTATTTTAAGATAGAAAATGTTGGTTGTATGGGATGTATGTTTGGCGCAATGGGCTGGGGCTCGGGCTCGGGCTTTTATTATAAGCCGAAATTGAAATTTATATTTTTGTAAACTTGTTTGGCAAATGAGCTTAAGCTTATGTTTATTGTTGCAAAATTACTAAAAGGGACATAATTAAATAAGTTTTTGTATATGTTAGATATTTTTGTGGGTAAATAAGTAATTTCTTGTTCAAAAGCCTCGGGCTAAAGTTTTTAGCAAAAGGGGCTAAAGTTTTAAGCTCATTTTAGGGGCTTATGATTTCATAAGCCCGCATGACAAACGAGACTTATTTTAAAAGCCCAAGCCCCATAAGCCCTTCGCCAAACAGAGCCTATATGTGTCAGGGGTGTTTGTCTACTCTTATTTGGGTGCTTTCAAGCTTATTTGTTTTCGGCTTATATTCGATAATCCCAAATTTTCCGGGTTATTTCGAGAATAATGGGCTTATTATATATAAGTTTATCGTAATGATATAGTAATAAACTGAAAAGTTTGAGCTTAAGGGGGTGTTTGTTTAAAGTTGCTTATTTCATAAGCCCCTCATAAGCCCGCTTAAGGCGGTGTTTGTTTAAACTTATATAATTTGATTCGGCTTATTTCATAAGCCCCAACTTATGGACTTATATAAGCTTATTATGATATACCAAAGGGCTTGTGTCCCAATGGTACCTCATGTTATATGAGAATCTCCCCAATGGTTGTGGGTTTAGTACATGTGAGATAGATTTGTGGTATAAATATTGTGAGATAGTTAAAATTGTCGTTCTAAAAAGAAATAGCATGCTTATAAAAGCCCATAAACCTCAAAATAAGCGAGAAGCTGAGGCTTATGAAATATAAGCCGAAATAAAATAAGCTCATAAGCCCGTATATAAGCAATAAGCTTAAACAAACAACCCCCTAAGTCTCAAAAAGTGACCAGGCGCATAAGTTTTTTTAAAACTTATGCTTCATGATAGTGGCGAAACTAGGCCTAAAAGTGACAAGGAGCATAAGTTTTTTAAACTGTAGTATTGGAGAAAAAACTGAACAAAAAGCAAGGTTGTAAATATCGCTCGGCGTTACCGTGGCGGTCGACCCCCGCCAAGCGCCATATCGGTCTTGGCGGTGATATATCGGAGACCATAAATTATAAAGAAATTTACCTATTTTGACCGATATTGACCTAAAAAAAACAACTTTTTTTTAAAGTTTGACCGATATTGACCGAATTTGACTGATATTGACCAAAACCCATTTTTTTGACCGATTAGTGAAAAAACGTACCGGCTGATCACCGATAAGCGATATATCAGTGATATATCGGCCACCAAAACCGATATTTACAGCACTGACAAAAAGTGCAAATTCAGTTGAAACCATTGAGTTTAGTAGAAAGAGTCTAAGCAAGTACTAGAAACACAAATCATATGTACCGGGTGTATCTACGAAAATTCGGTTTTTTTTTTTTACGAAAATTATCACTACGAATCAATATTCTACCGGGTCCCGAGACACCCCTAGTTCCGCCACTCCTTGATGGCATGTTACTATAATTTAAATAATCCTTTTAGTCAACTTTTAGTTAGTTTTCAAATAAGTGTAATATAACTTCAGTGTGTGGTGTACTTATGTCGCAAAGTGAATGCACACCCTTTGAGCTATCTTGCTGTGCCTTTAAAGTGTAGTTTCTGCACGTACGTGTGTGTTCATATGTAGAAAAAGGGGGTGACTGTGAGTAAAATTATAGAAAATCGATGTTTGGTAAGTTTGGGTAAATATTGGCCATAAAAAGAAAATTGGATGTTTAATTGATGCTTCTTTACAGATTGATCAAGTTAATTCAGCTATACTAGTGCTTTCAAGTTTCAACTGAAACACCTCACTGTTTAAAATTTAAATAATTCTGTAAGCGGGTAAGAAAGATTGCTGCTTCTAGTATTAGTTTCCCAGGGGTGTTTGGGATTGGCTGATTGCATATCTTATATAGTTTTTAAAAAACAATCACCTTTTTGGGTTGTTTCATCGCCTTATTTTGATGCTAAAGAATCACTGTTTTCGTGCTTTCCTCCATTCAGTGACTGATTATGAGTTTTTTGAGTGTTCGGATTGTTTTATTGGCTTATTAGTATTATACATTACTACTTTTTAAGTAATAAAATATGTTGCAAATTTTTCTGCTTTTATAGATTTTTTTTTTAGGTATGTTTACTTGTATAATTTTATAAAAATCGCTTTATTATTAATTTGATGATGATTACTTCAACGATCAACTTTCACTTATATGGGTCCCATCGGGATTACGCATCTTTATATTGTTTTACAAAAGCTACAACCGTTTATCATTGTTTAGGTTGTTTTTCTTTTACAAACTAGTGTTTTTTTATACATGTTTGTGAATTTTAATTGGGATAGTATTTTGATTAATATTGAGTTCTTTTGGGATGCTTCCGTATACGGGTCAGAAAGTGGGTCATGGGTCAAAGCAGGGTTAGCAGGATACGCGCTTCATCTCAATTTCTTTAAATTTACTAACGTTTATTGAAGGCTGATTCAAATTAAATATTGATGCTTTTATTAGTTTAATGACAGACTCAAGGAGTAACCTACGATTATATGGGGTATTTGGAATTTCATATCGTGTTATCTTTTATTATGCAGTAACCTCTATGAGTTTGTTGGCTTATTTAAGTTTCTTGCTAGCAAAATTGATACCTGGAGCGATTCTTTCCCAAATGCTGGCTATTGCTTATTTTTAAGGCGAGTATGCACTTTTGAATGAAATAGAAATTTGACATTGAAATATTGTTATGAACATTATAGATGGAGCAGAAGCGAAGCGCGAATGATGGTTCAGTATGTGACCAGTTGCTTCCCTTATCTGCCAAATATCCATGGTTTGTTGCTCAGAACCTAGGAGCCGAAGAAGATAGTTCTGGAGACCAGTGCTTCTTCACCCTACATGACCCGCTGACTAAATATCAATGCCAAATCCCTGAGTTGCTGGGGAGACGTATTCGAGGATATTATCATGGTTGGGTTATTCTTTCCGACCATCTACAAAATGTAAGGTGGTCTATTTGGAACCCAGTCACTTCTAAGATGATTCATTTCCCTCCTTTGATTTTGAAAGATGGAGATTCAGAATCTATCCGAGAATGTTGTTTGTCAGCCCATCCTGATGATCCAAGTTCAATTCTCCTGTTAACTCGCACCATCAAACCTACCTTTGTTTTTATTCGTCTAAAGAGTAAAAGAAAAAAGTTAAGATGGATCGAGATGTCATACGCTAGCCAACTCAAGAGAATAACCGGTGAAGATGGTTTTTTCATACATAACCTAACTTGCTGCAATGATAAAGTATATGCATTGAATGGCGATGGTTGTTATAATAGTTTTATCATACTGCTTGACATCTTGGTTGAGGACAAAGAAGTTTTGATAAAATTACAGCTCTTAGGGGCAAATCCTTATCCTTATAGGCGTGTGCCTTGTACTTACAGGACTCATTTTCTGAAGGGGTATGGTACCGAATTATTTTGGATTTTGGTAAGTTTTGATAAGTTTACACTTGATGTGGTTTACCTTTATAAATTGGATTTGACTAGTTTAAAGTCGGAACATATGGAGAGATATAAAGGCTTGGACATGAGTTGCAAGAGATGGAAAGACTCGAAGGGCTACATATATTGGAGTATGACATGGTGGTTAAAATTGGTAGACCTCAAAGACTCTATATTTTTTGTGGATCTTGCTTGTGATAACTTGGCATATTACAGACCTGGGATTGCCTCGGAGTTGGGGGGTTATATACACATTCGTGACAGAACGGACAATAGTTTGTATTCATACCATGTAAAAGATAATACCATCTCCCTATCTTTTATGCCTTCACTAGTGCTTCCAACAAGCAATGTGTCTGTATGGGAATGCAGGTATCCGTTTTTTCTTTTTCTTTTTTTATTGGTTTGTGTTTATTTATTACATGAGTATGATTTCTTAAAAGCATATGTTGTGAAGGTTGGAAGATGATCATGGAGGAGCTATGTGTACTGTTGATTCTAAACAAGAAGAGAACCAGATAGAGGTAAGATCAGTTACAGACAATGGGATAGGACTTGATGAATGGAACCTTCTCAATCTTCCGTTTGATATTTTGGAGATGATTATGGAGCATTGTGTATGTGTGGAATACCTTAACTTCCGTGCTACATGCAAACATTTTCATTTAGCAGCACCTTTGATACAATGGAGCAACAAAACTTCATCAAGGAGATTGCAGACTTATTCACCAGTTTCACCATGGTTAATGGTGGTAGATATAAATCAAGGCGTTATCACTTTTACTGATCCTATGTTAGGTGACAACTACTTTATGAAAAATCATGTTTCCCTTGCTCATTATGGAGTTAGTTGTTCCAGGTTTGGTTGGTTGCTGTTTTATAGCTCTTCCTTTCTATGTCTCGTATTCTTTAACCCCTTCACCAATGATCTCCGCAAGCTCCCTAAAGAACCAGCTCATATGTCCACGAATATGTGTTTCTCGGCACCACCTACTTCCCCTGATTGTATGGTTGTTGGATTTTCACCAAGTGATGAACTTGTTTCGATCCATTACGTAGCTCGGGAGCCATCTTGGCGTACAATTCGTATTGGTGTTAAGCTATCTTTTATTTATTTTCCAACATTAATTGGACAAGATCTTTATGCCTTGGATAGCGATGGTAAACTTATTGGATTTAAAGAATTGGGTGAAGAAGATTACCCCTCGACGCTTGTTGAAGCTAGAGCCCCAATAAGTTGTTGCACATCTCCAGCACAATATTATTTAATGAAATGCGATCAAGATCTACTAAAAGTCATTGTGGGTAAGTTTGGAGCATGCGTGGAAGTATTTAAGTGGGATGTTTCTAAACAAGAATGGGAGAAAATAGATAGTTTAGGAAATCGCATGATTTATATTTGTGATACAACATGTCTATGCATTGAAGCCAAAACACGAGAAATGGAGAACAAGATTTGCTTTCCAATAATGCATTCCAAGAACAGGAAGATAGTTTACTATTCACTTGAAACATGCACCTATGAGACATTCAATGGCGAAAACAACCAACAAAACTTTAAGGATTTTTCTGGAACTACACATCATCGGTTCCCTCAGGCGTGGATCGAACCAAGTTGGTCCTAGCTATTGGTATCATTGTCACTCTCTATAACATGGTGGGGCATGTTGAACTTGTTACCTCTTTAACGTTTTTTTTTTTTTTTTTAGTTGATCTGTGTTCAGGGATTCTTTCTGCACCCATGTTCATCACATACGCATATTGATTTAGTTATTAATGGTAGTGGTTATTGAGTAGTTGATATTCATTTTGTGGGATAGCTTGTTTGTATTCCGCTCTTCTCCCTAAAGGGAAAGATGTCTGAAAGTAGCATTCCCTATATGAACACGTTTTATTAGTGGTAATGGGTTAGTTTAGTATCAAGTAAAGCAGATTCTGGGAACAACGTGCAGATGGGTATAAAAGAGAAAGTAACGCGCTTTTGGAAATATTAGTAATGGTATCAGATGTTTGGCTGATGGTTAAAGACTAATATAATGACTCGATAATCTTTTTCAAAATTCAATCTCGTGGATCGTCTAACTTTGATATCAAGCGCCTTGAGAGGTGGTGATCTAAGAAACTTATTTGTAGTTTCCATGGTTTTGGGACTGGGTTTAACCGATACAGGATATCAAAATTGATTCATTATGTGTTAAGAACATTAGGCTTTTGAGTAGAGAGTTTAAAGTCTATCAAGAACTACTAAGAGCAACATTCAGAAAACACGGAATCATTGCTCCATTAACAACCCTAAACAAAAGAGGGAATCAAAGTATCTTTACTTGCTCAAAATTTGCAACATCAGACCCTGTATCAAAAGGATAACGACAAGGGTTCGGCACAAACGCAAGCTATGTGTGACCTGTGCATATTAACAACACCCTCTACTCAGTCCTGCCACAAAGATGTATCTAACACGATTCACAATAAAACAAAACAAAAAAACACTCGTTACAAATCTTCCACACAACACCACACCCAAAACGAGATCATAGCTCAAGGAAAAGACACCACCCATTTGTACCCTATTGACTAGAAGCATCCTCAGTGACTATTTGCTCAGATGCTTCCACCTTATCCAAATGAGATACTTTCTCAATCGTATCCACAGTATCTGCCACGGGACTGCTGGTTGGATATACTTTCTCACTCGTATGCACGGGATCTGCTAGAGGACTGCTTGTAGTGGATCCGCTATTTTGTTTGATCAAATTAAGATCTGCAGCTTGCATTGTTGGAGATGTAAGGGTGCTGGTACTTGGAGTATAGGGGCCTGAATTCCTTGGTCTGTTAAGAGCATGGCAGCGAGGACAATAGTATGTAATGAACGGGAAATCCTCTTTCCTTGCAAGGCCTATATATAAGACATCAATCTTAGCAGTTAGCACCATTATGAGTGAGGTCTAGGTTGGGCAATAACCAAAACACTTTATCGTCCAAAAGGAGTTATAAAAAAGTGTGTCAAATATAATAAAATAAACTTGTTAGAACTGAAAATTAGCTATGGCTTATTCGATTATCACTTTAATATCTACTACTACTATTGTAATTTGCTGACCAAATATAGGGCTGAAATCTACTTACCGTTATGCATATGACAATTGCCACATATAAGTGCGTAAGATTGTGAAGGATCTTCTCCTACAAGCAATTGAGCAAGTCGAGCAAGCCAACCACCATCTTGAGACCCATAATTCGCAGGGTTATGATGCTCAACAACAAGCTCATTATGTGTCGTTATCTCATTTTCAATATGCTGAGTCATTTCCATGTCATTTCCTCCCTTAGAAGCAGCTTCTGATGTATTTCGTTTCCTCAGACCAGTAGATGTCACCGGGTCAACATCATGACTCTTTCCTGTAGGACTATGCTGCTGAAACTCATCTCCTAGATGGACTTTAAGCCCTGAATCTGCACCCAACTTTGATGCAAGTACAGATGCTGCTGCTGCTTTGGCTGCTGGATCAGGGTCGTATTTCTGTAAGGAAAAAAAAAAAAAAAAAAGGTTAATTTTGATCCCATTCAATTACTCATAGGTTATTATGGTTTATTTTTACTTCTCTACAGGTAAACCGAGTTATGTAAATAGATGAAAAACCTTATAAACAGGTTAATGGGTTAAAGGTTGCCAAAAGTACGTTTTAAATTTTAATGCATACACATACCTCCTAATTAACAATTTATTTTAACAAATTATGTAACTATTGTAGGATAATTATTTTTTTAATCATTTAAGTTTATAAAGATTTTTCAACTGTCAGGAACGCTCCAAGGTACAATTTGGTAACAAGAGTGATGAGACAATAAGCAGTTCTAAGTTTTACCTGAATGAGTTGCTGAGTAATATAATAATTGGTTCGCTCTTTAAGTTCATCAATTTTTGCTTGCCTTTCAGCCCGAAGCCTGTCTACAGTTTTCTGATCCCTGCTATCGCCTATAGAGGAAAGTAAAGCAAAATCCATTAAAACTGAGTATTTACCACCAAAATGATACTTTAAGAAGCATTCTAAAAAGTGATGTTGAAAAAGTCTTTATCATTTGCATATGCTATATATAGCATAACAACAGTTTTCTTCATTAATGTCTGCCACAATTTTGGGAACTTACGCATTCTTGTGAAGCTAAAAAGTGCCCAGTACAAAGCCGATGATAAAGCAGGCAAAAGAAATATAGGTAGAACTCGCAAGGCTCTCATTTGCCAGTCCAAGCCCGCCCTTCTGGTTGTAACTATGGCATAACCCAATGCTACGACCTGTATCCAGAGAAAATCAACACCATCAGCTGATTCTAAAGAATAGTTGTCATTATTCCCCCCTATCCAAATTAAAATTAACAAGAAAGATGCAGTTAGCATCATTTGACCACATTTTCACAAACTTTAGAATACTTGCGTAAGTATTATCACACTTTCCACTAATGAATTCTGGTACGTCTGATTTGCATTCCACAAGCGAATTTTGTTAAAGGCATATTGGCAACCAATTAACTTCATGTGTGCACCACTCACATGTCCAGCACATTGGTAACCAATTAACTTCATTTGTGCACCATTTGCGTGTCTAGTTGAGCGAAAATGTTATAAAAAAATTAATCATGATTTAGCTAGTACAGAGTATTTACACAAGAGAATATAACCTTCCAATATTCAAATATACATAAGAGAATTAATCATGATTTATTGGTCTATGCCTACATCTACGAGTGAAATGCGGGTATAGGCAAATTCCAATAGGGAAGTCAAATTTTTTATTTCTGTTTTTATTGAAAACATTTGGCAATAACTTGTCGAACATGTACCAGCCCAATAATAATTTTCGATATGGCATTGATGAGTTTATAAGACCAAGCATTACCCCACCAACCCTTGTGACTAAGGGACTGTTTCGCATTATTGCATTTCTAAAGTGATTATGTGATACGGTGCAGGAGATGGCGCTTCTATGTGTTTCTGCAGCTCAAAGTTCAAATAATCAGAGTGTTTGGCAAATTCTGTTTACCTAAGAATTACATGTAAAACCCAAATTATAAAATAATCATGTTTACTTCATTGCGGCTACCACTAAACTGCTGATATGGAAGTAAATTTTTGGCCCCTGGGTAATCATAAACAGTTTCAAATCGCATTTGGGACTGCTTATTGTGCGCTTCTATGTGTTTCGGCAGCTCAAAGTTTAAATAATCATTGGCAAATTCCGTTTATCTAAGAATTTACATGTAAAACCCAAATAATAAGATAATCATGTTCACTTCATTGCAGCTACTACTAAACTGCTGATATGGAAGTAAAATTTTGCCCCTGGGTAATCATAAACAGTTTCAAATTGCATTTGGAACTGCTTATGCTTGTGCTTATAGACAGAAGCGCTACAGAGGAAACTTGTGATTTTATTTGAAATACGCAATCTCAAACTGCTTACCAAAAACAGCTTATTTCACCCTAATATACGCAGATAGAAAACTAAGCAATTTTCCTCTTCCAAACAAACCAGTTTTAAAAATGAAATGAGCAGATGATTTGTTTAAATACGCAATCCCAAACATCTCCCCTTAAATTGCTTAGGTTTTCCGAAATGATCAAATTAGCTGGATATGCAATTCCAGACAACACCATACGATAAACAGGTCTAACAAGCAATCCCAAACACCTACTAATTTGATATGCACCAAAATATAAAACAATACCTCAAGCAAAACAGAAATAACGATTATATTCCTAGCAGTCGACCTCCAACTCGACGACCTCCTCTTTATTCTAGCAAGGAGAGTAGCCTCTTCTTTCGATATATGCTGCAACCTTTTCTCGAAATCACCACCATGTGACCTAAACAATCCATTCCATATTCTAGACCAAAATCCCCTCTTCGCCTTCTTCTTCTCCCCTTCTACTTCCTTCTCCACTTTATCATCCGCCATGTATCCTAATTATATCAATCACCACAAACACAATTAAAAGCACACACAAACCGAATATTACACCAAAATAAAAAAATAAAAACTTACATCAAACTATCAGTTGACTAAATTCTCATTGTATGAGACAACCATCCCAAGGTGGCCTGTCGACCTTAGAAAAGACCCAGGTCCAAACCTCGTTGGGTGAAAATCTTGGGATGGCCAGGGGAAAAGTCCCGAAACAGCCACGGGAATACCAGTTAGGCCGCGTAAATTAGAGCCAAACAGGTCGCCTTACCCCGGGTAGCCTAAACAGCGATCCCTCTCCGTTTACCCATTTTCTCATCTTATGTAACGGACTTTTTCTTTTAATCAAATAGTGTATATGCCTATAACACGTCATTTGGTGATGTGTCATTTTAGTACACCTTCGATAGCTATGTATGTAATAAACTATTCCTATTACCTTTTTTTGTAACAAACTTTTCACATATGCGGAGCGGTTAGTGTATAGCATCTAGCATTTTTGATATAAAAAACTTGTTTGGCAACAAGGGGTTGAAACAAGCATTAAAATTCTAAAGCTCTTTTTTCTAACTAAAACAAGATTTGAAAATTCTAACTCTACTTTTACTTCAGTTTACAAATTAAATCTACCTTACCAAACACATTTATCAAACGTATCCATATTAATTGAATGTAACAACTAATTCTTTTACGACCCAGAGACTTTTATTCCGTTACAAACTGTTTGCAATATCGAAACTGATTATGCGTTTTCAAAAAGCATCTTATAGTCACGCAGATAAATAGATAATCAAATAATTTTCCAAGTATTATTCACATCTTGCAAACCTAGGGGGTGTTTATATAGCCGGCTTTTGCCTTATTTGGTTTTGGGCTTATTTTTCATAAGCTCAATTTGTGTGCCATATTTTGAAACTTTTCGGCTTATAAAAGTTTATTATGACATATTGTGTTCTTGAGTTTTACTTAAGGAAAAATGAAATGGAAGTAAAGTTAGTATGATTTGTGTGATTTTGGAAGTAAAGTGTTTCCTCCCAAAAGTGGGAGGAAAGGGAAGGAAAGTGTTTACTCCCACTTTACTTCCCTTTTCTTTAATGAAAAAACTCGAGAACACAGCGTAAACTTATATAAGCCACCGAAAAGTGTCTAAATAAGCCACAAAAACTGAGCTTATGAAACATAAGCCCATAACCAAATAAGCCATAAGCCGGGAAACAAACACCTCCCCCTAATACTGAAATAATCTCCTCCAAAACAAAAGATAATCTTGTATAGCAAGTAACATCTGAACCTAACTAACAGATCAGATCAGATGACATAATTAAATATCGACTTTCTGTTGGTAACAAAATATTAAATTAGATTACGTACCTGATATTGAATAGTTTTGAGTTATAGATAGGGGGGATTAGTTAATCGAGGTTAGTGGTGATGATGATGGTCGGGAAAACAGATAGCAAACGCGTATCTCTTCGTTGGCAAGTAATGCAATAAAGTATAGTATAAGTCGTAAATGTTATGCTTTAATAACAAAACGCTCATCATCTAATTAGAAAATTTCGGTTAGGATAAATAAATGTTTTAAAACTTGTTAGAGCATCAGGTGTCGTAACAAGCTTCAACGCCACATCAAGATTTTTCCACAACTAACCACAATAAACCCCCTCCTCACTCATAACAAACCTCAACCTCTTTATTTGGGGCTCACATTTTCACATATATATACAACCATATACAGTATACTGCCAAAATATAAAATATATATATATACAATCATATATACTGCAAAATTAAAAAAAAAAAAACCCTTCTTCTTCCATAACCACCATCTTCACACACACACACATACGCTGCACACACACACAACCCAACCACAACCCACAAACCATTTATCTATACTACATAAAATGGAAAAACAGTCAAAGTGGAAAAGTGAAAAAGTGAAAAAATTTAATGGTCAAATGAGAGAGAAATATATTTGTGTAATTAATACTCTTATTAAAACACCTCATTACTTAAAAGTACAATAATTTATTCACATTGTACAACCAATTAAAAGCATATCTACCAAATTAAAAACAACCAATTAAAACACCTCTTATTAAAAAATACAATGAAATTTTCACGTTGTACAATTTAAACAAGCTACCATATAATTCTAAATATAAAATAATTAAACAAACTAATTAATGTTATTTTTAAAACACCCTAAAATGAAAAGTACATGTTATTATACACATTATACAAATTAATAAAACACACAAAGCTTCATACAAGCTAACAAGTTGACGGTACATATAGTTTTAAAAATCGGACCGGACCAACGGGTTCAACCGGAAACCGGTGTCGCCATCGGTTCGGCTAACAAATAACAGCCATCCGGAAACGAACTAGAGAGGACCCGTTAAAACCAATACAAACTGGTGAATCAGGTCTCATCGAGATCTTATTTTCCGGTTAATAGTCACAGGGTACTCGTCGCCGCAACGCGCGGGTACCCTGCTATATATTAGTATATATAAAGGAAAAACCAAAAAGTAAAAAGTAAAAATTTGAAACTATTAACACATATTGAAAACCGGGTTGACACAGTACGCTTCAAATCCAGTGGGTTGACTCTGTTTAATTTGACCCGTTTTGACCCAACATGTCATATTGACTCGGTTTAAATCGACCCGTTTTTCGACGGGAACGGTTCAACCGGTTGAACCACCCGGGTCGAACCGGGCTTCAAAACGTTATGTTTAATCCCCAAATCTTCAAACTTTTTTTATTTTTCGTTTAGAACCCATAAACTTTTTTTTAACACAAAACGATCGGTCGCAATATAAATATATTATCTATAAGTTTTTCTTCAAAAACAATTATAATGTTTTACAATTATGAGAAAATATGTGCCCGTTAGTGCACATTTAACTTTTCAATATGCTAAATACGCTCATTTCATAAAAAAGATGGGGCTAAATGTGCCCAAATCTTTTACAAAATAGCCAAAATTAGCCAATTTTTATTTTATTTTGGGCTAATCATATTCACGCTAATTTTAGTCACCATTAATCCCATCCTTGTTAGTTTTTACGCAACAAGTAACGTGTGTTGTTAGTTTCTATCCTATAACTGATGTAATGTTTATTTTCATTTTTATTAAATGATTTTATATGTTGTTTGATAGATGTTAAGAATTTTGTCTAGACTTTAATTATCGTATAGTACAACCGTTTGCAATTGCATTTTCATCGGTTCACGTTCTATTTTAAACGCTACACAAAACACTCACCACAATATCACAAATTATTAATTATCTGACGCTAGAAACAGCTGCCGCTAGGCGCGGGTACTCGTCTAGTAAATTGAAGAAAAAAAAGATTAATCTCACATTTGGCCCCACCTTGTCAGGAAACTCTCTCGTCGTCACCACGATTTCATTTCCAACGACGAAGCATGGCGAGCCATCCCGGTGTGGCGGCGGGGCACGGCGAACCGCCAGCTCAGCCAACGGCGGGGCACGGCTAACCCAAACCGGATGCTCTTATTTAATACACCCGTGAATTGATATTTTATATTCGTAATTTTTGTTTAAAAAAAAACAAAAAACAAAAAAAAGCTAATTTGAGCTAGTTTGTAAAAGATTTGGACACACACACACACACACATATATATATATATATATATATATATATATATATATATATATATATATATATATATATATATATATATATATATATAGACAAGCGTTCAAATGAGAAGTCTATTTTTTGTGAGAACGCGAGAAGAGATTTGGACCGTTAGATCAAGTGCATCTCATATTAATATCAGTTTGGGCGGAATGGCATTTTTGTAATTTTTGCCCAAAAATTAGAGGGGTCTAACTGTATTATTCTCATTTGCTTCCCACCTAAAAAAAATATTCTCTGCAAAGACCAAACACACACCCACCACACCTTTCTTCATCTCCGTGGTTTTTACTCTCATCTTGCCGGTCATCTCCTATCATCTCTTTGCCGCCAATAATCTCCGGCGATGACTGCGGGTTGACTTTTTAACTGATTGATTTCCGATTTATTTGGGTATAAATTTCAACTTTTCAAAAAATTTCTTAAGATGATTCCTTTTGTTAATCAATTGAAACAGTGTTATGTGGATTTGAATTCTAATATTGGTAATTAATTTTCAACTAATGAATGTTTTTACTTTTTGTAGTTATAAAATATGTGTTTGTACATCTTATCTATTGCGTCACATGTCAAGATGTTATATGATGCTTTGTGTAATTGATTGATTGATTGTATGCGTAGACTAAGTGTTTGGCAAAATGCATAACTATGTTGTGGATTGCATGTGTAGACCAAGTGTTCGACGAAATGCCTTACTTAGTTATGTGTATTTTTGGCTATATTTTTCATGGATATATGTGTAGACCAAGTGTTCGACGAAATGCCTTACTTAGTGATGTGTATTTTTTGGTTGAAATTTTCATGGATATATATAAGAGAATAATGTGTAGTACTTGATTTAGAGGCGATTATTTAAGTTTAGAAACAATATCTTCACTTGTGAAGAAATTCATCTAGGAATGAGTTAGTTTGCGTAAAAGATAGATTATGAGAATAATGTGTACTCTCGTGTTGATTTAGAGGCGATTATTTAAGTTTAGAAACAATATCTTCACTTGTGAAGAAAATCATATAAGATTGAGTTTAGAAGGCGATTATTTAAGTTTAAGAAAAAATATCTTCACTTGTGAAGAAAATCATGTAAGATTGAGTTTAGAGGCGATTATTTAAGTTTAAGAAAAAATATCTTCACTTGTGAAGAAAATCATATAAGATTGAGTTTAGAAAAAATATCTTCACTTGTGAAGAAAATCATATAAGATTGAGTTTAGAGGCGATTATTTATGTTTAAGAAAAAATATCTTCACTTGTGAAGAAAATCATATAAGATTGAGTTTAGAGGCGATTATTTAAGTTTAAGAAAAAGTATTTTCACTTGTGAAGAAAATGATATAAGATTGAGTTTAGAGGCGATTATTTAAGTTTAAGAAAAAGTATTTTCACTTGTGAAGAAAATGATATAAGATTGAGTTTAGAGGCGATTATTTAAGTTTAAGAAAAAATATCTTCACTTGTGAAGAAAATCATATAAGATTGAGTTTAGAGGCGATTATTTAAGTTTAAGAAAAAATATCTTCACTTGTGAAGAAAATCATATAAGATTGAGTTTAGAAAAAATATCTTCACTTGTGAAGAAAATCATATAAGATTGAGTTTAGAGGTTTCTTCAAGTAAGATAGCTTAAGCAAATCATTCTTTTATATTGTACATTCATTTTGGCCCTACTTACTTTACTTATCCTGTGTTTGGCACAGAGAATTCGATGAGAATTTGCTAAGGAGACTTTCCGAATACTTTTACGAAGACGAAGCATCAAATCTACCATCTGCACCTGATGTTTCCAATTTTCTAATGTCAGAGGTGAGTGAATTAGACATCTATGGGTGTTAGTAATATCTTTGAGAATGTCTTACTTATTCTACGAAGAATTGGTTTTCAGGATGCCAGTTTCGTACCAAATGGGAATACAAATGCCCCAGTGACAGAAGGGATGAATGGTCCTGAAGTTGCGCAAAGACTGAATCACAGTAGCCTTTCCTAATATATGTGTTACTTTCGTTTGTTATGCATGTAGGTGTTAATGGGGTTTGCTTATTTTTTCTGCTTATCAGCTTATTTAGGTAAAATAAATGCATTCGCTTGAGCTTTTCTAACAAAATATTATATATGACTTTTATTACATTTTTTTTACAAAATAAGCAAATCCAAACACTATCTCTTGAAGTGCTAATTTTTAAGCAGCTTACAAGTACTTATTTATTAGCGAAGCATAAGAGAAAAACTAAGCAACCCCAAACACACTCGTAGACCGTTTCTTTCACAACAAGCTCTACACAGAATATACTAATTTTCATTGCTTTCAATTTTAACCTTTCTCAGGATTCCAGAAACGTGGACCTAAAATCTGAGAGACCCCCATGTATCAGTTCCAAATGCAAGTATCCACGGGCCACCATCTTCCAGACCATTGATTCCTTTAGAAAGTATGTATTTGTAAAACTTTTTCTTCACTTACACACAAGAGTATTTAAGCTGGTTGATCTTTTCTTAGTATAGTTTCTTTAATTTTTGTGCAGAGCCTAGCTTACTTGGCCCCATTCAAGCACCTGATATATTGAACAAACACCGACCTGGTTTCAATCCTCTGTCTCCCGGTACAACTAGCTCTTTCTCTGCAGGGATTCAGCCATTACTACCTGAAGTAAAAAATGTTGTTGAGGTATTACAGATTCACCAATATCGTCTAAAAACTTGTATATTTTCGTTAAGGATTCTTTTACTGCTAGTTCTGGACACATACTACGTTTTTGGATTTTTTTTTATTTGGTTCAGTTATCTATGGAGGTGGCTAAACAGGTCATTTTCAATTGCTTCTCGAAATGGGTTGGCCTGACATGCACATACTTACCTTTTTCCAGTTTTTTAGTTTTTTAAATAAAGAATGTGCTATTTAAAAAATGATCACATGAACCACATTAATAAGTTATCACAAAAATGATCTAGCAAGTTCTTCGGCACTTGCGGATACTCGTATTAATTATCTTAAATCCCTATGTTCAATAAAAAATGATCTAACCCGTGTAGGATGTTTGTATGCATTTGTGTATATATTTCGGATGTTTTTAACCTGTTCCTATTTTTGGGTAAATCAGAGATAGAGCATAAGTAAATAAGTAAATGTTTCAAAAGTTGCCCCATCCACGTAATTGATATTTTCGTGCCAATTTCAGGTATCCCATGGGTATGGATTGCAAAAGAAAATTTTACCGCAAAACAGCCCGCCAACGGTATTGAAAAGAGCTTCTATTGTAACAATTTGTGTTCAAATTAATTGCTTTCTTATTTCTTTTTCACTTTTTTGGAAGACGTAGGACCCCTTCAAAATCCACCATCCTTTAACAACAGAAGAGGGCCTACTGAGAGCGGAAATTCAAACCAGCCACAACCTTCGTTATCCATCTGAGTGCTGCAGAAATTGGACAAAGATGTGGCTCTAAGGTATGCTAATTTGATCCAGTAGGAAAACAAGCTTTTGTTATGTGTTATTCTTATCGTGCATCATGTCATCTTTATTTTTATTTGTAGGTTGAATATAGATCTATTATGAGCTCCAACAGAGATTGGCTGTTCTCTTGTGAGGTGAGCAGAGTACACCGTTACAGTGATTGTTTAAGCTGAAATTCCATAATATGGTCTGTGCTAAATTGGGGTTAATGATGATGCAGGTCTTGTTCACGGGCGAGAAAGTAGCTATTGGAATGGGTAACACGAGAAAGGATGCACAACAACAGGCTGCTGAGAATGCCCTTCGTAGCTTGGCTGGTAAGAGTTTTATTCAATCAATAATATATGTGATGGATCGGTACTATGTGAAGTCCACATGATAAATTATCCCTGTTCTCGTGTTATTACAAATAAATATGTAGCATGCATCATCTCCCGAGCAAAAACATTAAACAAAGATCCTGATAACCAATCTACGGAAATGGAAAATGGATTTTTATGGGAAACTGATTCAGATGAAGAAGTCGAAAACTCCTCCGAGGTGGGACTCAATATTTTATCTGCTCCTTCTTATATACGGTTACACTTAAGAATGTAGGCTGTGCTTGGATAAAGGGTATATATGGCCAGACCACCAGATAGCCTTTGTGCTTATCTTGAGCTGCCGTTTGGTGTTGCTTTCTTGCTCCACTTAACAAAGGTAATAATTGGTGGTCGGTCCATTGTTTCTTCTATAGGTGGCAAAATGGGCTGGTTGGGTTGATCCGAAAAACTTTATTGCCAAAAAAAATATTTGATGTGTCAAATATATAACACGATTATGTTACTTGGTAATGTTATAATTAAAACTACACTTTTGGTCAACTTTTAACCCGTATCGTGGATTTATAGTTTACCCGTTTTACCCACTAGAAAAAGAACGTAAACCGAATTGAATCATTTGTAAGTAAATGAGGTGAAATTGCCACCTCTAGTTCATATCGATTATCCAAGTACTCCTTGCAATTAAAGGTTCCAGTTGATGTGTTAATTATACGTTAATATGTCCACATGGAAAAGTTTATGTTTAGATCATTCAGCCACACTGTATCCATTTGTAGAATCTTTTCTGCATGGGTCTTCTTTTGAAACAGCTTTAAAGCTCGTATCTTTGATTGCTTTATATGGTGGTGAAAGGAATGTACCTTTGTCCCTATTAAAATTCCATGCAAATAATGCTTTTGAAGGTGTGCCGATTGCATCAAGATTTGTTCTTGATTGTTTGGGTTATATACCGAAGGAGTTTCAACGATTTGCAGCAGAGTTATTGGTTTCTGCACTTCGTTCAATTATCATAGATGCTCAACTGGCGATTTTGAGTGAATGTAAAAGTAAAGAGGATCATATGTTGGTTCATGAGCTTGGGTTATCATTAGGCATAGTGGAGTGGTTTAATGATAATTGTTCATGTCTATCAGAATCCAAAGAATCTCTTGAGAATAGAAGACTTTCTTCAGAGTGAAACCAACCAACCGAGTGAAGACGGTAAAAGAGATGGTGTAATGACTCTTACAGTGCACAGTGCTGATGATGGTTGCGTTCAGCCCATGTTAGATTCTGAGAGAGAAGAATGCAGCTAGTATTATAGAGTCTATTAGAATTGAAGAATTCGGTTTGGATCCAAATATTTCAATCTCAGAATGCATTGAAAAACAGCATGCTCGTTTAGGAAGAGCACTTCATTGTCTTTCTATAGAGTTATATTCCCAAGACTCGCATTATATTCCCAAGACTCGCATTTTCTCCTGGAGCTTGTAAGTTTCTGTCTTTATCCTTTGATGTGGTAATTTTAAGTTATTTTGTTACAATAATGACATGTTTGTGTAATTTTGTATGTTTCTATAGGTTCAGAATGCTGATGATAATGTCTATCCAAAACATGTGGAGCCGACTCTAACTTTCATTCTTCAGGAGAAGAGTATTATTGTTTTGAGTAACGAGCAGGGTTTTTCTGCTGAGAACATCAGGGTGCTTTGTGATGTTGGAAATTCTACCAAGAAGACAGCTAGTTCCGGGTACGTTGGCAAGAAAGGCATTGGGTTCAAATCAGTATTTCGGGTATAGGAATTTTTCTAATATTAGTCAAATAAATTCTTTTATTTTCTACGATGTATTCAAAACATTCCTTTGATGATTATGCAGGTTTCTGATGCTCCAGAATCTATTCTAATGGATTCCATATCAAGTTTGACATAACCGATGGTCAAATCGGTTTTGTTTTGCCAACAATCGTACCTCCTTGTGATATCAACTATTTCACAAACCTGGTCTCATTTGACACTACTGATCAAGTGAGCACCCACGACTACAACACATGCATTGCCCTTCCTTTAAAGTCAAAGTCAATAGAAACTTCTGCCGAGGAGAACATCAAATCTATGTTTTCAGATCTTCATCCATCTTTGTTACTCTTTCTTCATCGTCTTCAATGTATCAAGTTTAGAGATGTGCTTAACGATTCATTTGTCATCATGAGGAAACAAATAAGTGGAAATGGATTAATCAATGTTTCCATTGGGAATGAGACATTGACTTGGTTTGTTGACTCTCTGGAACTTCAGGCTAACGGTATCCGAAACATGTCAAAACTACTGAAATTTCAATTGCATTTGCTCTTAAAGTATCAGGGAATCGTAATTAGATTCCAAAGCTAGATTAGCGGTTTGCATTTCTTCCTCTTCGAACATATGGTTTAAAATTTACAATTCAAGGTGATTTTGTTCTTCCTTCATCAAGAGAAGAAGTTGACGGTGATAGTCCATGGAACCAGTTTTGCTATCGAATTTTCAAACTTGTTTGTGAGTTCACAAAGATCTTTTTTCAGCCTTCCTGGTTTCAAGGATTGTCCAGGAAAGGGCATTTCCGTCTTTATGAGCTATGTTCCTCTTCTCGGCGAAGTGCATGGATTTTTTGCTTCTCTTCCTAGAATGATCATATCAAAGCTATGCACGTCTAACTGTTTACTTCTAGAAGGCGAAAATGAGAAGTGGATCCCACCGTTTCGGGTACTAAGAAATTGGAATGAACAGGTTCGTACTCTTTTGCCCGATAGCTTGATTCAGGAGCATCTTGGTCTTGGCTACTTGAATAAGGATATAGTACTATCAGATTCACTTGCAAGAGCATTGGGTATCGAGAGTTATGGACCTAAAATCTTTGTTAAGATGCTATCTTCTTTATGTCGTACAAAAGATGGTTTAAAAACAATGGGCCATAAGTGGTTATCATCTTGGCTTAATGAATTACATTCAAAGTCCATCCAGAACACTGATGCTTTCAAAGTCGGCTCTGATGTTATGAATACCCTGATGGAAACGCCTTTCATTCCACTTTTAGGCGGTTGTTACAGTTCAATTGAAGTGGGTACGATTTGGATGAGTTTAAATGGTTCATGGGACATTCTCGAAGCCTTTACAAGATTGTTTTCCAATCTTCGAATTGTTGACCCCTCAATTTTTGATGGCCCTGTTACCAATAACTTAACCCAAATGCTTTTGAAAGTCGGTGTCAAATGGTTATCCGAACATGAGATAGTAAAGGCACATGTTTTACCAGCTATTTGCGACAATAAAAATACAGTGACTACTGATCTCATGACAGAGTACTTATCGTTTATAATGGTTCACTTACAATCTAGTTGGTCAGAATATGGGACTGAATGGGGGGACATAATCTCTGAGGTTTATAATAAAGCTTATATTTTAACCAATCATGGTTTTGTACTACCATCTGAGGTTGAAATCCATTTCTGTAATGACTTCGGGAATCATATTGATATAAGTAGGTTGATCAGTGGCATTGATGTAAAATGGTATGAGGTCGACAATACTTATATGATGTATCCACCTGGTGTGTCTATGCTAAGCTGGAGGAATTTTCTGAAAGAAGTAGGAATAACTAATTTTGTGCAAACAGTTCGAGTTTAGTATACCGCTCCAGTTTCATCTCAAGTTGTTCTCACAAATATGATGTGGGAGAAAATGATCATTCCACCTAGATCAACTATCACTGATTGGGAGTCTAGATAATTGGTTGATTTACTAGCAAAAGTGTCGTCGAGCGGTGATTGTGAAAAATGCAAGCATCTTTTGGAGGTTCTTGATGAAATCTGGGAATAATATCATAGTGATTTTGGATGTTTTATGCAATATCATTAATGTTGGGTAACTTTCTAATTGGGGCCAAAG
Organism: Chrysanthemum makinoi; assembly: GCA_910596185.1. Taxonomy (NCBI): domain Eukaryota; kingdom Viridiplantae; phylum Streptophyta; class Magnoliopsida; order Asterales; family Asteraceae; genus Chrysanthemum; species Chrysanthemum makinoi. Next base: position 36,875,024 of record OU343222.1, on the reverse strand, counting down.
AGCAGGAACTTGATGAGGTAACATGCAAAGGACTAGCTTGTCTTCACGAAGAATGATATATTTTACTAATTGCTATCATCTTCATGTTCGATATAAGCTTATATTGATTTGGGATGTTCATGTTCATGCAATATAATTAATGTTGGGTAACTTTCTAAGCTTATGACCCGTCGTAGCTACTTATTTTTAAATAAGATGGGTTTGATTTCGCTTGTTACTTGACACCAACTGGTAAATAGATGTGTACAATTTAGGACATACAATGTTTAGTGTAAAACTATCAAAGCTAGGAGATCTACTAAATTGGATTTTTTAATTTTTAAAATTTTTTTATTATTTTTTATTTTTAATATTGATCGTAATCTCATTTTTATGGATAACATGAGTTACTTTTCTGGCTATTTGGAAAATTATCGCATGTGACCGACTTGTTCGAGCATCTTAAAAAGCTACGAGACATGTTTTCACATGTGACCAATATTTGTCTCGAGAATAAACTTTTTCCTTCACGCATGAATAAATTTCGTCACTATTGAATACACGTATTTTTAAACATTGATGATTATTCAATTTTTGTAAGAATATCTTCACATGTGAAAATTATGAGCAAGAATTGAAACTTTTTAATGACATCTTCACAACTTGGTCGCATACTCACATGTGAAAAAAAATTGTCGTAGCTTTTTAAGTGCGTAAAGAACATAGTCACATGTAAAAAGTATACGCTCATTTATGATTGTACGTGTATTACTAGTGAAATAAAATTATCTAATCTTTAGTTCAAAATTTGACTTAGTGTCAAGTTAGTAAATGTTCTGTGTTCAACTTCAAAATGGGTTAGTATATAACAAGAAGATCATTACACTTCGACATCATTTGCTCTCCTTACTCGCCATTATACACTTCATTTTAAAGTTAAATTAAAAGCTATTAAGCTGCTATAGTACTATAGGATTAGAAAACCAATCAGCCATCATTCAAACGTCATAAAAACAGTCATAAAATCGATATATGTGGTTGTCTAAAAGTATTAACAAAGGTTACCATGAGTGGTTCATAAGCTTGCAGAGATATCGTCTTACAATAATTTAACCAATTAACAAGAAACAAGAGTTATACCTATCAATCTTTTGTTGGTCAACAAACTTGTCATAACTGAAGTTCATACTATACGAATCAATGCTATACCTATACATCTTGTTGTCAAAAGAACTTAAGCAAATCAGATGTTGTTTCGCGCTAGTTTCAAATGCATGGGTAGAATAATTCCATTTCATGCACAAAGTACTCAGCCGCACTTGATTTTTCTCCCACATTACATGAAAAAACAGTACCATTGTTAGTAACCAATCCCTCATGAATATAGCCACAAACACCTCTTCATCACTTATATCATCTCCAATCCCCAACACAAAATCTGCACTCCTGCCTACCTCTGCCATCAATTCAAATATATTCGCCGTTGTACCTTGTTTCACACCCTACAATAGTACCTTAAGTCAGTAACATATTCAGATTGAGTAACAAAATAACGAAGTAAACTTTTTATTTATATTTTATAGGTCTATATCCATCGGCTATTCTTTTTTTCAAGATGTTCCAACATGTCCTTAGCATGTTCGTGCCCAAATTTCCCTGCATTCTCGTAATGCCAATCCATCGCACTCCTTTATCTTTCAATATAAGAGCCATCAGAATCAGCTTCTCCATAAAAGTTCATTATCAACTCAGCGTTCTCCATGCATCCGACACAATTATTCCATCCACATGTACGTTTTCCATTTTGCATCTCCAGGCCCCTCATAAAGTATTTGTGCTCACCTGCAACTGCAAGTTTCTCACACGGGTCAAACCACATGCCAAGACCTTCTTTACCACACCCACTGATAACAGACACCATGTTTTTGGGATCATCACAGAGTTGTTTAATGACTAAGATTAAATTTTCACTTGGTTGTGTATCTAAAAATGGCAAAAGAATTGCTCTACTCTTAGGCCCACAATAAGCATTCTGCAAAATATCCATATCCATCAACCTAAAGTTTCCATCTTAACAACATTTAACAGCATGTTCAGTACATGTATCAACTAAATTTGTAAAAAAGCTTGTGACCAGTTGATAACATCATGGGACCGAATGTACTATTATGCACCTTGTTTTAGGAGTGATAAATGATACTATCGAAAGCTCTTTTTTTTAGGAGTAAAAACTGATATTATTGAATTAAATGAATAAAGTTTTCATTAATGATAGAAACTGAAACCCAAATGATTGATTACATGCATAAATAAAAATGCAGTATGTACTGGGCATAGAGTAGTAAAGTAACAAATTAGCTTTGTTAGCATACTACATCATCAAGTGTTACACTTGTTCCCCGTCGCCAAACCAAAGAAAGGCGAAATAAACTTGCATTTACGATCATGTTTTCTCTAATATCTAGTTTAGAGAATGTAAGTTATGGTTTTGTCTTGTATTGAGTGCTTACGAATGTTCTTTTTCTATGAATTTTGCTAGTGTAGCTTATTGTAGATGATGTTGGGGGAATTTTCATGTGAAGCTAAGTGAATCAGTTATGATTGGTCTGCAGTTGTGTCCACTTAATCTATCAGAGGTATGTGGAGATTGAGTGTTGAATCTGCTCTAATAGGCAGCCCGGGCGACTGGAATTCTAAGTCATCTATACTCTAAGCTAGTGCTTTTTCTAACGAAGCTTTAGCAATTCTAATGATGTAAGCAATCAAGATCCCTGTCATCACATGAACCAACAAAGGTGAAAGAGTCATTATTAGTATTCCAAAACCATAAAGACAGTGGGAGTGTATGAGGCTTTTAAAATGTCGTGTGGAGCGAGTAACAAGTCAAATGGGCAAGGTTTATTAATGTGTTAATTATAAATTATAAAAACAATATTATTACATAATATACTATACATTAACGATTTAGGATGTTGTATGTATACAAAATAGACTTTTGTTTTACTTCAAACTGTTTGACCCGTTTCCCCTATTAGCTAAATTGTTTTCTCTAACCGAAAACTCATTCAATAGTAAATAGGTCAACTCTACCACCTCAAATTTTCTGTAGCTTTTATTTAAGCTGATGTCAGGAGCCCAGAAGCCGTTAATAACTGCAAAAACAGTAACAATTGATCAGTATGCAAAACGAATACCATATGTCATTTTAAATGTACACGTCTTTCTTTTTCTGTTTCAGAAAACCAGGCTATAAAATTTGATGTATAGCACATCGACTGGAGATGACATTTAATTTTTGTTATGAATTAACATTAATATGACAAACTGTCACTAAACATTCTATATAGATTATTACTTAAACTATATCAATTTGGTAACATGTTTGACACAATAACCACCTGACATGTTACCAAACATGCTCAAAACGAGTAAAACATAGATATAAAACAATAAAAAATTAATTAATGTAGCCTTCCTAACCATTTTTTAATCTTTAACTGTACAGTTCAAGAAAAGGTAAGACAGAAAGTGTTTGTGAGTCAACCGGACCCATTCTAGTTTTGACCCATTTTGAGACCCACTGAATCAGCCCGTTTCACCACCTTTTCAGCATGATCGTGATTCATGCTGGGATCAAATATCCTTCAAGGTATGGTGGGGGAAGAGTCTAAGTATCGAACAGTATAGTACATGTACGGTGGCACACAAGAAAAGCTCTGCTGCAACCTCCATTTGGTGTTGTATTTATTTATTTTGTAAGATTGGTTTTCGACTTTCACATGTCAGCCTTTAGCTTCGTAAATATTGAGTTATATACCAACATTGTAAATGTGATTGTTTACATACGTTATCAGCAAAATTAGTCATATGTCAAACGGTCTTCTAGGTGCTATAATAAAAGATAATTTTTAGGACCATTGTCATCCAAAATCTAAATAATCATATGAAACAAGTGATTAATTCACCTTATTTATTCTAACAAATAAAGATAAACAGAGTGTAAAATGTTCAAAATTATGGTTGATTGGTTGTATTTAGCACAATGAAAACAAAGGTAACATTGAACTCTTCTGAATAGCCGTAGTTGTCTTGGTTATCTATTAATCTTATATACCAAAAGGCAAGAACATATGACAATTGAAGACCACTTACAGTCAAATGAGAGGGTACTCCACAAATGGCGGTTAGTGTTGCAAAGCTAAGGGTGATCATCAGTACATGCCATTCCAAATACGGGTGATAGGTGTATTTGGGCTACACGCACGCTTGGCTCAGTTTTTATGGGTTCATATAAGTTTGAGCCTTGGCTTGCATCAAACATAATTACAAACAGACCATATCAAGACTTGAAGATTAGTTGAATAAGAGTATGAATTTCACTGTACCCACTCGTATAGGTTCAATGGGCCAGGAAAGCTTGGATCCTACAAGTGTAAGTTGTTCACCAAGCTTTTCTATAAAATAGCTAGTGCACCCAACACATCCTAACAGTTCTAGTTTCTCTTCTTACTATCCTTAGTCCATGGAAACTGTTCCTATTTACCAAAGGTCAAGGATAGCTAACGGTAACAAGGTGCAAAGCTTCTCAAGTAGCAAAAGCTAGCTCCTGGTCCCTAAATATCAGCTACTACTTATATTTCAAAAAAAAATCCTAAGACTCAAATTTCAAGCTTGAGGACATTCTCAGGTTTTGACAAATGCTGCAACATGTTTTCGATCACAGCTCCCAATCAAGGTTATGCATCACTTGCTTAGTAAACTAATAACTAGCTTCACCATTCGAACCTGCCTAGATTATATTACTTATTTGTTACACTACTAGTTACAACTAAAGAGCTCTGGATCTTTTACTATATATCGAACAAATTAGTATATAAGTACTAACATTCAGAAAATTAGAACACCCATGATTATCAAATCTTGAATAACCATTAACTAGTTGGCTCAAGAATATTGCCCATGGTGCAGCAAATTAATTGATAAATAGTTACCAATGAAAAGCGGTTGCAAATTTACTTAGGAATCACACATACCACTATCAGACCCATTTGCCTCATTTCGGCTAGTCCAGTCCCAGAAAGAAGAGAAAATATAAATCAGTCAACTTTTACTTCAAAATGTTTCATATGTGTTGTAAACTATGATGACTATGCATTAAAAGTCTTAAGTGCTTGATCTTTCATTTCTGATAGTGATCAACAAGTGGCGCTAAACTCTAACTTACATCACCAAACTACAGCTACAATGAATAAGAGATTTAACCAACAAATGAATAAGAGGTTCGTGTATGCAGATGTAACGTGTGTAACATAACATCAGCATGTCTATGTAAGAAATTAACATTTATAACTCTATATGCTAAGTACTATCACAAAATCTCTCAGAACAAAACATTAATATTAGAAGGTCAAAGTTGGTTCCTCATTTATGACAAGGTGCCCATGATATATGTTCCTAATATACCACAAAGGACTGCATAAATGTGGTTGAACGTCGACCTTGGCTTGAAAAGGGGATGAGTAAACTTATTGCAGATGAAAATCTAAAGCAGAGCCAGAAAGTAAATATGACTCCCTACTCTAGATGACGGATCAAATACACATAAGAATTCACCATGGTTTAGTACTATGTTTTCAGGCATTAAAACATCCTAAGGGGTACAACAGGCTCATCCACTTTTGAAAAATCAATTTGAAATAGCCTAGTTTCCTCTTTTGCAAGAACCATAAACTTCTAGGATAAGATAGCCAAACACCCCTTAAGTGTAACATGTATCCAGTATCCTCATGCTCCAAATATTTTCACATGTGACGAAGTTGTTCACTCACCCTAAAAAGCTACAAGACGTATATTTTCACATGTGATGAAATTGTTCACACGTCTTAAAAAGCTACGAGACGTATATTTTCACATGTAAAGAAGTTGTTCACACATCAAACGTATATTTTCACATGTGACGGTTCTAAAAAGCCACGAGACGTATATTTTCACATGTGATGAATTTCTTAAGAAGCTACAAGACGTATATTTTCACATGTGATGAAATTGTTCACACGCCTTAAAAAGCTACGAGACGTATATTTTCACATGTAGAGAAGTTGTTCATACATCAAACGTATATTTTCACATATGATGAAATTGTTCACACGTCTTAAAAAGCAACGAGACGTATTTCACATGTGAAGAAGTTGTTCACACATCTTAAAAAGCTACAAGACCTATATTTTCACATGTGACGAAGTTTTTAAAAAGTAATGAGACGTATATTTTCACATGTGACGATATTCTTAAAAAGCTACGAGACGTGTATTTTCACATATGATGAAATTGTTCACACGTCTTAAAAAGCAACGCGACGTATATTTTCACATGTGAAGAAGTTGTTCACACATCTTAAAAAGCTACGACTTATATTTTCACATGTGACGAAATTGTTCACACATCTTAAAAAGCAACGAGACATATATTTTCACATGTGAAGAAGTTTTTCACACATCTTAAAAAGCTACAAGACCTATATTTTCACATGTGACGAAGTTTTTAAAAAGATTTGAGACGTATATTTTCACATGTGACGATATTCTTAAAAAGCTACGAGACGTATATTTTCACATGTGACGAAGTTGTTCACGCACCTTAAAAAGCTGCAAGACGTATATCTTCACATGTGACCAGGTTCTTCACAAATCTTATAATACTTGTAGTTGTAAATGTGCTTATTGAAGTCGTTCACCTATACCTTTTTCGAGTAAAAACTAAATTTTTAAATAAGAAAGCATAACCGTAAGTACTATCAAGACTACTAAAACAATGAATCAACAAATAAAATTCACAGCTTGCATGATATTGGTTCAGGCATTTCATCAAACAGTTGATATGCATCATAAACTTGAATCAATTTGTTGCAATGATAGCGATAAAAGTATTAAATGAACAACTATTACAAGCAATCGTCAAACTGAACATCAATTACAAACATGTGAATGATGATGAAAGTGTAAGAATTGAACCTTTTATAGAGAAAAATTTAACCTAATAACCTCCAATGGCGGTTTATGACAACCATAAGCTCAAGGAGATGATCGATATTAGTGATAGAAAGGTCCTGCTATGGCGGCGATTGGTACTCCAATGGCTTGTCTTGTTGTGGTCGATGGAGATGGAAGTGATGGTGGTTCAGTGTGAGAGCTATAATTGTGGCGGTTTGAACGGCGTTGATCCGGCGGTGTAGTGGTGGTTATGATCAGAGATTATTGAAGGTAGTTGGATTGGAGAGGATCGTATTGTTTTTCACCTTAGGTGTGTGAGATATGTGTGTTTTTTCTTTTATATAGTAGTTGTGATGGGTTTTAATTAAAAAAAATATTTTTGTTTAGTATATGAGTTAATCTAGGCCATTAGATCTAAAAAAAAGAGGGATTAGATGGAGGGCTAGGATCTCTTCTCGCGTTCTCACCAAAATTAGACTTCTCACAAGAAACACCCTATATATATATATATATATATATATATATATATATATATATATATATATATATATATATATATATATATATATATATATATATATATATATATATATATTTAAAATGGCATATATAGCCTATTGAAAAGTTAAATAGGCACTAATAGAGCAATGAGCATATATTTTCTCTCAATTGTGAGAATCACAATAGTTTTTAAAGAAAAAACATATAGATATAATATAGAGTTAATTACTCGTACATAATTGGTCTTTAAGGTTTACCGGATCTTGCAGAGAATGTCCTTGTGTTTTTTTTTTCGGGTCATGCCCTCGTGGTTTTGACCCATTACGGGTTTGGTCCTTTGACCAATAATTATGTTAGTTGACCGTTAACTTGAAGGGTATTTTTGACTTTCCACATGTTTTGGCAAACCACAAGGACGATTTAAGTAACTAACACAACAAAAAAAAAAAACTTAAAACTTAAGAAAAAGACATTTTTTTTATACTTAAATTTGGGCTTATGTATAATGTGAGTGCCTAAGAAAACTATTTTTTTTAAATTATTGTACTTAAATTTTGGGCTTATGTACAACATGAGGGCCTCAATTTTTTTTATTAACTCTTAAAAAAAACTTTAAAAAAAATATATTATACTTAAATTTTTGGCTTAAAAATTTAAGTATAATAAACTTTTTAAAAAATAAAAAATAAAAAAATTAGGCCCTCACAACATGAAGGCTTAACTTTTTTTTTTGCTAATGTATAACGTGAAGGTTAAAAAATTTTATTAATACGTAAAAAAAAACTTTTTTTAATGCTTATTTTGTATGATTTTTGTATATTTTCATTCATTTTTATACGTTTTCGTCTATTTTATAAGTTTTTATACGTTTTTATCAAATTTTATACACTTCTTATACTTTTTTATACGCTTTCGTTTTTTTATTAAATAGTTTTTTAAGTATTAATAAATTTTTTTAAGCGTATATTTTTTTTTAAAGCCTATAAATTTTTTTTAAGCGTATAAAAACTGTTTAATAAATTTTTTTAAGCCCTCACATTATATATAAGCCCAAATTTAAGTATAATAAATGTTTTTTTTTTCAAAGTAAAGTGCTTTTTTTTTTTTTTTTTAGTTACATAAATCGTCCTTGAGGTTTGCCAAAACATGTGGAAAGTCAAAAATATCTTTCAAGTTAACGGTTAACTTACATAATTATTGGTCAAAGGACCAAACCCGTAATGGGTCAAAACCACGAGGACATGACTCGTAAAAAAAACACATGGACATTCTCTCAAGATCCGGTAAACCTTAAGGACCAATTATGTAATTAACTCTATAATATATATTTAACTTTTTCAAATATAAATGAGTTGTTTCGTTTAAAGAATTTATTTCGTCGTTTTGGGTCTTTTTTAAAGCGATTCGTATAACATGAGCTCATGCCCATTTGGCCCGTTGTCCGTGTCCGCCTGGCCCGCGCGTTTTGCCACCTCTAATTGTCACATTAGCTTACTTTCTTCAGAATTACTTCATGACCAACTAACAAACAGACCGAGAACATTAAAAATAATAATAATAATTAAAAAAAAAATCATTTAATAACCTCACACACACAAACATACAAACAAGCACAAGTTGGTCGCATATGCAACTAGCTTCTTATTTCTTCTTGTTATCGACGCCTCTTTATGGGGCAAGTGTGATGGGTGAGACTACTTGGGACTAGTCTTTTTGAGGGTCGACCGAGTAAGGGACCGATCGCTGCACCAAATCTAACGATTCAGCTACTTTTTTTTTTTTTTTTTTTTAACACCGCCCTGGCTTTTGGTCACAAAATGCGTTTCCAGTTCAACCAACCGAGTCACCCAGGTTTTATTAGATTGACAAGCATTAATTAGTTATATTTTGAATAATAATTTTGTAGACTATGTTATGAAATCAATATATATATATATATATATATATATATATATATATATATATATATATATATATATATATATATATTATTTTTTTCTCTTCCGGATATAAATTGGTTCGATTTTGGTCTTGCCTCTACGATTTTTTGAATCGAGGAACTCGAATTGAACACCCCAACCAACGTGAACAACCGAACAAATGAACGCCCCTAGTTTATATTGCCAACTAGTTAGATGTGAGTTGTCAACAACTAAATAGATGATGTAGCACGTATAACGTTCATCGCTTAATTCAAAAATACCGAACAAAAATAACACCCTTAGTTTATATGACCAACTAATTAAATGCGAGCTGTCAACAACTAGATAGATAATGTAGCGCGTGTAATGCTCTTCGCTTAATTCAATATGTACCCGCCATTTTCAAATATCAAGCTTAGGAGTTAGTTTCTTTAAAACTTTGGTTGAACACGACCATGTATCTTCGTTTTAAATGATAAGTGGATACAAAATTCATAAAAATATGTTATGCTTGTCTCTTTGAGTGTACTTTCTTTTATTTGACTTATACACTAGTGATTGATTCAAGGTAGCTTTAGCTTGCTTCCAAGTCCAAGCGCTAGCGGTAGAAGCTAGTCGTCAGAAGTGAACTTCCGGGCCGGGAAGGAGCCAAAAAAGGTAATGTTAAATAGACATGCTAAACATAAACATATTAATATGTTTATTTCATTCACATTTTGACAAGTAGTCAAGTACTATTAAACAGTCATTATATCGATTCATATCCACCAATCAATTTTACAATTGCTCTAATCGCAATCGTAGGTCTATTTTTACGTCTATTTACTTTAGCCTACAAACCATTTTCCTACACTGATATATTTGCATATGGAGAAATATAGTATTCCGTGAATGTCTTTGAGTCCACATTATTCCAGTTAACTTGATAAAATTACAAACCAATGTAATACTATGACTTTTAAAAAAATCAATGGTTCAAACATCACTAGATAGTGAAGGTGGTCGGAGAAAAATCCAAAAACATTCATGTGAATGTCTTGATAAAGCCGCGTACATCTAAATCTAATCCTCCTTGTATTCCCAGTTAACTTGAAAAGATTAAAGAAGTAAAATACTACTAAGGTGATGTTTGTTTCGTCTTATTTGATTTTGAGCTTATGTTTTATAAGCTTACCTTTTAAAGCTTATTTTGCAATTTTTTGGCTTATATAAGCTTATTTTAACATAATCAATATATATAAGACAAAAAATTTAAAAATAAACTACAAAAAACGAGCTTATAAAACATAAGCCTGAAACAAAATAAGCCATAAGCCAACTATATAAGGCTGCCCCAGTAATGTCAAGGGATCGAGATACACGATCGATTCTTAATCGATCCCCTTATTGTGGCCATTCAATCATCCACCCACTTTTACACAACATGGTCGAGTATGCGATCGAGTGAAACAACAAACAAAACACAATTTAATTCACTTTCATTACTGGGGTACCCAATCATCTGAAGGTAGCTGAGGAGAAAAAACGTGACGTGGCAAGGAAAATGGGACACCTCTTAAAATCATATCCAATGGGTTCCATAACCACCTTCACCATTTTATAACCGGGTTATTATACAAAAAAGTCACTAAAGTTTGCGGGAAATTTGTCCTAAGTCACTATAGTTTAAAAGTTGTCATTCAGGTTACTCAAGTTAACGGGTTTATTATATGGGTTACTCAACGTTTAAAAAAGTGACATTCTTGTTACTACGAGGGTGGGCAACCGGATGATTTACCGGTTCTCTTGTCCACGTCATCACTATATTTTGAGATGTTACAAGCAAGTTACTATAGTTCACGGGGTTTATTAAATAGGTTATTGAACTTTTAAAAAAGTTACTATCCGCTTTTATACATTTATGTATGTTTTATCTCTTTTGTATTTTTACGTTTTTCTCCATTTTCGTGACGCTTTTATACGTATTTACAAGTTGTGTACGCTTTTATTTGTTGTCGTTCTTTTTAAGTTTTTTCCATTTTCGTGACGTTTTTGTATATTTCCGTGACGCTTTTTTACGCTTCTATCCGCTTTTATACGTTTGTGTATGCATTTCTCGTGGTCGTACCTTTTTACGTTTTTGTACATTTTTGTATATATGTTTGTCCATTTTCGTACGTTTTTGTATGTATTTATCCGTTTTTATATATGTGTGTGTACGTTTTTCTCTATACCATTTTACGTTTTCATACATTACTGTATGGTTTTGTTCATTTTCGTTCATTTTCATACATTTGTATGTTTTATATGGTTTTATGTTCTATACGTTTTATCTTCTTTAAAACGTTTGTATGTTTTATACGCTTTTACGTATAAAAATGTAAAAAAACGTATAACAACGTCCAAAAACGTATAATAACATCCAAAAATGTATAATAACGTATGAAAACATATCAAAACAAAAAATTACTTCCAGAAAAGTCTAATAACGTCCAATTATGTAAAAAAATAAAAAAAATATATACAAATGTGTGCAAAATTGTTTAAAAAAACGTGCAAAAAAACAAAATGTAAAAGAATGTAAACGATAATAACGTCCAAAAAGTTGTTGTAAAAGCGTTATAAAGATATACACAATTTTAGCAACTTATTTGTATATTAACTTAAATATAAAAGAATGTAAACGTATAGTAACTTAAATGAATATTTTGACAAACTTTAGTAACTTATTTGTATATTAACTCATTTTTTTTAATATAAATGAAATCTAAAATATTTACTATTATTACCGGTAATTCTAGGTTACCAAAACAAGGGTAACAAATATAACCGGTCACAATAAGTTGAGTAACCTGAATGACAACTTTTAAACGACTTAGCACACGTTTTTTTGTTAAATAACCCTTTTATAACCCATCTTCATTCATCTTCCCCATTTCCCACCAATGGCTTCCATAACCACCACAACCGCCATAAACCACCACCTGAACCTCTGGCTCCGATCAGACACCATCCTCAACTCCAGCCCACTCCTTTTCTTCACACTCTCCCTCTTCTTCCTCCCTCTCACCCTCACCATCCATGACGTCATCACCCCCAAAACCCTAACCCCTGCTGACGTCATCATCAAAACCCTAACCATCATCATCCCCACCTTCACCTCCGCCACGTCACTCATCATCATCCGTACAACACATCCTCGTCTCACTCTCATCTCAGCCGTTAAATCATTCCCGCCTCTTTTCACCACAGTCATCACCGAAACGGCAATGCTCCTTTTGTCAGCACTAGCTATCGCCTTTTCGCCTTTCGCAGTAACCGAATTGTTAGGGTTAGGGTTTTGGTTTGATGCGAATTTAGTGAAGCTAGGGGTTGTGTTTGTTTTGGCGGTTAGTGTGGTCTATATGATGGTTGTTTGGGGATTTAGTGCGCCCGTTGCGGTTTTAGAAGGGCGGTATGGGTTTGCGGCTTTGCGCGGGAGTGAGAGGCGAATGGTTAAGTTTCGGGGGCGGTCGTTTTTGATGGTGTTGTTTGGGGTTTTTCGCGTTGGTCCGTTGTTGTTGTGGATGGGTGTGGTGCATTTTGAAGATTGTTGGGTGTTGGTTGTGAATCGTTGTGCTGTTTATTTGTTGATGGCGTTGGTGATTACGCAGTATGTGGTTATGTATACGATTTTGTTTGTGGAGTGTAGGGTGGCGCGTCGTGATTATGAAGTATGTGGTTATGTGGATGGCTATGGTGATAAGGTTGGAGGTCAAGGTTTTACATTGTTGTTTAATTTCGTGCTTTTTGTTTGGGTGGGTACGACGACTGCGAGTCTGCTTTGATTTTTGAAGATAGTAAGGTGTTTTTCGTATGATTGTAGCTTATGGTTGTTAGGTTCTTTAGTTGGTCTTTATGTTAATCGGGAGTTGAATATGGTTGCTCATGGTATAGTAGATTAGTGTAGTTAATTTGGATGTAATGACATGGTTGTCTTAGAAGGTAGAATGACGAGATTATCTTACATGGTAGAATATCATTTTGTGACGAGTCGATCTTATGTTGGTAACTGAAATATGATGATGTAGTTACTGATTATTACTATAAATATATCCACTTTTATATTAGACATGATATTTTCTTCATCAAATACAGGTTACATTGTTTTCATCTTTTCGTGTCTGAATTGCATTTTATAGCATTTTGTTGACTCCTGCACCTCGCAACTGGATGAACTTGGCGCGGTTTGGTTGTTGGCTATATTTGGGCTGAATTATTCTATTATATCGGTTTTGTGCTATGCATTAAGAGTGTGATATTGAATCAATAAGCAAAAGTTATACTTGAAAATTAGCAGGAGTATGTTGTGATTCCTTGTTTGAAGTGCTTAACTTACAGTAATTAAGCAACTGAGGAGTTCCATCCAAACACTGAAAATTGCCTATCTGCTAAAAAAACAAGCTCATAAGCGCTTAACTAAGTAACTTGGCATACTATCATTTTGTGATGCAGTTATTTTTCCTTCGATGGCATGTACTCTAGCACGATCGTTTGATATGTTTCCAAAGCATCCAAAGCTAATAAGAATCTAAGATTGAAATGAAACATAAGCGAGTATATGAACCTACTATTACATTAATCGACCCTGAATGCTGTTAAAATGTAGCACAATCCAAAACATCTTATATACATTCAGGGTATGCAGCAATGGTCAAATGGGTTAAGGGAAAATAGGAATCCAAGGTCAAGATTACTAGTGACTTTGGTTTGACTCTTCTGGTCAAATGGATAAAATTGAGTTTGAGTTTGAGAATAATAACAAGTGGGTTATATTGATGCTAAAAACCTGAGATACATCCTTAATGCTGATAATGTTAGATGTGCTCTTAGCTCCGGACGTGTGGGCTGTGACCTTATTAAGCGAAAGGGCGTTATTTACAAATCCAAAAAGCCGGAAAAAAGTGTTGACGGTCCACTCAACCGACCCAGCGCGTTAATAAATCAAGAGCCACAGAAACAGTTGCTTTCTTCATTGTAACTGCCAAAGCCAAACTATAAGGTGTGTGCATAGGTTAACCTTTCATGAAATCTTAACGATGACACAATGATCACAAATTATCTAAATTTCTTCTTACAATTCTGGCTTGTAGGTTGCTTCATTTCTTCTGACAAATCTCAAGTCTTTTTCTTATGATATTCAAATGGTAATTACTGTATTAGCTACCTTACTCGAACTTCAACTTAACAAATGAACTAGAATCGAAAGCTACAGGTGCAAAAACGGTATAAGTACCAATATTTTGAAAATATGAGTATCAAAACTAAATCGTGTAGACGCATAATAGTTCGATATCATAATTGTACATGTCTCAAAGTTTTTACCAAAATGACATGTAACTACGTGTTTAGCCGGACCTAAGTTTTAGCTGGAGTCCCCAAGTAAGCGGTACGTCGACGCATTCATTTTGATAATTTTTTTCTCTCTATTTATGATAAGCTATCTTCTAGCTAAATATGTCAAGTTGAAACTTTATTTAAAAAAGTTTATAAAAATTTGTACACATAATAACAAGTGATTTAAACCAATCATGTTATATGATTTTTTTCTCTTTAATCTTTCTCACCCACTATTTTTGTCATTGTGTGGCCAAAGTTTTGTAAACTTTGGCTAAAGGAAGTGGTGGTGACCGGCTCATCATCAACATCAGTTTTCTCTCTCTTCTCACTCCCTCTTACATTTCACTCGTTTTGGTCACCTTTCACTCATCTTTTATTAAAATACTCACTTTATACAAATATACCTCACTTAATATTCCCCTCATACTCACAAAACAAATAAAAAAACATTTACTTTTTGGAAATGAGCCTCACTTTTTTTGCACCTCACTTTGGTTAGTCGGTCACCAAACTTAAGCAATTTAAGCGTGACATCTCACTTCTGTTTTGGTGAGCACCATCCATTTGACACTAATGGTGAGCCGGTCACCCACCACTCCGAATGGCCTAAGTGGATATAACATTTCTCTTATTCAAATGCCAGTTCAAATAGGTAAAATTCTATCGGCTCAAAAGAAATCTTTGGACCAAATTAAACTATTGTGATTTTTCACTTAATACCTAAGTTCGTACCTACAAGTAGGACTAAGCGTTAGATCGGAAAAGCCGAGTCAAAACCAAAACCAAGAACGAAGCTAAACATATCCAAAACAAACCGAAGTTTAGACCCGTGGTTCGGCTCTTAGTTCCATATTATGGAACATTTCAATTCTTGGTCGGGTCGCATTCTATACCCCACATCCTTTTCCATAGGGGTAGCAATTCGCTTCACGTCCATGTTGGTAGTTTAGCTTGAACCCTAATCTACTTATTTTCATATCAGCCTTAAACCATGTTTCGTGTGAGCATCGAGCCAAAAACTGTTCTCATTGAAGGACATGAACCGAAAACCGAACCAAAGTGACTCGGCCAATTTTGGTTATTTAGACGATTTAGATGTGTTTTTTTCTAAATTTTTGCTTGAACCAAGCCGAATTGAAGTAAAAAAAAGGTAAATATAAAAGCCGAAAAGCGAACCGGATAGGGCTCACCGGCGGTTCAATTTGTTTAGCTTTTGGCCGGTTTTTATCATCCATTAAAAGAAACAAATCATTTTTTCTCGATCACAAAAGTTGAAGTGATTGATAAAAATGGCGACTAACAGCAATCTACCCCGAAGAATCATCAAGGTTACAACTAAAACACTTTGATCTTATTATTTATCAATTCAAAACCCTAATTCTTTTAATTCTTTGATTCAGGAAACTCAGCGATTGCTCAGTGAACCAGGTGACCTTCAATTCTGTTACTTAACCTGTTAATTCATCTTGATCGGATATTTATTTATACTTTAAACTTGTCAATTATGATTGATAGTTGTTGATTAGTATAGATTAGTGTGAATTAGTAATTGTAGAGATACATTTCTATGCGATCGTAAGCGAAAGAGGTGAATTCTGTTGATCTGATGTTTATTAGTTGTTTAAGCGCGTGATTTTGATTGATAGAGTTGTTTGTTTGCGGATTAGTATAGATTTGTGAATGTTAGGTACGTTGAGATACATTTCTATGTGATCGTAAGCGACAAAGCGAAAGTGATGAATTCTGTTAGTTTAGTTGTTATTTGATTGATGTTGATTCACTTGATCGACGTATTTACGATTTAAACTAGTTAATACAGTTTATGTATGTTGTGGATTGTTAGTTAGGCCGAGATGCGTTTCTATGTTATTGATGATGATAATGAGGAAACGAATAATAGTTGCTGCGTCATTGTTCAATTGTCAAAGATGATGAACCATAAGCGATGAGTTCTGCTGTTTAGTTTAGTTGATTAATGTTGAATCGGATGTTTATTTATGGTTAGACTTGTGATTATTAACGATAGAGCTGTTTGGTTGCGGATTACTGATGATGTTGTAGTTGAACGAGGTTGTTAGGTGAGTAAAGGTACATTTCAATGTGATTGGATGATGATGATTATGAGTAATTGTATCGTTTAACAATTGTAAGAGGTATTTTTTTAAGAAAAAGATTAATTTTTAGGGTAAAGGGATCGTTAGGTTTGTAAAGACGCAGTTCGTGTGTTTAGAAGATGATGACTAGAATTACAGGTATCGGATCATTATTGATTGTGAAAGATGATGTTTTGTAACTGAATGAGAAGGTTTGTTAGGTTTGTAGAGATGCATTTCTATGTGATTAGATTAAATATAATTATTGTTGTTGGAACATTATCAAGGAGGTGTTTGGGATTGCTTTTTCAAGTACTTATAAGCTACTTAAAAATAAGCGCTCCACAAAATGGTCTTTCGATTTGCTTGTTTTGTAACAATTGCAGTAATATTTGAAAAAGTAATTATTTGTTGCATTAGGGGTCGTTAATGTACGATCGTATTGACTATTGAGTATTGACGAGTCGAAAGTCAAGAAAGGGACTTGAGCTTAATGGTTGTGATTTTTCTGTGTAGCTCCGGGGATAAGTGCATCGCCATCCGAAGAGAACATGCGGTATTTCAACGTCATGATTCTTGGTCCATCACAGTCTCCTTATGAAGGTACAATCATCTTATACTAGGGATCTGAGTTTAATGTTATACTACTGTTTTCGTTGCTACTTGTTCAAAATGTGTTTTGTAAAATGTAGTCTTTGTGTATAATTTTATTTACGGTGAACCTTTATAGTTTTATAATCATAAACCGAAGATGCATATAACTTGCCAAAACCTTCTATTGTACACTCAGGATAGTTCCCGATGTGCAAACACACAATTGATGGCTGTTTATCCGTGTTTTGTTTATTGAGTATTTGAATGCCATCCGCTGTTTTTATTAGTGTTCCACATCATCTCAACCACAGGAAAATACTCACTATTTTACTTGTGACTTGGTCTTGTTGCGCTATAGGAGGAGTCTTCAAACTGGAGCTATTTTTGCCGGAAGAATACCCAATGGCTGCCCCCAAGGTACATGACTATGCGTGTTAGCAAGGATATACTGATATATTTTCGTGGCCCTATAGAACTATTGCTATTACAAGTTTGGGTGTTCTTATTGAGAGGGCTACGGGCTTACGGCTGTTGCAACTAATATCAACCCTTGATTGGTGTTGTTTGCTCATTGGCCTTTACTGTATTATGTTGTGAACTGCATTTGACTTAAAACTTTAGAGATAATGTTTTAGAGCACATATGTGCAGGGTAGTCAAGTATTACATTTATCTGCCTGATGTTATTCATTAGTACTACACTCTAAGCCCAAGTAGACTGAAGGATAAAAGAAAGAAGCTTCAGGGTTTTAGTAAGGATTAATAGGAGGGAAACGAGAGGAAATAGGAAGAGGTAGGTGATACAGAGAGAATTGTGGTGGTTGTTTATCAAGGCATTTTAAGTACTCGAGGGAGTGTGAGTGAGACTAAAGAAAGGTGTGCTAGAAAGATCATTTTGATGACTTTATTAAAGATGTGGACCCTATAGATAGAAAGGAATTGTAGATGGGTTTCAAGGGGCTGAGGAGAATTGAAAATAGACAGATAGCTGCTCATGATGCTAAAGTTTATAAACAATTGCATATGGCAATGGCCAAATGTGTTTAGTCAGCGAGTCAGTGGCACAGTGGGTACGAGTGGATCCTCATATGGTGGAAGTCTTTTTGTTGGGCCATATTACTTGAAAGATTAACTTAAGTTTTAATTTAAAGGGAACGGATTACTCGCAGTTATCCTTGCTGATAAGTATTGCATAAGCACTGAGAAACCTTAAGTTTTGTTGCTTTTCGGATGCTTCATAAGCACTGAATACCAACCTTAGTTAAACTTCAAAGTTTGTTTCTGGTGAAAGAGCTGATGTCTTCATTACAAGCCAGTAATATACTAATATATGTGGTAGCCTGATGTATGAAATAACCGATATTTTACATGTTTGCCTATATTTGTTTCTGATCATCTAGCTTTGGCTTTACAGGTTCGGTTTCTTACAAAAATCTACCATCCCAACATTGATAAGGTTCGTCATACCCAAATCGTGTTTCAGTTTGTCTGTTTGACGTTTCTCTTTTTTCATACTATTAGCCTTTATCCATGCAGCTTGGCAGGATATGTCTTGATATACTTAAAGACAAATGGAGCCCAGCTCTCCAGATTCGCACAGTACTATTGAGGTAAAATGATTTCTCATTACGCAGCTGGTTGAGTCACAGATTGGTTACAAGTACCTTAAATTATGCGCCATAAACACCTTTTGGACTTTATCCCCACTCAACGCTCACATTAAATACCAACCTTACTCTCATTCTGCTGACAATTTTTTTGGACCTTATTTATCTTTGAACTACATGTAGCATTCAAGCACTTTTGAGTGCTCCAAATCCAGATGATCCGCTATCTGAGAACGTAGCAAAGCACTGGAAAGCAAATGAAGCTGAAGCTGTTGAAACAGGTATGTTTAGTACAGTAATATCTGGTTAACTGATTGCCCTACTTTACTAATACTATGTAAAAAAATTTGTTTATAAAACCTGCAGCAAAGGAATGGACCAACTTGTATGCCAGTGGCACCTAAAGCAGACGTATGCTACTTGCCCCTATGTTGCTGCACTAAATTACTTGTATAATTGGATATTGATGCTGAAATTACTGTTAGGATGTCTTAGCAACCGGGAAAAAAGTTTCCTGCTTGCTCATAGTCCTGGATTTAATGTTGGTTACGATTGTCTTTGAGAATAGTTGTTCATTGCCTCATTGTTTAGGTTTAATGAAACATTTATCTAAGCACATACAGTATAGTTTGGCAGTTGAGTGAACTAGACTGCCAACACTTTTTCTCTGCTTTTTCGATTGTTTTGGATTTTGTGTATGACGACCTTTTGCATAAAAGGCAAAGCCACAGCTTAGGGATGTATCTTAGGTTATCATTATCAACATTGATGAAACCCAATTTTTTATCTTTCTGAACTCGAATTTCTTCGACAAAAGGCCTTATTTTGACCTTATCTTTGCTGCACTATATGTGGAGTTGGATGAGGAGGAGAGGGTGGGTGTATTGTGGCGCTTTATGGTGGACCGGCTTGTCATGGTGGTGATGACTGAAGCTGTTGCTGAATGAATTGGTGTTCTGAAATGAAAGGTGAGTCTGGTATTTTTTCTAGAACGGCTAGTTAGTAGTTAGTGGTTCGAGTCGTGCAGTGACATCCAAGCGGGCATTATGCCTTCCTCGAACCTTCGCCTTTGTGGAATAAACCCTACTCCTTTTTTCCTCTTCGCCTAGAAGGAAAACCCCGTTAGCGAGCCTCCAACCCGAGAACTCCAAGGGAAACAACCCCCGAACAAATGAGCTTACGAGTTTCTCCTAATTTAAACACCTTTACTCGACCAACAATAATGTAGAGAAACACAATAAAAAGTACCTATACTATACATCACATATTCAAATCTCAATTACAAAATTAATACAAAGTATCATTTTATATTTTACATCAACATAAATATAAAATAACTTTGTAAAGAATATAACTAATTCTACTCGTACAGGTAAAAATATTTCTATGGTCATAACATGTACATCAAGTGTGAGTTTTTTACCTTCTAAAGCTAATTATCGCTCGAGGTAGGCAACGAGTCTCTCGAGCGATAACGTCGGATCTCTTGTACATTTCATAAGTTCGCCAGCGACTTCAGCAGGCGTCACATTTACATATTGCAGCAACTCGTCAATACGTTCAAATAGTCTATGATCTTCGAGGTCCAAATAATTAAAAGCTAGTTGTTTAAACGCCGGAAATGTACAATAGGGCATATGAATATGCATGTCCATACGACCAGGTCGAAGTAACGTGTAGTCCACGTTATCGATACATTTGGTCGTGAAAACAAATATTCGCTCTTCTCCACAACACGACCACATCCCGTCCATGAACTTCAACAATCGCGAAAAAGTATCTTTCCGGTTTTGAGCATTTTGACACTCGTCAAAATCTTCGAAAACAAGTATTGATTTACTAGGAATTTCTAGTAAAATGTTTTTAAGTTGCGAGTCGGAATCAACATTGGAAAGGTCTATATCGTATACGTCGTAATTTAAGTAATTAGCGATGGATGAGATCAAACTCGATTTTCCTGTGCACGAAGGACCGTGAATCAAATAGCCGCGTTTCCACGCTTTACCAATTCGCCGATAGTATTCTTTTCCATTTTTGAAGTTGTTCAAATCCTCGATGATCGACTTCTTTAGCTCCGGCTCGATCGCTAGGGTTTTGAACGTCATCGGGTTATCAAGAATGACGGTTTTAGGTTCGTGATACTTTTTGTCGATCATATGATACTTTAACCCACTTTCTTCAGATTTAATAGCATCGGATTGCTCCAAAACGTACGGTAAGTACGACTCGAGTATCATGAATCGATGTCGATTGTGGAAAGTTAGTTCATAACTTGACCCCATTTTCGACCATTTTACTTGAACCCCATCAAATTCATCGAATATTTCTTCGTTCTCGTTTAGTTTAACCGATAAATTTTCCTTGTTTTTGCACACGTTAATCTTCCGAACGCTTGATTCGTTCACTTTCGTTGTCAAATAGGTCTCGACGGCTTTGAACATTTCGTCTTGAACGTTCGATTTAGGTTGGTATTCATCTATAACAACTGTAAACTGGCTGTCGTTGTTAAGGATCATTTTCTTCATTTCGTGGATGTAATAGTCTTGGTACTCTCTTGGAATAAATTCATCGGCAAGGGCACGAAACTCTTTACCGACGGTTAGGACATCATTGGCGACACTTCGTGTGACCATCGCGAAAGCGGCAAAAGAAGCAACTGTCATAATACTACTAAACATTTTAGTATCCAAATATTTGTGACAGATGTTGTGTCTAAGCAATTCAAGGTTTGACAAGTGGATTACACAATTTTTCACTCATAACATTTACCCCTGATCTTATTACATGTCATTATCTCTTTTTTACGCACATAAATTTGTCATGTCAATCAATGCTCATATAAAATATAGTCAGACAGTTAGAGTTAATAAGGTTTAAAAACCACGTACCGTAGGATGAGGGGTGACGATAACCGGCATTTGGGATCTGAACCCGGTTTGGTTTGTCGATCTGGTTCTGGTTCTGGTTCCGGTTCCGGTTTGGATTCGTGTCGAGTGAATTTAGGGGCACTGGTCCCCTTAGAAACAAGCGTGACGGGTTCGAACCATGGGTGCATCCACTGCAATTCCGATGAAAAAATAATTTGTGTAAGAAACTATGACAATATGTCGAGAGTTGTATAGGAACCAAATGGTTTTCTATTGACTTGTTATTCCATTAATTAGAGCCCAAAGCGTAAACTAATGCTAACTTTTTTTAAAAAAAGCGAAAACCAAACTTAACGTTAAATGATACATAAACAGGGACGGAACCAGGGGGTGTCCCGGGGGGTCCCGGGACACCCATGGATATTTGTGTCGTAGGGTTAATTTTGTTAAAAAACATCGATTTCTCTTAAATGCACCCGGTCCCTAAAAATTGTGTTTGCATTATTCTTTAATTTATTCCAAGTGCACCTGGTCACACCGCGTCCTGGTTCCGTCCCTGTACATAAACCAAACTTGTGCCAACTATCACGTAAAAATGAATCATGTCATATATTCAGGTAATCTAATCCACGATTTCTAACTTATAGCGATCGAACAACCATCAACGGCTTCAGTTCTGCTAGTTATTGTAAGCATTAG
The DNA here is from genome assembly GCA_910596185.1 of Chrysanthemum makinoi. Lineage (NCBI taxonomy): Eukaryota > Viridiplantae > Streptophyta > Magnoliopsida > Asterales > Asteraceae > Chrysanthemum > Chrysanthemum makinoi. Next base: position 36,852,416 of record OU343222.1, on the reverse strand, counting down.
AATCAAGATCACTAAATATGCAACTTTGACCATCGAATCTCTTCATTTACGCGTTCCAGAATTCTAGCTAGGATCGATGTAGGGATCAACTTGTCATGGAAACAAGATCGATATATGAAAGTAACACGTAACATATATATATGATCAACGATTAAATTTGCGTTTTGAAAGTCGCTAGCCAGGGTATCGGAACTTGTCATGGAAATAAGATTTGTATATAAAATTAACACTCAGAAATGAAACTTCCAACTATTTGGAATTCCTAATACTCATGATTTTTGGTTAACCTAAAAAACCTTCGCTAACTAAGCCGGATAAAGGGTTGTTATCCAGGATAATCTAACATGTTAGTTCAGAAAACTATACACATGTTTTCAAGAATCTAGCTAGGGCCTTGAGAGCAAGGTGCATGCAGTGAAAACTTATAACCGTTATAGGGATGTTATAGGTGTCATTTTGGCCATATAACATGCCATGAGTTTACTGCACCATGCTCTCTCAACATATAACTTGAGAAAACGCGAGAAGTAGTTAAGCAAAATATTAAACCTGTAAATCATCTTCATGCAAGGGAAAGCCATATATGATGTACCACCTTCTTCTTCTTCTTCTTCTTCTTTCTATTTCTGAATGTTCCTCTTTGTTTTTGTTGCTTTTGATTTCAGAATAACAAGTTGTGGATTGAGATGTGTTTGTTTATATAAAGGGTATTGGTTAAGGTTTGGCCTAAGAAAGGAAAGACAAAAAGCAAAAACAAGAAAAACAGAATTAGAAACAGAAAGCATTTAAGGTTTGGTTACTTGCCTTCAAGAGAAAACAAACCAAGTGTTTCTTTGTCAAGTTTGGTTTCAATTTCCTTTGCTTGTTATTGTTGACAATTCCAATATAGGCATATTATTTTCGTGTATGTCTTTCTAATATCAGTATCATTCCATCAAAATCATATTACCTTCATATTAATGACAATATCGTGTGACTTTAATAGTCTTGTCATTATAAGTGTCGTCTCCTTTTTAGAAGTAAATGATAGAAAACTAAACATTTATCGTGTTTGTGAGTTTTTTTTAATAGAAAAGAAGTGACAGAAAAATTCTTTAACAATTTTCTTCAAAAAATTTTCGCCATGATATGGATAGATCTGGACGGAAACAAAACTACAACCCAAACTATTGAGTGTATAATGACTGATATAACTTTCAATACTTACTCATATTCGACTCTTGTGATAAAATAAACTTTTTTAGAAAAGCAAAAATGTAATTATGTCTATAACCAGACTAGCTGACTTAGCTCAGTTGGCATCTGGGCTCCTTATGAAGTTTGGGGGAGATTTTACCCAGGGTTCGAGTCTTGCAAGAGACAAAAAATCCAAGTTTTCTTTTTAGTGCGAAGCCTTGAGTTCTAGGGGTTTTCCTTCGCGGGTCTCGATCTCCTAGTGGTTCGGATCCCGAGGCCTGCCCATTTGGATGGTTTAACTCGGGGGCCGGATTTTAACTGCGATGCCGTACTAAGAAAATAAAATGAAATGAAATAAATAAAAAATAAAAAAATGTATTTTCTTTTTTTTTCTTCCAAACTCTGGAGCACAACATTTTTTCCTTTCTTTTCATTTCATTTCAACTAAAGAACATGAAAATATAAAATAAAAAACAACTTTCTTTGTTTTACTTTCTTTTTTTTTCTTTACTTTATCTACTTAAAAAAAACTCGAGAACACAACGTAAAATTTGGGAAGCACCATGCAAAATTTATATAACTGCTTAATGAAGTCTGAAAAATAGAACCTTATAGCTTTTTAACGTTTTCATTGGTTTGTAGAACTTTATATATTTTTGAGGCCTCAAATTTGGGACTTTATATTCTCAAATTAGGCTATATATGATTATTATTATTATATTGTTGTTAATTGAATCTAAATTATGTAGTATTAAGTTACATGCAGTCTTTTAACGATCGGGTTTATCTTGATGTAAGGGTAGAATATGTTCACATTTTAGCTCCCACTTACATCGCTCTGGCGGGATTAGGTTTGTTGTTGTTGTTGTTGTTTGAAGTTACATGCATCGTGTACAAGAAAAAAGGGCTATAGTGACGACACAAAAATCGTCACTAAAGGTGAAAAAATCGTCACTAAACCAATTTAGTCACGAAAATCAAGGTCGTCACTATAGCTCCGTCACAAAGTTACTAGTGACGAAATTGGAATTTGACACTAAATTTAGTGACAAGCTAAATTCGTCACTATGGGTGTGTGACAACCCATTCGTCTACTTAATTTTCACATGAAGTGGCTAAAGTCATCACTATTTGATGCTATTAGTGACGAAGAAAAGGCGCCATTTTAATAAACTAACGAAACCTTAATCTTCCAATAGTGACGAAAGACATCGCACTATTCATATCATATGACAAAAAATTTCAATTTCTTCTTTAATTTTGTTTCAATAACCGGAGAAAAAATATTAGTAATATAAATCGAAAATATATAGCATTGTCTGATCTAAAGCATACAACATGTCACAACTGTGTCCACAATGTACCAATTTCTCACTTTATAAATATCTTTCACGCCTAACAAAAAAAAGAGCAAAACAAACCAAATTATAACCTACCAAAAAGAAAGCGACAATCTTGACAAGAAAAAAGCACTTGAGGCAAGCTCATTACAACCCCAAAACGAGATGGTTTCATGCTTGTGTTGTTTCATCCAAGTCGATATTTGAGAATGTGAAGCATTATCATCTCCTAGTGAATAAGTTTTATAGCCCAATTCATTCGAATTTTCCGAATTTGACCGCAAGGAATCAACGAACAATTATCATGAAACCTTAAATAAAAAAATTTGTGCTTTATGATTAACAGTCAGCCAGTTGAAAGTCGCCCAAATATTTTGATGTATACAACCTCCTAACGCATTAACGGTTCAAAATTCGAATTATTGCGAAATGACATTGTTTCTACAATACTGATTAATGCCTAATTAACTTATATTACAAATGGGAGCCTGGACAAAAAGTGAGTGTTGGTGAACCCAACCGCACTCCAAACCATTTTGAATCATAGTAAAACCTAAACACAAATTAGTGAAATTACGCCCAATCTGCCCATTTGGTCGTCTCTAGTGTCTCTTATGGTGTTTTAATACCTAAAGATTTGCTTTACATATGCATTCATTTGGAGGTTTGGAAACATGAAGCCATAACCCGCTTTCCCCTCGAGCCAAGTCTATTCACGCAGATAGCATAATCAATACTTTCTCGCAAACGTTGATCAAAACTTCTAAGCCACTCAAGAAAAAATAAAGTATATTGAGTGACCAACTTGAGAAAGAAAAGAGTTGACAGTGGATATGAAGTCTAAAGAGGAACACACCTTCGAAGTCTAAAGTATATTTTTCACCTAACAATCCCGGATATAAGTACAAGATTGCATCTCAACACCAAACTTGACTCAGATTAATCGATTTGGAAGCGTAAGAGATGAAGTCATTACCGCTAAAGATGGCAGACGGGTCAAACAAGTATATTTTTGGTATGTGTCGCAGTAGGTTGACCCAAGCTTTTAGTTGCCAATATTCAAATACTCGTAGTTATAATGTGTGCTAAATAGGAATATGTAAATAACATATTGCTAAGATAATTTCAATATTCGAATCACAAGATTTTGTGGGTTTTATGCATTAAAAATACACTAGTCTTTGGGGCAATTCCACCGCTCAACCCCTTCTCTTCTAGCTAAACTTTCTTTACCTTACAGAGATTAAGCATAACTCAACTTTCTTGACCCATCGAGATTAAGCATAACCCGAATCCATGATAAATACGAAGGTTGAAATTGATACCTCTAATTGCTATGGATAATGTATAACAAAGGGCAAGATAGTGCACCTTGAAGTGAGCCTAACGAACGGGAAAGGAGCAAATGAACCAACTTCGCCTTGCTACGTGCTAACTAGTAATCACTCAATATTTTTCCTTTGATTATTACTTATCCAAATGAGAATATCCAAACAAGCTTCCTGTATGATGAAAACCCTGTGAACATTTATTGTCAGTTTAGTATGAAAAAATATGGTAGAAAAGAGGGGGTTTACTACACTTGAAGTGTTTAACATCTTTCAAGTGTTTTCTTTTCATATAGGCCTGGGTAGAATAAGGTGACAGTGCGACAAGGGTTTAGAAACAATAAGATATTGTGCATTAAAAGAGTGGGACTTCAAAACCTTTAGGATTTCCATCTCTATCACCCCCTATCCAAGATATTACGAATAGTGTGCTGTTGACATTGTGAACCACATCAAAATAATGTTAATAACATTAACAACTTACCTTTTCATGCTCCCATCTTTAGTCATAATAAGCCTGCTATAACATTTGTACCTGAATCAGATAGGCAAAGAAAGGCGAGTCAGATGGGTTATGTTATAGTACATGTCAAAAGGATTAGATTGGGCAGCATAGCATCCAAAGTGAAATGTTTATGCATAAAGAAAACAAGGTTATAACTTGAGTGTTGATAGTTTAATAAAATAGTCAAACATATACGACCACCAAAGTCTATCTACAGATCACATGGACTCAAATGTTGTGAATGTTGCTTCTCCTCGACCAACAACCATGATTTAACCTTAAACATCATTTAGAGTTTTAGACATCATGTGATTCCTTATTCATATCTAGTAAGGTGATCACCTTAAACATCACTTTCTCTTTATGTACACAAGAGAGTATACAATTAATAAAAAAAAATGTAATAGACTTTCATGCATTCCCACCTATTTATGCATGTATAGCTTTAGAAAGCTTAAAACTTGTTCCATTGTGTGTGAATATGTTTATACAAACTTGCAAAATTACTTCCTGGGAAATGAATAATAAATTACTCTGATATCTAAAAAGATCTGATGACAGACACAAGTATCCTAAATGTTGGAAGAAACCTACCCATTCAATTAACAAGAATTATATGACATGAAACACTTTCTCCTAAAAATCAAAACATACATTTTCTCAAACTCTTCACCAGATACCGATATATAGACATTTACAGTAGGGAGATTCTCGGTGGTCCCTGAACTTTATAACGGATTTTGCATACGTAATAACAGTTGTCCAAAACGCAATGGTCGTTGAGTATGGGACTATGGGGTAATAAACTTTCCAACATTAACACACCCAAACTCCCCCTTAACATCCCGTTGGGACTTAACCCATAATCACTTGGTTAGGTTGAATCTTATTAAATAATGTTACGCTACAAGCGAGAAAAAAGTACCAAACCTCAAATTTCTAGAAATCTTCAAGTACATCCAACAACAACCATTCTTGTTTATATCATATCCGTTCTTATTACTGAAGTCTCTTAACTTTATTTTCGTGCATCCTTTGCCTGCAATAGCAAGTTTAATCCAAGTTTAAAAGAACTATAACTAACAAAATTGAAATAAAACACTTAATATAGCCTTAATTAATATGGTAAAAAATAAAAAATATTACCAAATTACACTCGGGCAAATAGACTTTAAGGGTGTGTCCAAGCTGTGCCCAATCCAAGTATTCACAAATTAGAACAGCTTAGAAGCCGGTGAAAGCGTATCAAGTAGGAACCAATTAAAATTCATCAAATAGGTGACATAAAAGTTGAGATACCAAAGCACGCATGCTCCAACTAATTAACATATATTTGCGCTAAGTAACCATATGAAATGTTCAGCTAGGCATACAATTTAATAGATACAGTAATATCTACATGTACTTGTCAATAACCCGGCGGGCCAGATCACATTAACTATTGTTCTCAGAATGATGAGAATATGATTAATAATTCCCTCAAGGTAAGCATGAAGTTGCTTGCACGATCATTCCAAAGAATATAGCAAGAATCAAGAATTAAAATAGAGCTCCAATATTCACTCATTTAGCATAAACTAGGGTCAAAATTATCTTTTATGCTAAAATTGTGACCTATAATTCTCTACATCGTCAAGAACAGCAGCCTCTCTTAGCATTGCCAATTACATGAGTGAGCTCAAGAGCATCTAATCTCACATAATTAATCAAGACTGATGGCCCCACGAACACCAACAAGCACCATGTGCTCTTTTAAACAAACTCAACTAACCTGATTCCTCTCTTCAAGTTCATTTCACCTATCGCTTATAAACCCGAGTAACCGTGAGATAATTATCATCATTTCATAGTTCAATTTTATTTCTCCTAATCGCTTTCATCGACCATAATCAACTATTCTGCCCCATCACCCAATTAGTACCCTTCGCCTCCTCGCACTAACAGTTGATACATTTTCACATCGCCAACCTTCAGCCTCCTAAACTTATGATTGTATTCATAATGGACAAGTACTGTGTGTTGCTATCACATATTTTTGGATACTCTACTAAATACTAATAACCAAAACTCATAAATAACATGACTAGCTAATATTGATCTTAACTAAGCCTTCATCGCTAACAAAATTGAACTAGGATAATCTTCTCCTTTCTCACAATCTCTCATAAATTTCAGACACAACAAAACGCTATCGTTCTCATCTCTCTGCAAATGAGACGCCGCATCCCTCAACTCCTTCAATGCGTCACCTTCCTCAACCTATCATAGCAACTATTACCTAACTGGAACTTCTTTTACATCATTTTTAAATACGTAACTTTCTAAACTTGCCAATTGTTGTACTTACCTATCTGAACTCTCGTCAGATAACTTATATCTTGAATGTCTGAATGCAATGTGAACTAGGTTTGAAGTTAATTTAATCAACTATTACGGTATTACCTAACTGCAACTCCTAGTAATCTGTGTATCATAACAGCCATAATTTTCCATCTTCCGTACCATTAGAAATCACTCAAACCTCATAAAACTGGATAATTGTACTGTCACAAAAGTACCGGAGTAATTTGATTACAAGCTTTAAACACTTATTTCACTAATATTAATACGCAACATACCTATTAGCAAATCAGACCAGAACAAAATTGCGATGACAAGCACAATTTTAACTATAATGCATCAATCGCTTAATCAATATCCTAAGCTAGTGTAGCTTAATTGCCAAATTAACTATTCCTGAGTACAAGTTAATCTCACTTATATTAATACGCAAAACTTTTAACAATTAGTATTTTCCATATATTCATCTAAATCTTACTCAAATCGCGTATACAAACACACTTTTAACTAGAATGCATTAATCACTAATCAAATACACAAATTCTACACTACTGTATCTCAATTGTCTTTAGTCAATGTAAGCAAGCAAACTAACTATTCGACGTACAAACACACAAACAAAACAAAATAAGCACAATATTTGCCCTAAACATCAAATTTAAGTTCATTATTAACTCAAAAAACATCAAAATTAGGTCAAAGTCAATTTTGATTTAAGTAACCTAAATCCAGATCCAATAAACTTAAGCTCATTAACTCACATAAGCAATCAAATAAGCAAATCAAACACAAACAATTACGATTTATTCAACAATATAAAACAATTTTCAATAAGTTACATCATATATGCATATAATTAGATGAAATTATTTCGTAATAATTACGGATTAGAGATAAGAGATAACCTTCGAAAAATTTAGGGCAAATTTAGGGCTGAATGGTGTGTGTTTTTAGTGAGTGAAGTTGGGGGGAGAAGAATGAATCGTGTTTAGAGTGAAATAAACAATTAGATTTGAAAAAGATCCGCGTGTTTTCTTTATTGCGGGTCGGGTTGAAATGAGATCCGCGTGTTTTGTTTATTGCGGGTTGAAATATGCAGTGACGAGAATGAATGGTATGTCTGATCAAAAAAAAAAAAAAAAAATGAATGGTATGACTTTGTTTGACTACTTCTTTTTATCAACACACAAAGAAAGTAAAATAAACTTTTTTTAGTTTGAAACAGTTTGTTTTTTTTATAATTTTTTTTGGCTTTTAAAATTTGAAAAGATGAAAAGCTACTTAAAATAAGCTATTAATAAAATGACACAAAGAAAGTTACTTAAATAACCTAATAGTCAATTTAGTGAACTTTTCGTGACTAGCAATCCAAAAATGAGTGACAAAAATTTCGTGACTAAGAACCATAATCAAAAATGAGTTAGACGGTGAACTTGACTCAGTGACCGATAGTTTCGTCACTAACAAGTATGTTAATGACAACTTATTACCTCGTCACCAAATATATGCAAGTGTCGAGATATAGTGACGACAATGCTATATCGTCACTAAATTGTGTTTATAGTGACGAAAAATATAGGTTGTCATTAAATTCTCGTCACTATAGCCCTTTTTTTTTGTAGTGTTACATACGAAAACAAGACTCATTAAGGTTACTAAGTGAGTAAGTTTGTTGCGAATATAGATACTTTGCGTGCACAGCCCTTGTGTATATGTTTTCAAAGATAAGTCATGTTATGGTCAGAATAAGTTATAAATTATTACATTCCATCACGTCAAGAATAAAACGATTATATATATGTTAAGCAAGTCTTATTTTATATTTATTCCCTTTACTACATGGTCCATTGAGTCATGCACCGTTGATCATAACTTCATAACTCATAAGTGTGCACGTATGTGTATATGTTAAGCTTGCATGTAAAGAAACATGAAGTCAAAAATTATATAAAGATAATATTATTTTTAAACTCATATAACTAAGTATAATATATAAGTTCATCCTTTGTTAAACTAAACCCTCACACAAGAATAACACCTGTGCACTTTTAATGTTGACATGATATTTTATGACCATTCTATTCTATATATATACTAAAAGGTAGGAGGAAAGTTTTGCAAAACATAGCATTAAATGCTATCTATTCCCAAATGGCAAGAATAGTCCCTAAGGTTTAAATGCTATCTATTTCTAAATGGCAAGAATAATCCTTGAGGTTTAGTTATCATTGCAAATTAAGTCCTTTGTAAGTTTCTAGCATTAATTACAATCTATAGCAATTTGACAAAAATAGTCCTTAAGGTTTAAGTGTCCCTTGCAAACTAAGTCCTTGGTAGCATTAATTAGTATGTATAGCCATTTAACGAAAATAGTCCCTAAGGTTTAATCGTCTTTGCAAAGTAGGTCCTTTGAGGACTAACGATGTAACATAATTAAACTTTAAAGGACCGCTACGTAAAAATATAACGGGACCACAACACTTCCGCAGCAACGCGCGGGATCACCCGCTCGTTTAAGCTAATTATAAATAATAATTTAAAAAAAAATCTACCTATAATATATAAGGTCATCTTTACTAAACCCTCACACAAAAATGACACATACACTTGACATGTGGATTTATGATCATTTAATATAATTATAAATAAGATTATTAATTTTTTTACATTGCTATAAAAATAAAACACAATATAAATATATTATAGCATAAATTAATAATCTTGCCAAAAAATATTTTTTTCTCGACAATGTAAGTTAATCAAATTACTAAAACATTTCACAAAGTATTTGTTATCTTCTCCATTCTAATAACAATCGTAAACATGAAACTCAATCTTTTAATTAATTTTTTTACATCACTATAAAAATAAAACACAATATTAATATATTATGGCAAAAATTGATAATCTTGTTAGAAAATAATATTTTTTTTCTTACATATTAAGTTAATTAAATTACTAAAACATTAATTTAACAAAATATCTATTATCTTCTCCATTCTAATAACAATCATAAACATGAAACTTAACCTTTTGTAAAAGCTATTAACTATAGCTCAAATGGTAAATTATTCAGTAATAAAAAAAATTCTTACATTGTATGCAAATCAAACTAACAAGATACAATATTAATCTATATTAGATTTTTCATTCAAATAATAACAAGTATTATTAATTTTTTAAAGTATATTTTATCATAACTGCACACTCAAACAACACTTTACTATACGTGATTTATCTTTCATCATTGTCTAAATGTTATGCTCGCATATGATTTTTGATTGTTTGACATGTATAATTGTATTTGTAATTGAGATATCAAGATTGATTAAAATGAACATACATAAATATATGTGTCAGCATTAACTGATATATATAAAAAGAAGGGCTTTAATCCACATAATTGAGTTTTCATTATAATGATGAAAATGCTAATTGTGAGATTGATTACAGGAGCTAGTTTTAAAAGAATCAATCAATCAAGCTTGGAACCGTGGGTTGTGCTCGGTACAACCGAAATGATTACCTAGTCATTACATATATAGAAATCAAACCAAGTACAGATGAATGATGATGATCTTGGCGCCACTTGACTCATGCCAAGGATGTGAAAAAACAAAAAAGTCAAAGGAATTATCGATCACAAATTCATCACACACTTATATTGTTTACTCATACTAAGTGTACATTTGTTTTAATGAAATTTATGGTAATTAACTAATTATAGATGACAAAGATGTAAAAAATACTCATTTATTAGGCAACACGATTAATGAAGATTTCGAGCCGATAAAGGACTCGTAAAAGGCTTAGAGACACTCGTATAATTGGAAAACGTACGAGATTTGTTTTAATTCCTAGATGCGTACACAATGTTACGAAAAAGGAAAACGAAGTAGCATAGGGGACCAAATATTTCGTGCAAGTAATAGTAAACCATCAACCAATTATTGGTTTTGGTTTATGCCCCAAACATGCCCATCCATTCATTCACTTTCTGTTTTATTTAACGTGCACCCAATGAAAACATTGGACATATTGTTGTACTAGCTTGCAAGTAGTAATCTCTTCGTCACTCGCCTCAAAATAATCACATGTTTTAACTTTTCATATATGCATCGCCTCTCAAAATCTATACCGCATAACTAATCATACAAGATTTTAGCCCATGGAATACTAGAATTTATACCGCCGCATGACTAATCATCAATTAAACATGAGAGGATCTTAATTACATTAAATATATGTGCCAAAAGTCATTATAACAAACCGACAAATTACGCCCTCACACGCGGGCTTCTAGCCGCCCCAAACAAGCAAAACCAACAAACCAAGTAAACCATAATTTAGGCAATTAACCCTACAAAATCCATACGCCTACATCTTTAACTGGGTGAGAAAACCGATCATCGAATCCCGGCCCCGATCCGAGTCCCGAATCATGTTAGTCGCTTCGGGTCGGGAGTCGGTTTATTTTCCGTTAGTCGTTTCGCTTGTCGATCCGGGTCGACGCCAAAACCAAAAAACAACAAACAAAACCGATCAAACTCGATCCGGCCCCGATCCCGGTCCCAATCATGTTGGTCGGGCTTGTCTCGGGAGTCGGTTTGTGTTTGCCGCGTCACGATTTGTCAGTCGGTCGGCCCGATGCTCAGCCCTATCTTTAACTAGGTGTGATAGATTTAGATAAAGTGGTGAATCAAAACCAGACGTTATCTTTTACCAAACAATATCGAAACATTAATTAATGCCATTGCAAATGAAACAAGGTAAAGTGATTCTCCAATATTTTCAAACCCATCACCATCATTGATTATCTAGAACAAACTCCATTATAATGAAACTACCAATCTCCAATCATTACAACCAACATTCGAACACCGTAGTGAAGGAATATGGACCGCCTCACACGTGTTGGCGCAAGCTCAGCACGAAAATTTAGACATTTGATAAAACGACGTTTAATCATTAAATTAAATGAAAAGACAAACAGTGAGAATGAATAAGTGACTCGATCCATTTAATGAAAAGCTAAACAAACAAAGACAAACCGTCTGAATGAATTAAGTGACTAAAACCATTTAATAAAAACCAAACAAACAAAGGCTAAAACCATTCTTAAATCACTGCATTAGAATTCATGCTTACAAATAACATACATGGTCCTTTCGTGGTCCACTTGTTGAAGGTTGCAAGGACGTCTTACAAATTTACTGCACGGAAACATGAATTTAATAGAAGAAAATAAGATGTGAATTTGAAATATTGTAACTGGTCATTCTATATCGCTTAGGCCATTTTCTGTTTTTGATTTGTAGGTTACATCTTTATTCCTCCTTAAACCAAGTAAAGAATCCAACATATTCAATTTTGTAAGTTGTAACTTCGCGTATATTAAAAAAAGTTATAAGGTGTACGAGTAACTTATAGATACTCACTTGAACCTCCCCTTTCCGAAAACTGAAGGGAAACATGGAAACTTGATAAACTTTACAAAAGTAGCATTGATTTTGATAAAAGCTCTAGAATGGGTCAGATGATAAATTACTAAAAAAGTTACGGGTGGAATGAAAGCGTCAAAAGTGCAGTTTTAGTGCATGCAACTTTGTATTTTGTTAAAAAACATAAACTGCAACTGTATAATATAGCTTTTGCAATCACATTGCACTATAAAACCCATTTTGATGTGTTATCCCACCCACCTATCCCGTTTATTTTTCCACTTCAAATGAAAATGTCAACAAGTTCAAACAAATGGAGATGGAGCAATCTGATTATGTATTGCTTACCTCGGCATCTTCTGCACCAGATTTGGCAATCTCCATCTTTTGGTCTTCTGCAAATGCCAGATGTAGTAGTAAATAAGAGAACTTTTTTCTTTTTGTATAACAAAACAACGTTCTTATGCCTTTGTCATGTTATAGTCTTTGTATATTTAAGTCACTAAAAGATGGCTTAGCGCCATGTTTGGGTCATTTTGCAACACTCTGAACATTATATAAATTGACATTTTTAGACGTAAAAATACAATGTTTTAGAGCCAGTTTTGGAGGTGTTTGTGTACATAATTTTAATTGTAGTATCCGAAATACCTCCATCCTCAGGAATGTCAGAAGTCCACAAAGTGAGGTTGTCCCTCAGAAGCTGCATAATTAAAGTGCTATCTTTGTAGGATTCCTCACTCAGGGAATCAAGCTCTGAGATAGCTTCATCAAAAGCTTGTTTTGCCAAGTGGCAGGCCCTAACACAAGTCAAAGTAAAAACAAAAGATACACAGGTTAGCACATTGTTGAATATAACTGTGTGAGTGTATTGAGGCGTAAAGAGTTTAAAACATACCTTTCAGGAGAGTTCATAATCTCGTAATAGAATACGGAGAAGTTCAAAGCCAATCCCAAACGAATGGGGTGGGTAGGAGATAAATCAGCTTCTGCTGTGGTGGAAGCCAACTGTAAATAGAGCAATCAATGGTTAGAAAACTGAGAATGTAAGATCAACAACCAGGCTTGCAGAACTGCTTTGTGCTGATTTAATATATTATTGTGTGGTAGGCAACAAAAGAAGAGTTCATACAGCTGTAAACATGGTGAACAAACTGGAACGGATCACCAGAATGCCAGATACAACAAACAGAAGAAGATCATAATGATAAAATATAAATGGACTGTGGATGAATGTGTGCGTAAATACTATTGAGATTTGATTACGTTTCTTAATAGCATTTTAATAAAGATTAAACTCAATTAAAAAGTATGATTTTGATAAATAGTTTGAATCTATCAAGTGTTGTAATAGGAATGTGCAAATAATTAAAAGTGTTAAATATAACTGAGATGAATTTAGATCGTTAAAAGAGGAAAAAAATAAAAACTGAGAATTCTTTTGACAACTGAACCTATAATTTGTGGACCAATCCCGAAAATTTTATAAATTATTTATCAAAAAGGAAAAAGTGTGGACCAATCCTTAAGAACCTCATGCTATCAAACACTTACTTACCGTTTTAAATAAATGAGTTTGTAAGCATATCTAGGCAGAACAATCTAAAAGTCAATCTTTTGTTTTGCATTTTGCAGGCGCAAGTCACGTGTATCACAGGCTACACCCAGCTCTAACACAAACTCACCCATAAATAGAAAGCACAAAATTACAAACAAAAAAAATTATCCCAATGGTCCATTTTTCTAAACTACTGCAGGATTTAGCAGCACACAACGGGAACAGAGAAGTAAACTAATTGCTACCATAATGGCTACTTACTTGATAAGCCTTAAGTGACTGGTCAGCTGCCTCCTTCTTATCAGTGCCAGACTTGAACTCCGCAAGATACCTATAATAATCTCCCTTCCTGCACTCGATTAAAACCCACCAGCAAATCATTAAAAGCAGACTAACTTAAGCTCATTAAATCGGGTAATTTTATCAATTTCCTTAATAGGCCATAGCTATAATCATGGAGCGGATAACGCCATCTTAAAGCCTACCATTGGGCAATAATAAGCTTAAACCTTTCTTCTAAGACTTTTTAAAAAGTGAACATACTCACATTTTGTAGTAGAAAACGGTCGATTCTCCGGCCGATGAAGATGGAATCAGATGCTCATCGATCACAACCATGATATCACCACAAATGTCAGTCAATTCAGTTTCAACCTTTTGCCTATATTCCTTAATCCGCTTTACATTAACTTCATTGCCTCTGGATTCTTCCTTCTGCTCAATTGAAGACAATATTCTCCACAAGCCCCACGTGAACCCACCACGTTCTTGTATCCAACTGAGAGGAGGTTCCTTTCTTCAACAGTCAACTCAACATCCAACATTGCTACCTTCTTCATGGCATCCACCATTTCTGCACAAAACCCAACGATAAAATTAAACGCAAGATCACAGTATAACTTAAACCATAAATCACCTTCTATAACTTCAAAATCTAGTTTCACAGATGATCCAAACAATAATTTCATATAAATAATCATCCATACTTTGAAATTCTATAACAAGTTCGGTGTGTGAATATAAATATTTTTTGTTATTTAATCCCTTGAAAACCACCCACTATAGTCCGATATATTGTACCGAACAATTCCTGAATGCGTAAATCAGCATATGCCATTACAATTTACAATATGCCTGAAATCTCAACACTTGGTTTAATCTCCATTGCAAGCTAAAAATAGATATCAATAACCGTCCATAATTACTACTCATCAACGATTTTTAATAAATAAAGATAGTAATTCAATAACTTTCCACACCCCCTACCCATCACAGATTTAACATTTAAGGTAGTAATTTAATAAGTTTCAGTAGGTCCTACCTGTCGCCGATTTAAGATAGAAATTCAATAACTTTCATGGTCCCTAGCCATCATCGATTTAGATAGACACCTTGGCTACTTTTCACATATATTAAGATTGTAATTCAAATTAACAAAATCACTCATTTGTTGTTTAACCAAATTAAAGTCAGTCGTTAACTTTCATGGTCCCTACCCATCATCAATTTAGATAGACACCTTGGCTACTTTTCACATATATTAAGATTGTAATTCAAATTAAGAAAGTCACTCATTTGTTGTTTAACCAAATTAAAGTCATTCGTTAACAATTTCAATAACGTCCACAACTTGCACAAACATTTTATAAATGTACTATATCATCTACGCAATTCAATTTAAACTAAAATATCAACGAAATTCAATACCACACACAACTTACACAAACAAAACTCTCTATTCGATATTTTAACCTAATTATAATCTGAAAGCATGAACATTCAATATAATATATTCACACTATTCATCACTTAACCTAGTTAAACCTCAAATAATCGACAAATTAATTATATATGTACACCATATAACAATACTCGATTCATTTTTTAAACCTAAGAACTCCTCAACAATATTTAATAACATCCACCGATTTCAATAATTACAAATGTAGCAAAGAATCTACTCAATTCAATTTTAAGCCTAAACGATTCGCACACCGTCAACAAATTAAAAACCTCAAATCATCAACAATTTTCGATAAAACTACTCACAGATTTGACTAATTATAAATGTACACAATATCGATTTCAAACTTAACTAGATCCGCAAAACTTAGGATAACATTCACAGATTTAACAAACAAATTACATATCTAGGCAATATAACACAGATTTTACTCGAGTCATTATTTCACCTAATTAATACAGTACTTAAAATCATCAACAAGCTTAACTACATTCACAATTATTACAAACAGATTATATAGATACACGATATAGGTCAAATTTTACTCAAATCATTATTAAACCTAATTAGAACCTAAAATCATCAACAAACTTCACCGATTCAACAAATCGATCATACATCTCTACTTTCACAACACAAGAACACCAATTTGAATCTAAACAATCTAATCATTAAACGCTCCGCGCCAAACATACCTAAACCTAATTAAATTCGCAAACCGTCAACTACAAACGACACGTTCGTGGTTCGCCTCATCAACAGACTTCACAGATTCAACAAATCAATCACACATCTCTACTTACACAACACAATAGCACCAGATTCGAATCTAAACGCTAACTGTATCACTTCGAAACGCTACGCACCAAACACAACTTAAACCTAACTAAATTCGCAAATAGTCAACTAAAAACGACAATTTCACGGTTCGCCTCATCAACAGGCTTCAGCTTCACAGATCCAACATATCTATCACATATATCTACTTACACAACACACTAACACCAGATTTGAATCTAAACGCTAACCGTATCACTTCGAAACGCTCCACACCAAACACACCTAAACCTAACTAAATTCGCAAATAGTCAACTAAAAACGACAATTTCACGGTTCGCCTCATCAACAGGCTTCACAGATCCAACATATCTATCACATATATCTACTTACACAACACACTAACACCAGATTTGAATCTAAACGCTAACCGTATCACTTCGAAACGCTCCACGCCAAACACACCTAAACCTAACTAAATTCGCAAATCGTCAACTAAAAACGACGGTTCGCCTCACAGATTCAACAAATCGATCACATATATCTACTTTCACAACACAATAACACCAGATTCGAATCTAAACGCTACGCGCCTTAAACCTAATTAATCCGCTAACCGTCAACTAAAACCGATAACATCCACAATAATAATGCACAATTTAGTCAATTGATTAATTAATAACCTAATGAAAACCTAAACTTGACAGATTCAATAACTTGATCAATTACACAACATAATAGCACCAGATTCGAATCTACAGTTACACTAACTGACTAACAGAATGAATGAATAATTAAGATTTATAAACAACAGATCTGTATAAAAACGGTTAATAAAAGAAGGTAAATGAATACCGTCGTAGCGTTCAGCTTGTTCAGCAAGCTTGGCGACGTAGATGAAGGTGTCACGATCAGTTGAAGCAGCAGCAGCAGCCATCGATGGATTTTTTTTACTTTAGATGGAGTGTGTGTTTGTGTGAGAAAGAGAAAGAGAAAGAAAAACGAGTGGAAAGAAAGAGGAGTGAATGAGAATGACTTTTGTTTCTTTCTTTCTCTGTGGGCCTCTCGGGTTTCATTTTCGGGGTTATTTCTTTCTTTATCTGGCACTATTATTTGTGGTCTAGGCGGGCTGAGCATCGGTCCCGACCGGACCGATCAATACCAACACCGAATTAGCCCAGAAGTCAAGACCGACTGAATGTGATCGATCCGTTCTCGGTCGGTCCGGTTAAAAGGAAAATAGTCGGTTTGGGCGGTCCGGGATGAGACCGGATCAACCAAGAACGAGACCAGAAGCCGAGACCGGGACCAAACCAATATGGCCTCGGTCCGATTCGTTCGGTAGTTTGCTCACCTCGGTCTTAGTGACGGAAATAAGGGGTCCCATGGATTTTTGTGACTTGGTGTTAATTTTGTTAAAAAATCTCGATTTTTTTAAAATGCACCCGTCCCAAAATTTGTGTTTGTAGTATTGTTTAATTTATTATAAGTCTTGCACTGATCGATTTGTGTCCTTGTTTCGTCCATGCCTAGTCTCGGGGTGTTTGTTTAAGCTTATATGTTTTTCGGTTTATATATCATAAGCCTGGATTTTCCGGCTTATTTAGAAACTTATGGGTTTATATAAGTTTATTATATCATAATAAAATTTATTAATAAATTTGTATAAACTCACAAGTCTTCAAATAAGCAGAAAGAAATATTGAAGCTTATAAAATATAAGCCAAAAACAAATAAGCTCATAAGCCCATATATAAGCCTAAACAAGCACCCCGTTAGACATCAATGTGTAGAAAGTTGAAATATAAGCCATAAATAACAATATTTTCTTGAATGACCGAAAAATCTTACAAATCGATATCAAATGGTCTAGTGGCAAAGTACATAATATGTCTGGAAGTGCTTATGAAAGCGCTCAGAAACGATTACGTAGATACTTCAATTAGATCGCGTACATCTAAAACGAAATTTACTATTTTCAAATAACCTTAATACGAAAAATATAGAGTTTGATGCTTTATAAACCTCATATCATAAACGATTTACAAAAGAAATGTTTAGATTAACATTTGAATTTGATTGTTTTGGGAGAATGTGATTATTATTTTTTTTCAAAGTCTTGTATTCATAAGTCAACTAATAACGTGGGTTCCAAAATTGTTGCATGTGTGATTTGAACTTGAAAGTAAATTGTGTGTTTTGAGACCACGTATGTAAGTAGTAAAAGTAATGGACAATCTTCACTGAATTGCGAACCAATTAAAATCGGTAAACAAATTAACGGGTAAAAAATCGAGTTTTTCTCTGTTAAGGTTACTCAAGAAGAATGCGTTAGATATACATTGTCTAACTGGAATATCGCGTGACCGTTTTCAACCTTTCTCCGACCACCAAGAAAGATTAAATGTCTTATCACTTACGGAGTACTAGTTGGGACATACTAACCACACCTTAATGCGTGACAGTTAAAAACACTTTTAACAGAACTCATTCAATATAGCTGAGTTCCTTCACCAAAAGTTGAAAATCGATATATTCGACTGTCCATATATAAACCGAAAAGGTAAGTTTATCACATGCCAGTAGTTCAGTGAATATACCATAACCTATATTCGACATGGAAAATAATAAGACAATCACCAAACATACCATACGTTTGGACAAATATTATACATTTACTCACGTGTTTCTAACATACAAATTTATACCAAGTTCTAAAGTTTAATCGGTAGTTGTAAAAACAAAAATACAGAAGTCAATGACGCGAAATCCAGCCGGAAAAATACGCCTCAGCAATAACTCAACTAAAAGCAGAAGAAAAGAAACAAACTGCAGGAAGGTCTGGTATTTAGTCCTAAAATTAGTAATCTAACAGGTCTCAAGACCAATGTTGTGTGCTAACCTATTGTTGCTCTTTGTGTCTCTTCAATAACTTGTACATCCCAAATACATTTTTCTCCTCCCACATAAACGGTATGAAGAATGATCTGTGTAAAGGGGGTGAAAATTCCCGATCTAGGTATGGCAATGCTGCAACCACCTACAGAACAAACACTCATCATTAGAGGTCACAAAATTGGCAGGACAGTTGGATTAAGTAACATGGACACGTTTGGGATTGCATAGCTTTAGCTTATTAATATGGCAAGCACTTTAGAATAATAACCTATATATGTGTTTAGTATGGGTCGCAGCAAGTCATGTCAGATATCCTACAAACACTTTTTTCGTCCATTTTTTGAGTCGTTTTATAATTAAAAACAGGCTTAAATATGATATAAACTATATTATTACAACAGAAGTATAATTATGTGAATAATAGCAATTTAGGAGGTTGTAGACCATAAAAACACACTTCCAAATGAAGAGCTAAGAAGCTACGAGTAATATTTTTACCCATTTGACCCTTAAGAGATAAACCATAATCAAAGTGAAGAAGATAGTACCTCCCATTTCGACAAGTCACTTCCTCGAGAAAGAAAAGGTCTTTGAAGCTGCAGCTCGACAAGAAAATCACACTTTTCAACGTCCTGGAGCTGTTAACAGATTGAAAATATTTATAAAAAATTCTGAAATACCTGTTAACATTAGTGAAAGAAGAAAGATTCAAAAACTTGGAGAAACATGCTTACAAATTGGTCAGGTGACGCCTTGTTTTTATTGTTAAAATATGGTGGTGCTGCTGAAGTTCCGCCTACGGTTGAATTGAATGGGAAAGGTAGTAGGCCCTTGAAGCCATCATCAATCCACCTAACCTCACCCACATAGTCTGGTATGAAAAATGAAGATGGAAAACGGTGCCACTCACTTCCTACACAGACCACTGCACCTGCATTCATAAAGACCAAAAACAAGTCGTCATGGATTACCTAAACGTGTGATAAAGACAAGACCATTGCAGGAAAAAGGATTAAGAGGTTCCGAGCCAACGCAAAAAAAAGTTAATTACACAGTCGCTTTTGAGGTTAACTATATTACTGCCTCATCCCGTAACATATATACCAATTCCATTATAGTTTTGGAAAATTATAAAGTCAAAGTTAACTTATTTGCCCATTGTTACTACGAATAGCTGATAATCTATTCGAAAGATTGTTCTTTAGTACAATTTGACAGACTGTGCCAGAATGTTATGACCCCCAAACATTTTTCTATCCATTTTCGCAAGTTGCAAAGCATTGCTTATGATTACAAAGCTATATTATTATAATACTTAAAAGCCATGATTAAAACCAATTTAGGAGGCTGTAGGCACTATATTATTACTTTACCCATTTGAGCTAAAACAGAGCCTGGATCAGCTCATTCATGAGTGGGAATTGCCCTCTTTAGAGGACATTCAACGCATTCTATAAATAGTCAACCATGTATACAAAGCTATGGTTCCTTCCAAACACTATAAATTCATGGTATGTGTATCACGAGTTTATTTCTTGGAACATCAGGATTGCAGGCTTGCAGCACCAATAACTCTATTGAGATTAAAGAAATACTATTCTTACCAGTTCCAGCATCGTCATGATGTTCAAAGTGCTTGTAAATCTCTAAAGGGGCACCATAACCATTTACGATGGAGAATGTCCTAGAGTGAGAAACACACAGGATGAGGCCAATAAACAATGGTCTCGTGAATTTAGCAATCTGCAGAAGCAAGAGGTAAGTTACTACCGTAACCACCAATGAAATTGTTAAACAATGATTCATACAACCACAAACAACTTATGCCTACCTTGTAGAGAAAAGATTGTTCACTACTATAGCGGTCATAAAAGAAATCAGGAAAGCTTTCAATGACAGCTGCAGCAGCAACACATATAAGAGGGTAAATAGGATAAAGAAACCTGCAATTCAAAGAACCATCTAGATAAAGTCAGACACTTCTTGTTAGAGCCTAAACTTCCAACACTAAAACGAAGATCTTCAAAAAATATTGATTCACTAATATATAAATATGATAGATGTATCCGCAAACTGTTTTACGGCGTCAATGAAGTGCCTGTTTTTATTAAATTTAAGAGCAAAAACATTTACTTTCTTATCAGAAAAACATGTAACCCGCAATACTGAGTAAAAATATTTACTTCTTATTAAAGACCAATGACATCAACAATACTCATGGAGAGGTGAATTGTTACAAGAAAATTGAGACACAAAGATGCAGCAGACTCATTGAAAGTGTAGTTTAAGCTCATCAAGCTTAAATAGCAGTAATATGTTTTTTAGCATGTGTTTCAAAATCATTTGGAGAGGCCAACACATACTTACAATGCCCCTAGCATAAAACAAAAGACAAACTCAAAGAAGAGACTGTAGCCACCTTAAGCCATATCATAGACCAAAACCAATATACAAACCAACTATCGCCGGGGATTCCCTGTTATCAGATAAATAACAAAGAATTAGACAAACTGGCTGACCTTTCTTCTTTGTGTGGCTGCAGAGACATGAACGCCAACCAGATATAAACAGGAGACACCACAATTAACAAGTCAGGAGCATACTTCTTCTTTGTAACAGGGAGAGTAGCCACGAAGAGCAGTGCAAGAACAAGGGCAAAATTGAAGTTATTAAATCCATTCTTCAAGTAGTATAATGGTCCTTCTGTTCCATACAGATGACTTTCACCACCTCCCAACACATTATACACCAACAGATTCATAACAGAAGACGTCCATTTTCCATAGTAATGGTAGTCTACAAGTGCCGATAGTGCCTGGACAAAATTTCACACCATTAACATGATTGGACACTTATATAAATATAAGTTTAAACCCCTCAATCCAACAAAAGATGGCAAAATGAGTGGGCGGACGGGTTGGGTCACGGCTCAAAACAAGTATCTTTTGTGCAGGCTGTGTAGCATTGACATGAAACACCTATGTCTTAATATTTTATAAAAGCTAGTGGAAAGAATTAATTATAAAATATTGAGTAATTAATTCTTTCAATAAAACATTTACCATGTTTGCTTTTTTGCTAGTTTTCTCATTTTTTTTCCCATTACAGATAGAACACGACCTAAATCATGTCATTCTTAAGTAAAATGATGAATAATACCACCTCTGATTCCAACAACAAAAAATGGACTTATACAACCAGCGGTAGGTTATTAAAGTCATAACACGAACACGAGAAAATGTAAAAGGAAGCTTACATACCAACAGTGTAAGAGAAATGAACGTCCCAGAAAGAAATGCTTGTTTGAATCTTCTAAGTAGTGAGTACGCCGTTACTGGAAGAAAAGCAAGGATTGAAAATGGCCAACCAAGAATGACACCAGTTGCTGCAACAGCAACAGCTGTGGCATGTCTACCAAAAAGGAACAGAGCTGATGAAAGAGATATAGCATACATCGAAAATGAGCTTGGCAAAAAACCTGCATAGCAAGAATAATTGGTGATGAGAACATTTACTGGTAAAAAGAAGAAAGATATGTTTGAATGAGCTTGCTCCAAAAATCAGTAAGCAGAACTAAACATCATAGAGACCTTCTAGCAGTTAACTATTTAAGAATACAAGACCTTGCTGATGCAGTGAGTGGTACAATTCTACTGCATATCTTTTTAACATCGATAAATAAAATTACGATGTTTCACCAAATATGTGAACATATGAAAGCAACTAAACATATGCAACTTTATGAACAGAAAAGAATAACTAACATATGTAAATTGTCCACTAGCATTTCCACTCATTAACAAACTAAAATTTGCAAGTGTTTTTAGCATCGTTACTGATTACGTAACAAACTAACATTTACCAGTGTATTCACAGATTAGAAAAACCTAACACGTGATAACTTCTGATACAATTGTTTCAACCTGACATGTGTGAACGTCTGATACAATTGTTTTATTAGCTTTTCTGTAGGTTATTGTGTTTGACCAAGTCTTCTGGATAGCAAGACAGAGTAACCAAAATGGGGTACAGATAATGTATAGGATATGAGCTAACAAAAAGAAATATTAACGAATTCGCTTGTTTGATTTGTAGGATGCAAGATTGCCACTTACTTGTGCTAGCGAAAAAGCAACCACTTGTTAAGCACAAAAAGGCAAGTGTATAAAGAGCAAGACGTTTTCCATATTTCCTGGAAATTGCTACTACCAAAGCAGCTTCAGTTATGACAGAGAGAAGGCCAAGAAAGATCCTCACAGCATAGAACACCCTTACCTGAAATGAATTCAAAAATTATTTACTCAACATTCATAAAAATAACAGTCAACAAAGCTTATACATATAACAAATTGAGCAAGTATTGAAATTTGTACTTTTTCCTCCTCGAGCCAACTGAAACACACTGAAGCTGGCCAGCCCACCAAATAATGGAAAAGAATGTACAGATATGAACGCAATGCAAACTGGGAACTGCAAAAACACACAGATTTAATTCTTAAAAAAAATAAAATCCAAAGTATTCCAAAATAAAACCATTAGTAACATTCAGCCACTTCATATAGGCTACAAGCAGTATAGAGCTTGCAATTGTATTATTGTCTATTAATATAGGCAAGGAAATTGCTCAATTGATCAACAACAACAGCAACAATACCCAATCCCGTCTGAACGAGGTAAATTACTCAATTGATCAATTTCACTTAAATTTTGGTCCACCCACCTGATACTAAAAGGGTGTAACACGCACACCATTATCCCATCTGCAATACAAAGCTATCACCACAGTTCGAATTCCCTAAGCTAATTGTTCCAAATGTACATAAGGTTCAGGAGATGATGCAGAGAGGATACCGTATAGCTGCTTACGTAACCTATGCTTGTCTTATCATATGTCACGTCGGATTTATCAACTGCACGCAACTCTCCCAAAGCATGTTAATAGCTAACCAATGCAACTGTTGAGCGATCTGACTAGTAATATCTCATCATCTAATCTAGAAGTTATATACTTCCTATCTGTTCAGGTACTCATTTCTTTGTTTCTAAATCAACTTAAGTGCCGCATATAGTCGATAAACAACAAAAACATATACATTACTCTAGACTAAAGCACCAACTCCATTACTAAATTCTATGCACTCACTGAAACTCATTGCTTATTGCGCCTTCAACGCATCCGAGACCTAGAAAACACTAAACACCGCAATCTAATGAACAAAAATGTAAATATGATGACTACTTCGCGTAACTCTGTCATTATGTGGAGTGTGAGAGTTGAGACAGTGACGGTCTACAAATTCTGGATAATCTACAGTTCCTACTTTTAAGTTCTAAACCTCAACAAATTACAACCACTCGGGAGTGGCCTAGTGGCAAAAGGTTTGCGACTATCATCACTAAAATGTGAGAGGTCTCAAGTTCAATTAGGGAGGGCTTTACCCAGTTTGAGCTTATAACATCGCATAATTTAATAACAACAAAAACATAACATATTTTTAACCCTCGATAAAAAGTCGACTAGTTTGCACATCTAAGGGGGTGTTTGTTTCGGCTTATATAGCTAGCTTATGGCTTATTTGATTTTGAGCTCATGTTTCATAAGCTCGCTTTTTGTGGCTTATTTTAAACTTTTTAGCTTATATAAGTTTATTATGACATAATAAACTTACATAGTTACACAAGCTAAAAAGTTTCAAAATAAGCCACAAAAAGCGAGCTTATGAAACATAAGCCCAAAACCAAATAAGCCATAAGCCGGCTATATAAGGTGGTGTTCGTTTTAGTTTATTTAATGGGCTTTTGAGCTTATTGAGATTTTAATAAGCTTGTAAGTTCATTATTAATAACTTATAAGCTTGTCCACCTGAGCTTATAAGCTATGGCTTATACGCTCATCAACTTGAGCTTATAAGATATTAATAATGAGCTTATGAGCTTATCAAAATTTCAATAAGCTTAAAAGCCCATCAAATAAGCTAAAACAAACACCCCCTTAAACAAAATAAAATAAAGTCATATACCTATACTCCCAAGTTTGAAAGCCAGATTTATAAATCAAGTAATGCAAAGGCTCCCAATAATTAAAAACCTCATCACAATCATGAACTATATTCGTTGTAGCACTTAAATATCTCAACAAACCCAGCGCTAAAACCGGTAACATCCATGACACGCCTTTTTCAACCGGTTCAGTTTCAACCGGTTTTTCAACAGCTGGTTTATCGGTTTTTTTGTAACTGTCTGATGATGTGGATGGTAAGAGTCGATCGAGTTCTGATTGTTTTCTTCGTGTGATTGATGATGACATTGCTTGGTGGTTAAGTTAAGTGTATTGATACTGTGAGTGTGTGTGTGATATTTGCTTTGAAAAAAAAGTGAAAGTATGTTTGCTGGTTACCAATAAAAGCCCACTAATACATTTTGGGCTTAGTTAGCTTATTTGATTTTGGTATTATGTAAGTTTATTACTAAATGGTTAAAGTGTGTAATGGCGTCGTACATTTTTATTCGTTCAAGTATCAGATACGAATGCAAAAAAATACCACGCTACTCATACAACTTTTTGCACCGTTAGTTCGTTAGGCATATAATAGCAATGTATTAGGGCCGTCTCGTGGATTTTAGTGGCCTCGTGCCATTACCACAAAGAAGCTCTCAAACACACACATAATATACATATATATATAACCCTGCAATGTACTCACCCATTTGTTTCATTTGTTTTTTTTAACGACTAGTAGATAGTGATTCGGCCCACACACATCCAATCAAGGCGAAGATGCTTGAACTTCTTAGGGATAAAACCCACTCCTGCTTCTGTCTCATTTGTTTCATTATCATATGTTTTAGTTGCACCGTTAGTTCTTTTGACTAACGACCGTTTATAATTAACTCAAAAATATGTTTTCTTACTTCTTTCTCCATTTTCTTACGTTTTTATCTGTTTTTAGACATTTTCTTACGATTTAGAGACATTTGTCCATGCTAATAATTTTTTTGACCCACAAAATACTTCAAAACCACTTCGATTAGATATTCTGAGGTATTCATTATATCTTGTAATGTAGCAAATTTTGTTAATTGGATATTTTCAAAAGTTATTAAATTTAATTTTTCAATTACTAATCGCAAGGAAATAACTCTTGGAGGTTTTAGTTTGCATGTAAAGTGAATTTTCGTAAAACTATTCGGGTCTTTGTAAAATAAAATTTGGTCCTAAAAAGTTCAAGCAAGCCGTCTAAAACCATAATATCAAAGGACTTTAAGAATTGGGAAATGAACCTTCCGTTGATTGTATTTACAATCTGCGAGGGTTTTGCGTTTCACGCTCTCTTCAAGCTTTTTTGTTATGTGATGGCAAAAGAGTTAGATCAACCTTGTTGGTGATTTTGCATCACCGATATTATTTAAGTGTAATGGATTAATTTAGGTGACCAATGTGTAATCATGATAAATGTTCAACAAGTCGGGGTTGTGTGGAGTGCACACTTGTATGACGTTATTATGATTGCTATTCGAATGACGGTCCGGGCGCCACGTCAGGGTCCAAGCGGCGGCCCTGCAGTGGTCCAAGGCGCCAAATACTGGTCGAAGTGACCATAATCTAAGGTCACTTGGAAAAATTTTATTTGGTATAAAGTGCTATGTTAAAAACGCACTAGAAAATAAAATTTCCGTAATTTAACCCTAAAATTAAACCTGATTTGGCGGTTAATTTAACTGCTATAGCAGTAACCACCATCAGCTTTTGGTCATATATTTCGATTTCGGTTCGTCCATAACTAACAAAACATATTCTCAAGTTCAAATCTGAGTTTTATCCGATTAGAGATTTCGGTAGAACCACCGAAATACTTCAATCTGATAGTGTTTACACGACTCTCAGATTACTGTGATCATAATTTCCTAACAAACCTTGACTTTTACAAGAATGATACCCCAATATGACTGGAAAATGGTCGAAGATGTCAAAAACTGAAAAAGACAAGAAGTAATCCCACAAAGTTGAGTAAAATAACACCCAAACGATTTTGTAAGTTGGTGGAGGAAAAACCTAAAGATGGACAATTTGCAATTTTTTTGCCTTAACCCCACCGAAAATCTTTTGGTAAGCGATACCACATTTAAGCCTTGTTTAATAAAATAAGTGGTGTGAGCCTTTTTCATATGAGCCACTTACTATAGAGAGCACTTTTTGTAACTCCCCCCATTAAACAGGAATAAAGGTTAAGCTCACTCATTAAGTGGCTCATATGAAAACAAAGAAACACCGCCTTAGATATATACTTACTTTATATACAATAAACATTTTTTGACTTAAATGACGATTAATGTATTTGTAATTGTTATTTTTTGTCATTTCAACTCAAGGAAGAGATCGACGGAGATCCCGAACTCTAACAAAAAGAAGGTAATCCTTTATTATGTTATTTTTTTTCCTATGACTAAGGGCATGTTTGGTACGATTGAATGTCACAGAATGGAAATGAAGCAGAGAATGGAATTGTTGAGAAAAGGAATGACTTTAAAGAAATAGAAGAGATTTCACTGTTTGGTAAAAAAAAAGAATAGAATCGTGGAATACATTATATAATTGATTCTTTTGTTTGGTTATTAACATAGAATCAAATTTAATGAATGTAAATTCAAATAATTATTTGTGTTTATTTTTTAACCATAAAATACAATGTAAATTTATAATTTTAATACACCTTAGTATTAATTTATTTATTCTAAAGACAATAAACACGAACCTATGCTATAACACTGTTTCTAATGGTGGTATTTTAAATTTTACATCAGTATATATTTGTCAAAAATCTGCTACATTTATTAATAAAGTAAGTAACCATCTCTTTTAAGCCAATAGGATAGATGAATTGATAGACAACAAAGAACAACAAGTACATGGACTGTTCAAGAAATGTGTACTCGAAGTCTCGAATATGTTCACCTATTGCCTATGAGATGCAGGCAAAAGAGGGCAAACACCAAAAACTACATAAGAACCTTAAACAAAAGAAGCTAAAAGGCAGTTTGTAAAACAAAAGCCACGACAAACTACATAAGAACCTTAAACAAAAGAAGCTAAAAGGCAGTTTGTAAAACAAAAGCCACGACAGCTGACCACTACAAAAAGTTGCTAAGGCACACTAAAACAAATAAGGAAGACCGAGGACAAGAGCAACTCAAACCCACATACAACAAATGGCTTCCAGAACCAGAAATCTACTACCTGGAATCCGAACAAACAATCAAAAAAGTTGAACCAAACTTCAATAACCCATGCCTTCACACGAGAAAACCAGCAGCTTGGACTCGTAGAGCCAACTGTGTAAATGCTCTTAACCATCCAATCTAATTTTATGCTCTAATCTATTGATGTTGTTCTTTTGGTCTTCATGAAAAACTTTAGCCATCAATGTCGATATCAACATTGTGGGTGGCAACAACAATAATGACATCCTGGTGACCGTATGACGAAGATCTAAAATGTTAAAACAAAATTAAATACTAAGATAATATGAACTGTCAATACAAAATTTAGGCTTGGCATTTCATCAAACACATGACATGTGACACAAGACATCAATGTTCATAAACCTACCAAACTGCTCTTTGATCGTAACTAAGCAATGAGATTGTAAAATCATGAAACTGATAGTAAATCAGTATTCAGTTAATCGTGATTCGAGTATAAGCTAACATGGAATGCATAACACATCGTAAAATACTAAATGACGAGCAGTTCAATTGGTAATGTCTAAAAATGAGACAATCAACCACAATGAAGACCAACAACAGATAGATTTGTTAAGAAAACATTTGATTTATGTGTAGGTGGTATTCGATTTTGGGAATGAGCTGAGGTATGACATCCGCATAGAAAGAACGAGTGTGGGAACCCTACACGATCATGCGCGGGATTGCTTTTGTAGCCGTGAATTTGGATAAGGACTATTTTTGCCAAATTGCTATAAAGGACTTACTTTGCAGCCACACTTAAAACCTTAGGGACTATTTTTGCCAACTCGACTTACTTTGCAAATCCATTAACTTAAACCTCAGGGACTATTTTCGCCAACTTGTGAAAGTTGGCAATTAATGTTTGCAATGCAACTGTTGCTCGATCTTTAGTTAATATATATAATTGTTAAAGGTATGAGATGAGTTTTGTTTTTGTGTGAATGTGCCATGCACGTGTGGAGGGTATTTATATCCCGCTTTTATAAATAGATAATAATAGCATTCTCGAATGATTTGAACGGAGAAATTTCTCATGCTTTCTCCGTTTTTTGTAAAGAATCAAAACAGCGGAATGAGAATCCAATTTCAATTCTCTGTTTCCATTCCTCACATCACACAAACACAAGAAACACCCTTGATTCCATTTCTTCCCTTTCCATTCTAGCGTACCAAACATCCCAACTAGTGTACTGTTATTTGTGGACCTATTATTCATTTAGTTACTCTTGATTGATTTATGTAATGACACAACCATTTTTACTTACTAATTTGTATACGTATGAACCTGGCCACCAAGGTTTCATAAAATACTTTGGAGAGAGGATGTTTGGCTAGGAGAGGTCTCAAGTTCAAGTCTCACCCGAGACTTTTACCCTTTTAGGCGATAAAAGAGTAACATGCGGGTCTCAGGTCAGCATGCTGCCCAATTGAATGTCACTATTGTATCTCAACCACTAACAACTAACAAGCCGTTAAAATAATAATAATAATAATAATCATGTAAGGTGAATTTGCAGCACCCACACCACAAAAACGGAATTTAAAAAAAAGAAAAAAAGAATAATGAAGAGGTCAAATGGGCTGAACTGCTTAAATGGGCTGTAAGATTAACAAAATGTATTCAAAACCATAAAACTTTCTAGTTGGTTTATCAAGAATTTTTTTTAGTTATCAATAGATTAAAAAAAAAAAGGAATAACAAAGAGTCTGTGTGTTGGCGCATCTCATTTTGACCCCAGTACAAAAAAAAACCTGTTTTGACCTGTTACCCAACCCACCTATTTCGCAACCCTTGGTGATGAGCATTACGTATATTAACAAATTTAAGAAATGCTGCATCTTTACTAGACTTTCAAGTGAATATTCTTGACGAAATAGTGTCACCTGGTATTTATAAGATGTTTTTGATAATGCAGTTGCTGTGAAGGTACAGAAACATCCAAATATCGACTGGTAGGGGTGGTGGAGCACATAGGAACAGAAGACGGCGGTTCACTATGTAGATTATGTTAATACCGGAAAGGATGATAATGATACTTCTATGTGGTACTGTGCCGATGATCATAATATATGAGGTTTCTTTGGTATCTGTTTGTCCAGTTTCTTTAAAGCCTCCAAAACTTGATTTTTGGATGACATTAGGGATGTATTTAACAGAAACTAGTCTCATGGGTACCATAATTTTTGTATCCGTTATATTTCCTGTTTTTAAGTAATATCCGATGAATCAGTAGCTTCTTCACAGACATGGTTTTGTTACTCAAAAATCTATAGAAGTATAACTTATCTTCTCTATCCGATTTGATAATCGCAAAGGCTCAACATTAATGCGAAGCCAAATATCGACTGTAAAATCCATTTTTATATTAAATGAAGTTATCAAGGAAACTAACCTCAACCTGTGACGAGTGCACTACCAATCTTGCATCCACTTTCCTAGTTGTTGAAAGATGGCGAGCTGTGATAATGGCGATTTGAAGCAAATTTGGTGATTTATTTGGTTAACAAAATCACATATTTCTGTAAAAAGGGTTGCAAATTATAGTTCATAAGGCTAGTCCCAGTCGCAACCTGGGCCGACGACTGGACAACCATCGCCACGCCGCTTTCTCTCCAATGACCGAGATAAACCCGATGCCCCAAATGACTAATTCAAGATTTTTTAATTCAAACATTTTTAACATTAAATTTAAATTTCATTCAAATTAAAAAACATTACATTACGAAATTAAAAAAACATTACACTACTTAATTAAAAAAAAACATTACAATACGAAATTCAAATAACGCTAAAACATTACAAAAACTCTTCATCGCCTTCGCTTCGTCACTATCGACTTGAGTCTCGCCTAGAGAATCGTGAACGCCGCAGTATCCCACCGACGAATTGGCGCAAAGAAGTACACTCTGACCAACGGGTAATACCAGTACTCTAGCATCGCAGCTTGTCGAAAATAAGTAGAGTGATCGGTTATCTCTAACAATTTCTCGTGAATAGCTTCTGCCATACGGAACCGCCGAGAGAATGTTCTTCGTCGAACCGCGGGTTTTCTGAGAAGTATGTCTGCCACTAAACGATTATGAGCACCCTCATGATCCCTAACGTGATGTACCTTCGTCGGGTTTTTGGCCGTGATGCTTTGTAAGCCTTCCAAGCAAAATCAGAAACTCCACAAACTCACTAAAACTTCTTCCTCGCCGATGACGAAGAAGAACCGAATAAATGCTCGAATGACGACATATTAAAATTTGTGTTTCGTGGGTATTTGTTAGAATGGTTTATTGAATATAGATGAGAAATGTTGAGTGGTGAATTGTGTTTGAGGTGAAGTGGGTATTTATAGATGGGTAGATTTGGTTTTAAAAAAAGTTTTTTTTTTTGTTTACCAACGTTCTAATTTTGAATTAATACAAACGAAAGTGACAAAATGGAGTAAATGAGATCGGTTGTCCAAGCACTCGATGTCCTTTTTTTCCCTTGCACAACCGATGTGGAGACCGAACTCCACATTGGCCACAACCGACTTTGAGATCGGTCGAACATCAAATTTTCCGTTGCCCAACCGATTTGAAAAGCTCCACTGCGACAAGCCTAAAAAAATAATACCAAACTTCTTAAAAATGTAAGACAACTTGATCTACTTTTTATACAGGAGTAAGATAAGCTCGAGCTAATTTGAATAGCCATCATATCTAACTCGGCTTGAATTGCTTCGTGTTCATATTATTTTCCATAGTAAAGATAATTTAGTTTGATGTATATAAAAGGTTGAAGGTATACTTTTTGAAGCTTGGACCAGTCTATTCAAGTACCTGAAGCTCGAATTGTTTGAATCAAGTCAATTGAGATAATTTGCACTTTGATGTCGAATAGATTGTGAGTTTTGTCTAAATTAAACCTTTATTGCGGCTCACATAACACACTTCAAAAACAATAAGCAACATTTGATGTTAATCATTGGTTTGCTTGAGTTGTTTAGCCTCATTTTTATTTAGTCTTTCAACAAGTTTTTACATTACAAACTACATTTGCAAAGATAAGCTGCATTTGTTAGTGCCCAAATGCAAAAAAGTAAGAGATTATAGAAAACATTGGCCTTGGATTAAAGAAAGAAAATTTGACAAATAGATTATTTATTGATGGATTAGGAATACAAAAAAGGAACATAACTCATGGATAAACTCCATACTCACAAATCTGTACTGTGATTCCATTACACAGTACAGAAAGTTTATTGAATAAACATATGCCTTGTAAAAAGAAAGGACCATCTCAATTGAACCATTTATTCGAAACATACAACGATTCATCCGTTTCGTGGACAAGGCCATCAGCAATGCACCTACTACACTTACATACATCAACGACCATCGTCCTCAACAACCAGGGGTTCAATCCAAATTTCCCTCGTCAAACACAATAACTCGAAAAATACACGTTAGATAAACATTAAAAGTATAAGCATAACATCGATAGGTTAACCGGTATTTTGCATTCCAGCAGCAATACCCTTCATGGTCAAAATGAGTGTATCTTCCAAACCCGGTGCATACTCACTCTTTGGGTTTAGCTTTGTGAGGTCATCACCCGGTTTGCTACTTGGTTCAGCATACTCTTTGCAGATATGAGGCCTCAATGTGACATGAAAGTTTGGATCACGGATTCGCTTCAAAGTGTAAGCTTGGCATACGTTAAGAGTTGTGATGTATGAGTCACGTAGACGGAGCCTTTGTCTCAAGTAGGGATCACCCTCGAGAAGATTCTTATGACCAGCAATCTATGACAAGAAAGAAATTGTGTTATAATGTGTTATAGATAATGCAGTGGAAGGTGTGAATTAATGCGTAATTTTTCAAAATAGACATTAGAAAAGGGGTTTTTCAATTTTCTACAAATGTCTTACAAACTTATATACCAAAATGACTCACCTATTTCGCAAATTTATCTTTCAAAATAAGCGTTTCGGACATTTGACTTTTTTTGGGTCAAGTTTGACCTTTTATAGTTTCTGCTAAATTGGCAAAAAGTCTCGGGAAAAGACTTCGCCAAAAAAAAAAGTAGGTGAAAAGTATGAACACAAATTTTTTTGGCTCTTTTGTTAAAAATACCATTTGTTATGTGGATATTTGATGGATTTGGGTGTTTGTGCGTCGTACCTTAAGGACAAGATTCTTGGTTTCCTCATAGTTGGCTCTTAAAGATTCACCAAACGACCATAAGTCTTCAGAGACAAGAAGCTTATCGTTCAAAGCAGCAATACCAGGGTCACCCTTAGCAAACACCATTTCGATTAAATCAATGGTGACTCTAAAGAAAGGCCATGTTTTGTACATTTCTTGTAGCATGTGAAGATTCTTGATGTCCTTTTCTATGGCGTACTTAAATGCTGCACCAAATCCAAGCCAAACCGGAAGATGGAACCTGGTTTGAGTCCATGCGAAGATCCATGGAATGGCTCTGAGTGATTCTATTCCGCCACTTGGTTTTCGTTTTGATGGACGACTCCCTATGTTCATCCGTCCATATTCAAGTTCTGGTGTGGCCTGTAAGCATACCGTGAGATAAAAATCAGAATAAAGAAGACATTTGTGTGATATGACAAAGTGAAAAGAAAATACAGAACTGATGATAATGATACTAACCAGTCGGAAATACTCGACAAAACGTGGTTCCTTGAAGACAATCTCACGGTACTGTTCAGTTGCATGAACTGCTATCTCATCCATAAGTGCCCGCCACTCGGGTTGTGGTGAGATAGGAGGGTTCATCCCATGCTCAAGTGTAGCTGCACAAAACCTTTGAAGTGTCCTAAAACACAAATGTTCTTCACCAAAAGATTGCTCAATAACCTCACCTTGAACCGTAACTCTAAGAGACCCGTGAATGGTCTCGGGTGGTTGAGACAGTATAGCAAGATGAGTGGGCCCACCTCCTCGACCAACAGTCCCACCACGTCCATGAAACATTGTAAGCTTAACGCCAAATTCCTTAGCAACCTTAATAAGCTCTTCTTGAGCTTTGTAAAGCTGCCATGCCGCAGTAAGCCTTCCCGCGTCTTTTCCTGAATCCGAGTACCCTATCATAACTTCCTGCTTACCATCAATTCGGTTTCGGTACCATTCGATGGAGAAAAGACGGGCCATGGCTGCAGGAGCAGATTCGAGATCCGCTAGTTTCTCAAAAAGTGGGACCACCCAGAACGTTTTTCACATGGCATTCCCGTTGAAGCAACTCAACCGCTAACACATCAGATGGTGATGTAGCCATGGAGATGATGTAAGCACCGAAACAATCCGATGGAAGTTCTGCTAAAACTTGAAATGTATCCAAAACATCTGCAACTTCTTCGGTTCTTGGGAGATCAGGACCAAATAAAGGGCGTTTACCCCTTAGTTCAGATAAAAGCCATTCTTGTCGTTTCTCTTCAGACCATTCACGGTAAGACCCGATTTGCAAATGTTGAGTGATAGCATCGAGGACATCCGTGTGGCGATCAGATTCTTGACGGATATCAAGTCTTACAAGTGAAAGTCCAAAAGTAGAGACCTGTCTTAAGAAATCCAAAAGGCTGCCATCAGCAATTGCACGATCGCCACAAGCACATAGCGATCTGTAGCACAACTCAAGAGGTTCCAAGAACTGCAAAGTTTTCAAGCAAAAAATGAAATTATGTAAGAAGAGTTTATGACAATTTGAGTAAACTTTAGGACAAAAGGGTGAGGCATACCTGTTCAATATTGGTATAAACCAATTCCTCTGGAATTTCGGACACATCATGGGCTAACAGATGACGAGCTCTTTCACGTGTATTGTACAATTTGTCCCTCACATCACCAAGAATAACACGGTATGGTTCAGTAGGAGGAACCGGTTTCCAGAACTCTGGAGAAAGAATGAACATTAATCATATAATACATAAGCATATCAGAGGCCGCAAAAGGAGAAATTTGGGTGTGTTTGGTGACGGGTCAAAACGGGTAGCTTTTCAGTATGGACTGGTTAGGTTGGTTGACCAGACAAGAATATTGTCCAAAATTTTAACACCTTTGATTAGTTTGTCAGATAGGGTTACACGTATTATGTTATTTCAAGTGTAATCAACCATCTTGAATAAAAAGGATTAAGAGGTTTTATGTATCAAAAAATCTAAAACTAGTTAGACTATTTTCGACCCATTTAACCCACTATATATAAATATATAAGGCTTGACTTTTGGCCCATTTGACCGACTATAACGGGTCATCAGATTTAATCGCAACCATGGATTATAAAAGGCTGGAACTAAGCTAGAGTTGCAGCATAGTCATAATAATTTAAAAAATTGACATTTATTACCGATGTAGTGTTTGACATCACTCTTTGATGATGATTTATGGAGTTCCTCAGCTCGAACACGAAGTTCATCACTACAACGCCACATGGACATCTACAAGAACGATACCATTATTAAAAAAAATGTTTAAAAGAGTGCATAAAGAATGAGTAAGACACCACTGAATTCGCATACCTCAAACATGAGATCCTCGATCTGGGAAAAGTACATGTTTGCAGCCATCATTCTAGCAAGTAAGCAAACATCTCTTGTAACCTCAGGAGTTACCCGTGGATTACCTGCATATTTTTAGCTTTTAGTTAATATATCTTATAGATGAGATTAAAAAATAGCTTAAAAGATATGTAGCAGGACATATACCATCACGATCACCACCCATCCATGAAGAAAATTGGATAAGAGGGGCATTGTATGGGACACGTTCATTGATTCCAATGTTCTTAAGAGCAGTGTCAACACGGCGTAAGAATTTAGGAACACCCTTCCAAATCGTTTCATGGAAGTAACTCATTCCAGCTCTCATTTCATCTTGTGGGGTTGGCGGTGTCCTCCTAATCTCATCAGTGCGGAAAGCAGCTTGAATCTACATAATTTTATAAGAAGAAAAAAAAAAGAGCAATGATTTTGCTGTTCCATGTAAAGTCATAAACCCAATGAACTAACTCGTGTAAATGTCAAAATGGCTTATTCAACAAAGCATGCAAAGAATGTAATGATCGGGGTCAGGTAGGACCTGTTTTTTCTTCTATTTTCTTGACCTTACATACAAATAATATTTTAAATAAGTTAATAAAAAATTATGGATTATATTATTATAATGATAATCTATTTCTTCAAATAAATTGTCTTCAAAACTTTAAGTGTTCTGAATTTAATTTAGGCGACTTTGACCTGCTGGACCAATCTCCGTTACTTTTAATTTAACTGTTTGACCAACTAGCGGCAAAGTATAAACCAAATCGGGCTATTTACCAACAAGTCATAAGTGGGTCACCACTGCCACTTTATTTGATGTGCTACGAATCTTAAGTTTTGTAAATATATAAAGTCTTGATACGTACTTCTCTATGTAATGCCTCATCCAGTTCCTGCTTATCATCAGGGGTGATATCTTTGGCATATAACTGAGCAAGGCAGTTCCGTATCCTGAAAATAACACATCCGAAGCCGGTCCTTAGTTTATTTGATCAAATAGTAAAATAAGAAACTTAGAAACACATGTCAAACTTCGATTATTTGGTTTAAACTAGACCGCATACCTTCCATGCTTCTGAAGCAAAGACCTACGAACAGATTGAGTTGGATGAGCCGTGAACACTAAGTCAACAGTTTGATTCTTGAGCGCATCAAACACTTCTTCAGGGGACTTTTTAAGCTTATGCACAAGTCTCTTTAAAGTTTCCTCAATATCAGATTCGGTCGTTGCAGTAGCCTCGTCAGCAAAATCACCCTTCTTCAGCTTAATCCTCCGACGATAAGCAATCTGAACCTCTTCGGCCAAATTAGCCAAGTTAAGCATGTGAGAGAATGCTTTTGCAATGACAATAGAATCGCCAGGATCTAAACTTGTCAACACATTTCCAAGCTCCTCCAGCTTCTTAGGATCATGTTTTCCTTCATACTCGGCGGAAAGCTCATAACACTCTTGAACCTACACAGCGAAACATTACTCCCTGTTAACTAATGCTTTAAGCTATCCCCTCAAAAGGGGTGTTTGGATGTGCATTTTGAGCATGATTATTGCGAATTTGCGATTTCAATAATCATAATCCAATAGCACAACGCTTTGATTAAAACTATGGATAAGCTAATAAATTTACATTTATCCAATAACCAACTGTCCAGCATCTTCCTTGCTTACATCTAAGTCATGTTTTTAGTCATTGTAAACAATTGTTGATCAAATTGCACGTGCATACCCTTTTCAATTTCGAAATTGATTTGCACACGTTCAGTATTGTTTGGGACACTCTAATACATTAGATATCTGTACAATATTGACTTTCTGTTTTAACTACTTGTACATTAAAGTGGGTGTGCAAATCATCTCCTTTTTCATTTTAGCACTATGATAGTACAAAATTTCTTATTTCTTCTAACTTTTTAAGAGTTTAATGCTAAGTGCATACGCTTCGGCAAGTTTCTAGATCCACCATCTTGTTACACATTTCTAACCTCCCATTTTTTTTTATTTCTTTGAATGGCAATTTCTTTCACATCATATACCACCTATCTCACAAATGCCTCCCGCTAAAAAGCTTGAACCCACATCCTCTAGGTTGGTGGGCAACTCACATACCACTAGACCAAAAGCCTCTGTTCTAACCTCCCAAATATAAGAACCAATAACCCAAAAAAAAACTAATAATAATAATTAAGGTTAAAAAAAAAAAAAAAAAAAAAGGACTTACAGTTTCTTTAAGACCTTCACCATGTAAATCCTGAAGAATATCAAGAAACTTATCTAAAAGCAAAGCATCATATTCAATGAGCTTATCATCTTCAGACACTTTTCCTGGTACCAACAACCTTAATTGTGCATCTATAGAAGCCAGTTTTTCAAAATTCTTGTTATAAGCCATTTTCTAAACACACCCACCAACCAAAGAAAAAGTGATTGTGTTTTAGTATGTTTTTGTGTTGTGTTTGTGACAGTTGGGAGAAGTGTATAAATAGAGAGAAAGTGAGGTAAGCAAGATACATAAGCCGGGCGGAAATATCAGTACCAAAGCCCCTCCTCTTTGGCTTTTTCCACGCCTCCCTTTAATTATAAGTTTGATTACTTTATTTGCGGGCGACGGAAATCTTATAGTTACAGTAAAACCTCTATAAATTAATAGTGTTGGGACCGAGATATTTTATTAATTTAACGAGATATTATTATATCGATAAATTAATAATTTATTAATTTAAAGAGGTTTTACTTATGAAAATTAAATTTACAAGTCTAATATACTAGCTAGTTACAATGTACTCATTAGAGATGAAATAAATTTGAAAAACAAGTTTCAATTAACATTTTATAAATTAACATTCACACTTTATGAAAATAAAATTAACACTTTTTGTTGCAATACGAGAAGACAACTTACAAACTCTTTAG
This sequence comes from Chrysanthemum makinoi, assembly GCA_910596185.1. Taxonomy (NCBI): domain Eukaryota; kingdom Viridiplantae; phylum Streptophyta; class Magnoliopsida; order Asterales; family Asteraceae; genus Chrysanthemum; species Chrysanthemum makinoi. The sequence goes on along the minus strand of OU343222.1, from coordinate 36,813,626 downwards.
TGCAATAAAAAAATTGTAAGATAAACAATATAGATTTGAAGTTCAATAAAAAGCAAGTGATCATGGATTATTTTTTACTAAACAATCTTAGGATTTTGAGTGTATCTCTATCACACACACACATATATACATATATATGAAATTTTAGTAATTATTAATTTATAGTTTCGTTGGGACTTATATATATACACTGGGGTTTAAAAAAATTTATTATCTTATTATTTTATCGATTGGGGTCTAAATTTGTACTGGTTCCAAGTTGGGACCGGACAAATTATTAATTTTATCCAGGTTATTAATTTATCGAGTATTAATTTATAGAGGTTTTACTGTACTCCGTCCGTTCCAAATTATAAGTTCATTTTTTATTTTTTAAAGTTTTTTTTTCTTTCGACTTTGACCTTAATTACAGTAAAACCTCTATAAATTAATAGTGTTGGGACCGAGATACTTTTTTAAATTAGCGAGATATTATTATATCAATAAATTAATAATTTATTAATTTAAAGAAGTTTTACGTATGACGATTAAATTTTTAAGTTTAATATACTAGCTAGTTACAATGTATACTTATTAGAGACGAAAACTAAATTTGAAACACAAGTTCTAATTAACATTTTATGAATTCACATTCACACTTTATGAAAATAAAATTAAAATTTTAGTTGTAATACGAGAAGACAACGCACCAACTCCTTCGTGCAATAAGGAGATTTTAAGATAAACTCAATATAGTTTTGAAGTTCAACAAAAAAATAAATGATTATAGATTCATTTTTTACTAAACAATTTTATGATTTTGAAATGTATCTCTCACACACACAGACATGAATACATATATATGGAATTTTTAGTAATTATTACTACCTCCGTCCTAAAATTATAGTCCCCATTGGACTTTTTTAATCTTTCTTTTTCAACTTTGACCTTAAATATTTTTGTTTATGTTATACAATAGTTGGTGAAAATTATACCAAATGAAAATACCTTAAAAACCCAATCCATTCATATATTTTGTATCAAATATTATATAACACAAACAAAGATACCTAAGGTCAAAGTTATAAAAAAAAGACCGAAAAAGTCAAAAGGGGACTATAATTTTGGGACGGAGGGAGTAATTTATTGTTTCGTTGGGACTAATATATATAAACTGGGGTTTCAAAAAAAATATTATTTTATTATTTTATCGATTGAGATCCAAATTTGTACTGGTCCCAAGTTGGGACAGGACAAATTATTAATTTTATCGAAGTTATTAATTTATCGAGTATCAATTTATAGAGGTTTTACTGTATTTCTTTTCATGTTATATAATATTTGATGAAAAATATACCAATAAAAATGCATTTAAAATCACATACTCATTTATATATTTTACATCAAGTATTATATAACGCTAAAAAAATAATTAAAGTTAAAGTTGAAATAAAATGACTTTGAAAAAGTCAAAATAGACTTATAATTTGAGACGAGGGGAGTAAAATTTTTAACAAATAATACATTTTAGTAATATGTTTTCTGGTAAAATAATTTTATAGAAAACAAAACTTTTTTTTGCGATAGCTTCAAACAATGATAAACTATTTAAACTTTTAAATGGCAATAGCTTCAAATAATGATAAACTATGTTAAAAGTATTAAAGATCATAGACATGCTTTTTAATTATATTTTTTCCTGGATGTTGATGCGCGCAAAACAGTCAAGCTAAATCACTCAAACCTGCCACTTGTGAATGGCAGACCGTAATCAGCTTAAAACTGCTCAAGCACGAATGCAATTTAAGATCAGAGGAATATAGTGTATTCCTGGGTCGTTATGTCCCACGGAGGATGAATTGGTGTTTAAAACAACTTCAGATGATAGAATGATCACTAAGGATAGTGATCAGTAAGGTTTTGAATGGATAATTACCTAAAGGAAAGATTTACAAATAACAGCGACTTAAATGCAAATTAAGAAAATTAAAAAGATAAAAGATATTAAATAAACGCTATCACTATTTTTACAGATTGATGAACGTTTATTTTATAAAACTAAATAACTTAAATAAACTATATTAACTAAAACATAAACTCAAATTATCTAAAAACGTTATTTAAAACGAAAACGAGCGTTATTTACGAAAATGGCGCTGGAGCGCAAGATAAAACGTAAATTTTATGAAATAAAAGGCCTACGAGTGTAAAACTAATTTTATTACGTACTATATGACAAAAGAAAATTTTAGAAAAAAGATTTATATTTTTTTGACTTTTATATTTTTTATTATGAATTAATTACTATAAAACACTAATTAAATGTTTAAAAATACTAAAACTAAGTAGAAAAATCCAACTTTTATAGAAAATACTTTATACTAATACAGATTTAAGAAAAATAGAAAAATTGAAAAAGCTACTTTGAATAAGCTAGAAATAAGCTTAAATGTTCGTTAAGCTAAATGAGACAAGAGGGCTTATGTATTTGATTATGCAAATGATAACAAGAAAGACCTAAGGGCGCTATTGGTACAGTACACACGCCAACACCCATATGAGGAGAGGTCTCAGGTTCGACCACTGCTCTCCCCTTTTGCACAAACATTTTATTTTTGAAAATTTTCTTTTACAAACTTGCTAAGAACATGAAAATAAGCAATTAGTATAACTACAACTTTATCTGAAAATGACTAATAAGTTTTAGAGCTTATTTTTCCAACAGTGGCCTTAAAAGGAAATAAGCACAAGGCTTAAGCCATTTGGCTTATAAGCTAGTAAATTAGCACTAAGGAAATGGGAATAAGTTAATAAACTATTAATAAGCGAATATTAATACTGAAAAAGCTAAACAATCTAGAAATAAGCACTAAACAAGCTATAAATAAGCACAACTGATTACTGTTTAAACAGGACACTCTAGTTTTTACTAGACACCTATAAGCTTAATTTTAAGCACCTAAATAAGCTAGATAACAAAAACAAAAACTGGAATAAGCAAGATGACCAGCTCAGCTTTTCAAAAAGCTAAAACACTCACAGTTTTGTCCACTATAGAGCTTGTGAGAAGCTTATGAATATGGTGACAAGTCACTGCTTATGCAGTTTTACTAAAAAATTGGGACAAAACAAAGGCTTATTGCAGGCTTATCAAATAAGTTGTAAATTAGAAAATTAAGCTTGGACTCTCAAGCCAGCTAGACTAGCTTTCCAAAGAACCAAGTTACATAAGCTAAAGGTTACTAATAAGCTCTGTAGGAGCTTATAAAAAAGACAAGCTCAACTGGTGCACAGGGGAGCTTTTTCAGACAAGGGTCCAAAAGAAGCTACAAAATAAGCTACCTATGAACTAATTTTATAAAAACTAGTATTTTTATATTTTTATTTAGCAGCTAAATATTATTTTCCCAAAAGGGCTTAAGCTAAATCCTAATATGGGATCCTAGACAAAATTATTCATTTTATTCAAAAACAGGTATATGAAAATTTGACTTTTTATAAAAATAGACTAGTTTGACTTTTATGAACTTATGATCTATTCTACTGACTTATTATGTTATTATAAGCTATATTAAGGTGAGATTAAGCTAGAATACTAAGTTTTAAGCTAATTTAGTGAGATTTACAAACTGAAATCCTAACAGTGTACTGCAATAAGAAGTTAAAGGCTATTTTGACTTTTTAGCTAATGAAGACTGACTTATATAACTGAAATGAGTTATTAGACACATGCATGACTTAGAACAACAACAATGAACAATAAAAATACCTTCTAACTCAGTTTAACATGCAGAACCAAACATCCCTTTAAGAGACTGTTATGAAGCTTTTGGCACTGAAACAACTTATTAAACTAAGGGACCTAGTAATTAGCTTATAACAACTATTATGAGACAATATTAAGACAGAATTAACAAATTTTAACTACTAATAATAGAAAATACAAATTTCAAAGTAAATGCTTACAAATGAATTCATGCACAGGATAAGGAACCAAGGACTGAGGATCAATCCTATTGCTTCCCAATAAGCTCTAACCCACTAAGCAATCCAAAATAAGTACTGCACACTTGTCTTGATCATGTTTCCACAGGATTTGTATTTTTTCACTAATTTATTGATAATTTTTGAGAATTTTTCTATTTTGACTATAAACTGGATTTTTTTAGTTTCAACAAGCTTTCAAAAGCTTTACAAGAGCTTATGTAAGCTTGTTCAATTCTTAACAGCAGCTAATAACATCACTTGAGAGTTTTGAGACTTTTGAACTAGTAAACAGGCAAAAACTAAATTCATGTGCACAAACTGGAATTGAAACTGGAAATATGATTTTATTACACTGAAGATGATAACAAAGTACTTAGAAGCTTTAAAATTACACTAGAAGATGAAAACTACATAAAACGACATAAACTAAACTAAGACTACACTACTTGTTCTTCTCTCTGCTTTGTTCTTGGTATTTATTGATCTCCTTTTGTCTCTTGTCGACCTCTGGTCAAATCCCACCTCTTTCCAACTCTCCATTTCATCTTAATCGTACACATGTCAATTTGGCGGGAAAAAGTGGATTAAGCAGGTTTATCCAATTAATGCATCTTGGACTTTGTTGGAGGTGGAGGGGGGTTGGTATACAAGTAGGGAGTGATGTGGAAAGGAGTGGACAGGTGGTAGTGAGCAGGTGGCTTGGAAGTAGTGGTAACAGGTGGAAAGGGGGGAAGGAGGGTGAACAGTGGAGCGGGTTATCTGTTTTTAAATATTGGGTTGGGTTTGGGTGTTGGGCTGGTCGGGTTAAGTTTGGTTTGTTGGATTTGGGTTAAATGGTTAATAACACCAAGGGTCCATTTGGTATAGCTAGTAAACACAAGGACCAATAATGTAATTCAGCCATTCTTGATGGACTGATCCTGTCAACATTCCAAACTTCTTTTAAGGGGCCAAACCTGCCAATAATATAAACACAAGGACCAAAAATATATAATTATTGTATTTTAAAACTTTAAGGACCTTAAATGTAATTTTGGATTTTTGAGGGACTTAAGTTGTAAATTTCCAAAAGTTTATCATAAGGACCATTCTTGTCATTTATTAATAGTACAAGGTTTATTTTGATTATTTTCTTATTTTTAAAAACTTAGGTACTAATTTTGACACTTTTCAAACTTGAGGGACCAAAGTTGTCATTTTGTGATTTTAAACTTTAAAGGATTATTTTGAACAACTTGTGAATCCCAAGGACCTAAAATGATATTTTACAAGTTTTGGAATGACCAGGGACTGTTTTTGACAAATTTTCAAACTTGGGGGACTAAAACTGCCAATTATGCAAACTTGATACGTTTTTCATCAGATTTTGATGTTTTTGCATTTAAAACATATAAAACACTTGTTTGTGATATTTTTATCATTTTGAAGTATTTCTGAGTGTTTTCAGATGTTTTTGGCATTCTAACAGTATAAAAATGATGAGTATTTAGACACTCATCAGATGTATTAATTTTTATTTAACGAATGTTTAATTATGTTTGATGAGAGTAATTAAAATTTATTTAGATAGCTTGTTTGATTTGTAGCATTTGCTTTATTAATTGTATTTTTACATGTATAAGTGTTTTAATGATTACATTAATTCATTAGATGTTAAATATATATGTTCGTGCATAACTTAATTGTACAACATGCATGTATAACTGTATTATTTGATATTAAGTTTGCGATGTCTTAGTTATTTGGTGAAAGAAATGGTCTTCCTCCGCTATATGTAGTTTAAAATAGAATAAAGTCCAAAATACAACCATCGGTTGTCCATTGTTCCGCTTTACATCCCTCTATTTTTTTTTTGGTGCACACACATCCCTTCGTTAGTAAAGTTAGCCACCATGCATCCCTCAATTAGTAAAATCTATCAATGAGGACTAACGGTGCAAATTATTTATCCGTTATCTCCTAACGCAAGAGAAAATATTTTGTTAGTCCGTTTTTATACGTTTTCGTCCATCTTTTTACGTTTTCATACGTTTTTATCCGTTTTTTTATGTTTTCATATATTTTTATCCGTTTTCGTCTCTTTTTTACATTTTAGTCCGTTTTCGTCCTTTTTTTAATGTTTTCGTCCATTTTCTTACGTTTGCGTCCGTTTTTACACGTTTTCTTACGGTTTTATCCGTTTCGTCCTTTTTATACGTTTTCATCCGGTTTTATACATTCTTGTTCGTTTTTATACGTTTTCATACGTTTTTGTCCGTATTTATACATTTTTTTACGTTTTCATCCATTTTATACGTTTTCGTCCGTTTTTTTACTTTTTCATCTGTTTTTGACGTTTTCATCCATTTCGTACGTTTTCATATGTAATATCCGTCTTTATATGTTTTTTACGTTTTCATATGTTTTTATCCATTTTCATCCATATTTTTAAGTTTTAGTCCATTTTTTTTGCGTTTTCGTACGTTTTTTTAGGTTTTTGTCTATTTTTACGTTTTCGCCTGTTTTTATACGGTTCAATCCGTTTTCGTTCGTTTTTCACGTTTTTATCCGTTTTCGTCCGTTTTTATGTTTCCATATGTTTTTATCCGTTTTCGTCTATTTTTTTTACGTTTTCGTCCATTTTTTATGCTTCCGTCTGGTTTCTTACGTTTTCATCCGGTTTCTTACGTGTTCATCCTTTTTTATACGTTTTCGTCCGTTTTTTACGTTTTTGTCCATTTCTTATGTTTTCTTCAGTTTTTTTGTGTTTTTTTCAGCTTTTTTGCATTTTCGTCCATTTTTATACGTTTTCATCCGTTTGTTTGCGTTTTCATCCGCTTTATACGCTTTCTTATGTTTTCGTCCATTTTTATACGTTTGTATACATTTTCATATATTTTCGTCCATTTTTGTCTTTTTTTTTACGTCTTCGTCTGTTTTATACGTAAAAAAACAGATAAAACGTAAAAACAGACGACAACGTATAAAAACGGACTAACGATGCAAATATTTTCTCTAGCGTTAGGAGATAACGGAGAAATAATTTGCATCGTTAGTCCTCAGTCCTCACTGACACATTTTACTAACGGAAGGATGTATGGTGGATAACTTTACTAACGAAAGGATGTGTGTGTGCCAAAAAAATCACATGGATGTTAAACGAGACAATGAACAAACTACAGGGATATATTTTGAATTTTACTCCTTATGATATAAACTTTGGATCATTTGGATTAGGATATACTTAGTTTATTGTTGAATTATATTTCTTTTTTAAGTTATCTAATTACTACTAGTAACTTTACCTTATCTAAACAACATGTCTTTCATTGTGTTTTCTCTTGTAAAAAAGACGTGTTAAATATTAATTATTTTATTTTTAATGCTACATACCAAACGGATAAAAAATGTGTGGTTATCATGTAAGGTACCGGATCTATTAGAAAGAGAATAAAAATAAAAAGTGTGCAAAGCCATTCAGCTCGTGCCACGTGTCCTCCACCCACTCCCTCCTTTTTTTTCTTATTAAATTTGGTTAGAGGGGTATTTTTGTCATTTAACCCGTTTTTCATATTACACCCCAAATTTCAAACGCAAATAACTTTCAAACGACAAACTTTTACGAAAACCGATTTCACCATAATTTTTAAAATTCGATTCTCTTTAATTTGGTTGAAATCTTGATAAATATTTCGAATTTTTTTTTACATATCAAATAGTTCTTGATTTTCTTGATTTTTTTGGCATTTTCAGCCCTATTTTTTACGCTCATAAATGTCGAATCGTGAAAACTTAAAACATGAAAGTTATAGATTTTTGTTCACTCTTTACCCAGAAATTCAAATCACTCAAATTCGATGTCATATGGGTAAGATATAACACGTTAAAGATGGTGTTTTACTCATATTTGTTGCATACAAGGTGTTTGATGAAATGTCTAGCTTAGATTTTTAGTGTTAAAGTTGAGCTAAATGCACTAATTTTTGTCCCACAACGCATCATTAATCATTTTATTAATGTAAGATTCAAAAAGTGATGTTTTTAATAGTTAATGTTTTTAACTATTAAAACTGATGAACCAAAGTGCTGAACTGATGAACCAAATCAAACTGTTAAAAAAAAAAACATAAAAACTAAACTGATGAACCAAACCAAAACTGAAACTATGATTGATGAACCTAACTAAACTGATGAACCAAACCAATAACTGATGAACCAAACCAAAACTGAAACTATGATTGATGAACCAAACCAAACTGATGAACCAAACCAAAAACTGATAAACCAAAACCAAAACTGATGAACCAAACCAAAACTGAAACTATGATTCATGAACCAAGAGAACCAAACTGTCAAACCAAACCAAAAACTGATGAACCAAACTAAAACTGAAACTGTGATTGATGAACCAAAATAAACTGATGAACAAAACAAAACAAACACCAACATGTTAAGCTGAAATTATGATTGATGAACCAAAATAAACTGATGAACTATGTTTGATTTGGTTCATCAGTTTTGGTTTATTTCATCAGTTCATCAGTTTGGTTTGGTTCATCAGTTTTGATTTGATTCATCAGTTCATCAGATTGATGAACCAAGATTAACTGATGAACAAAACGTTCATTTTTATTTTAAATTAACGACTAAAAAAACATCACTTTTTAAATCTTACATTAATAAAATGATTAATGATGCGTTGTGGTACAAAATTTAGAGCATTTAACGTAATTTTAACACTAAAAATCTAAGCTAGACATTTTATCAAACACATTGTGTGCAACAAATATGACTAAAACGTCATTTTTAACGTGCGATATCTCACTTATTTCATATCGGATTTGAGTGATTCAAAAACTTGTGTAAATAGTGAACTAAAATCTACAACTTTCGTGTTTTAAATTTTGCGTAAATCAACCTTTAAATTAGATAAAAGTAGGGTCGAATATGCCGAAAATTTCAAGAAAATCATAACCCACTTGAAATCTTAAAAAAAAAATTTCCGATTTATATATCAAAATGTATATCAAATTAAAGAGGATTAAATTTTAAAAATTATGGTGAAATCGGTTTTTCGTAAAAGTTTGTCGTTTGAAAGTTATTTGCGTTTGAAGTTCGGGGTGAAATTAAAAAAATGAGTCAAATGTCCAAAATGCCCTTTTGACCAAAATTCTGTTTGAAAATTAGGTGGGACACATGTCACATCGTGGATGGCTTTCTAGACTTTGTAAATTATTACACTTTCTAGAGGATCGCTACTCTATCATGTAAAAGTCATTTTTATATAAGCTTTGTTAAATTTTATGGAACTCTGCTAAGAAGAGTTGTCAACAAGATCAATTTACTTAACAATAAGCACATGTGGAATAAACTTGCGCCGAAGAAGGTGAATGTTTTCGTATGGCGAGTTTTGAAAGGAAGACTACCGGTCCTTACAGAGCTTGATAAGAGAGGTATTGACTTGCATACTCTTTTATGTCCTTGTTGTGGTAATAATGTGGAAACAATCAATCATTCTATGTTATTATGTGATATGACGTGGAGAGTATGGGAGAAAGTATTTAATTGGTGGAAGTTCGGTTGTGTGGACGTGTTTACCATAAGTGAGTTATTTAGACATAACGGTATCGGTTCGCAAACTAAGGAAAACAAAGCATTGTGGCAAGTAGTGGTTTGGGTGACGGGATATTTCCTTTGGAAAGAGCGTAATAACCGGGTCTTTCACGGGAAAATAGCTAGCACAAACAAGATTTTTCAAGATATTCAATTGAAGAGCTTTCAATGGGTTACGAGACGGTCTAATAAGTATTCTTGGTGTTGGCAACAGTGGCTTCGAGAACCCTTCAAATGCAAGCCAAACAGTGCTGCAGTACAGTAGCAAATATGTTACGTAGTATTAGTTTTGGCTTTTGAGGCATGATGGGCAAAATAGAATGTATCAGTGGCTTGTTGTTTAGTTGTGAAGCCTTGAGCATTATTTAATGTATGGTAATATGTCATTTTGTAATATGTAAGGTTGCTAGTGGGAGTGTGTCATGTGATGCTTGGGGCATTTTCTTTTCTTGAGCTTATTCTTCCTGTCATCTTGTTGGGAGAGTTTGCACAAGATAAAGTTTATGTAGTCTCTTGAGCATGTGTGAATTGTCTTTGTATCTTTTATGTTTTTGTTGTTCAATAAAGTTACTTGCCTTCTAAAAAAAAAAAAAAAAAAGCACATGTTTTTATTTTAATCAATATGATGTAGTTTGAATATATTCAAAACAATAAAACATAGTTTCAAGACAATTATATACCTAAGTTTAGGTTCATGACAATCACATATTCATCCAGGGTCATATTATACAAACCCCCCATATGATGTGACATAAGATGGGTTTTGGTCAAAGATGCCTTTTGTCCATTTGTGTTTGTAGTACAACACAATTTTTGGTCGGTTTCTGTTTCGTATTTATGAAAGTTTTAAGCGTTTGACTTATTAAACTTTATATTTTCTGTTCCGTACTTTCAGGTTTATAGTTTTTTGATATAAACAAAATTATAAAAATAAAAAAAATAAAATAAAAAACACAAAAAGGGAGTGAAGGTGCGCTTTATAAAAAAAGATGGGTGCTTATAACTTGTCCCATTCATTTAAAGAATTCAGCTTTTCTAAAGTGTTCACTATGGTAGTAATGTAATTTATTGAAGTTTCTAGTTTGAACTTGAAAAGATAACTAAAATTATATTTTGTTTTGATTGCAAAGTTTTTCAATTGGTGAAATTTTATATTAAACATCACTTCATATAGCTATAAATATAAGTTATATGTTTAATGGTGCATTTGTTATGCTGCCGTAAATGACAACGGGTATGAGTTTGATAGTAGTGATGGGTCCCTCACCTATTAAAGATACATATCTAGCTCTCTTGATATATATGAAGTATGAATTATATTTATAATTTATTACCATAATGGTGGGCCCATTTATCTTGAACAAATACCTTTAATCACTTTTATAGTCATAGTCCCATTCACATAATGGAATACCAAACGCACCCTAAATTCTAGCTAGCTTTGTCAAACACATTATTATATGGTATATGTTGCTAGACAATTTGATGATAGGCCTAAAATATAAGTACTCAAACAAAAAGTTTTAGGCAACACTTTTTTCCTGTCATTTTCACTTGATAAGTTGATACTCGGTATGAGATAAAAAAAGAAAGCAAAATAAGATTGATGGAAAAGGAGGTTTATAGTGGAAACAAATATGAAACATATATTTGTAGAGGCAAGGGCGGAGGTATTAAGGGACCGGGACCCTAGGTCTAAGCTCGTTAGTGTATTTTTTCGCGATTTCATATGTATTTCCGGAAAAATATTTATTTCGGCCCTCCCATAAAAATTTTTCTAGCTCCGTCATTGTGTAGAGGATAACTTGGCTATATAATTTTTTGTAGTCAATTGATTACAATTTTTCACATAAATTATATAAAAAAGGACTCAGGAACTATTAAAAAGACTCAGGAACTCGCAAAAAGACTCAAAGATCCACAAATTATAACACAAATTATAGAGAGTTGGCTATAATACAATTATAGCTAATATATTAGCTGTAACTCTCAAATATTAAATTCAAATATAATTGGAAGGTCAAAGTATACCATGAACAATCAGAACCAACATAAATTCTCAAGGGAATATGCTTAGCAAGATCCAATTCTGTTTCATTTTGATTCCATGCAACAGTTTAATGGATGTTATATGTCTTGCCTTTTTTTGCTTAGTTATTCTCACGTCTAAATAATCCGCATTTAATGGGTATACAATTATGCTTGATAAATAATTTCGAATAATTTGACCACTAAATTTGCAAAAGCATCTTCGGAGCAATAATTGAATGGCTCAAATCAAAACAACTTTTTTTTATTTGAGCTATTAGATCAAATCAATGACTCGTAAATGCCCAACTTGAGTCAAGTTAGTTATCTCAACTTGAGAGGATCTCTTTCCAAAATCATCATCCCTCCATTATTATACTAACCTTTATATGTCGTGGAAAACAATGTTGTATTTGCGCTTGCGAAAATGATGTCGTTTGATTCTTTTATGCTGTTTTGCGTTAGACATCCTCAATAAAACACAAATACAACACATAAAAAAAAGAAAAAAAGAAAGAAAAAGAAATGTCTATGGCTTGGTTAGTGATTTTAATGCCAAATGCCAAAACTCAAAGAAAGGGGGTGGTGGGTAGGTTGTTCAAGCCATAAGGGGGTGCCATAGGCTATAAGAGCCTCGTGTGGTGAAAAGCCATACTTCTTCATTTGAGTCTCACATGGTGTCACATCACTATAACACAACCCTTTCAACAACTCACTTACCATAACATGCCAAAACTTACTCATTTTGGTACTATCGCTTACAATTTAATTTTTTTTTATATTTTCAAACAAATAAAATTCATTCATTAAAATAAAAATACAATACATCATATTAAAAAACATGTGAAACATAAAATAGCGATATGAAAAGAAAAAGAAAAACGATACAGAAAAAAAACATACAACACATAAAAAAAACATACGAAACTTAAACATTTTATTGTCCGGATTGATGTTTCTTCATGATTTCTTCTTGTTTTCGGCGGATGAAAGCGGCTTTGTCCGGTGTAGTCTCGTCAAGATCAATCATGAGAAACTTCAAAACTTTCATCCCCAAGGTCTGCAGTTCTTTCTTTCTCCTCGCCTCGTACGCGAGTGTTTGAGCTTTGGCTTTCCGCATATAATTTTCTAATAAAAATCTCGAAAAGGTACTCGTTTGACTCTCCCCGAAGCTAGCCCCGACGCTCGACGTTAATTAGGGAATCTATTTTAGGTAACCGCATTACGTTAAACTAAACCGAGCTTTTGCCTTTATCACTATTTTTATCGACCATGACTTGATTTGATATCGTTTATTGGTTTTTATGATTTATTTTATTATTGTATGAGTTATCGTGTGAGTTTTAACTTTTTTTTATATGAACTATTCGATTCGGCACTATAAAAGCCTAAAACAAGAAATAACGTAACTTTTATACCGTAACTTGAAAATTGAAAAATAAATAGTCAAAACTCGTGGAAAAACATAAATAAACATAATAGAAAGTCGAATGAACGTCGTGGGACACTCGTAGGACAATATATGAGCTCGGGAATGGGTAAACGGGATAGTTATGAAAAATTACGGCTTCGGCCCCTCCTCTTTCTCCTTGGCCGACGACCCTCCCCTCCCCCATCATTTTTATTTTGGTCCTTGTGACCAACTATACAAAGCCTCACCCTCCCTCATTTTTACACTTTCATTTCTCTCTCTAAAAACACCTACACATCACTTTCTCTCTCTAATATTTCTCTCTCCTCCAACTAACCAAACCCTAACCCTAATTTACCACCACCATCGCCACCTTTTCAGCCAAATTCCGGCCATTTTCCGGCAAGTGAGATTACACCTCCACCACCATTAGATAGATCTCTCTTTCCTCTTTCCATCCATGTATATATCTCTTATAGAAGCCTACATTAACACCTCCAAATCTTACAAAAACTATTCGTGATTCTAGGGTTTTCATTAAATCTTGTAGATCGAGGTTGGAAAGGGTAAATGGTACATGGGTCAAGCTTGTTTAAGCTTTGACAAGCCACGTATGGCTTTTTTTTGGCTCGACCATGGCTCGACCATGGTGGGTTTTGGGTGAAACTTGTAGGGGTGTTGATCGGTTCGGTTATCGGTTTGTTCGGTTCGGTTAATTCGGTTAAATTTTTTTTAGCTCAACCCGAGAACCGAACCGAACCAAACCGAACCAAATTCTAATTCGGTTTTCGGTTCGGTTCGGTTTAATTCTAATTCGGTTCAATTTTTGGGTTGACCCGAATAACCCGAATTTCACTACTTTTTAAGAAAACAAATTAATAATTACATAAATATTTAGCAAAAAAAAATATTTCAAGCATAAAAAGTGTTTTATTATATTATGATAACCTTTTAATAGTATTTATTTATATATAAATATACATAAAATATATAAATATATAAAAAATATATATATTTATATGAATTCGGTTTTCGGTTCAAACTGTCAAACCCATAACCAACCCGAGAACCGAATTAGTAGTTCGGTTCGGTTTTAGCAAATTCGGTTCGATTATTAGTTCGGTTCGGTTATTTTCGGTTCGGTTTCGGTTTTCGGTTTATTTGGTCTTTTCGGTTTTTTCGCTCATCCCTAGAAACTTGGGTCTAAAACTAATCTACAACTAATAAAACATATAACTAGTGGTTTGGTATCATGTGGTGTATCATATTGTTGTGTTTTTGCATTTTTGTCAATGTTTCGTGTTTTTGGTTTAGATTAGTTGATGGGTTTGATGTTTGGATGATGATTGGAGGTTGATTGATTGTGTTTGGTTGTTGTAGAAGCCATTTGGGGAGTGTTTGGTTGTGTAGTTGAGGCGTACGAGCCACAAAGACCCACGTTGGGTCGTGGTATGTGGCGTACGTGACCCACATGGACCACGGGTCCGGGTCGGGTTGTTGTGGCATCTTGTTGGTTGTTGTTATTGGTGTTTGGATGAGACGCGTGGAGTCGAAAAGCTTCTAGAGCTTGTTTGGTTCACGTGTTCTTAACCTTGACCGTGTCATGACCATTAGGGTCATAACATTGGTTACGGGTATATTTGGTAGTTTGATTGGATGGCGAGATTGTTATGGGTTGATTGGAGATTGAATTGCGTTATTATGACTTTTATTTGGACTTATAATATAAATTGTCAACTTTGAGCAACGTTGGTGTTACTTTGACTTTTTAGTCAATAGTTGACCCCGACAACGCCGTAACATGGACTTTAGTATATATTGGACATAAATGGTGAAACATAAATAATGAAATGCTTTTATACCAAAACTATCGATAACAAGACTTGTCTTGTTATTTACTATTTTAAATGGGAATTAACGACTAAAAATGGAAAGGTTTTCTAAATAATAAGTATTTAATGTTTCGAGTGCACGTTTATCGAAATGTGCCATTTATGAGCATTTAATACTACTTTCAAGTATTCATTTATTTACGTTGTGTGCATGGGTTACGGATAACCTAACATTAATAGTGTCGATCCACGTGGATAACAGACTTATTAGGTTGACGAATCTAATAAGAGCCCGTTAGGCACGTTGGATAACAATATTAATGGGTGAATTATCCTTATGACTTGTTAGGATGCGACCGGTTTATGGGATAACAAGTGACACGAATAAATAATTGAGTTTATCGAGTTGACGAATTCGATAAGGTCTACTATTTATTCCGAAACTTATTGGACTATGGAGCTTATCGCTTAGACGTCTCATTGTGTTGCATTGAGTCAAATTATGCTTATTTGAGTGCATTCATGATATCATGTTGAGTCGATACATACACACGATGATACCAAACGCTAGGACTAAACGGTGAAACATGACATTTTTGGAGATAAAGAAAAGGAATACATTGGGGTAGATAACGTTGATTTTGGGAAATATATATTAAAATTGGTTTACATTAATAGGTTTTGCCGAGTCGATAGTCGCTGAGCCGTGATTAGCTGTTATCTTTTTGCTAGTGTTTGTTTATGCGTTGCTTGTTTGAGGTGAGTTTCATAGCCCCACTTTTATCTATGTTTTTAACTAAATTGGGGTGAGAATCATGCTACTATTTTTGGACCTTCTAAACTATTTAGATTTTCTTATGTGCTTGACTGACTAGATAGATATGTGGTAGATGTTGCCTTAATCTAGGGTAGCAATCCTAATTGCTATAGCACCTAGGGTAGTAAACCTAATTGCTATAGCACTTGCCTAGCTAAGTATAGACTTCTACCTCGACCTAGTCCAGGGTTAGCAATCGTTCTAGAATTTGCTACGACTGTGCTGGCTATAGTCGCTAGGGGCCCACTATGACGTCGGATATGATATTGATGATATGTGATTGATGTGTATCTATCTTAGGTCTCGCATAGCAAATTAACTCTTATAGGTCCACTATTTTAAACTTGAATTTAAACCTATGAACTCACCAGCGTTAGCTGACCTTTTAGCATGTTTTTCTCAGGTATTTAAGTGATGTTTGGAGTACGTGTTCTGTGGAAGCTTGGCAAGGAGGCATGGTTCAAGGATCATAATCAAACTCTGATAATTTATGGGGACCTATTTTTATAAATCATGTTTGGGCCTTTATTTACATTTTGAGATTATTGTTTTGGATAATTAAATTTGGGATTGGTTTTGAATGATAATATGACTATCTTGTTTGCTATACTTGTGTGAGATACCAATCCAATGTAACGCCTCAAAAACTTGATTAAGTCTTCTGCTGTACCGAGATTTGGGGGTGTTACATATTGGTATCAGAGCCCAAGGTTATAGAGAACTAGGTATTTAATAAAACTTAAACTATAACCACTTTTAAGAAAAATTGATCCTCGACCGACGCATGCCCGCCTGCCAAGCCGAAGCTTCCTTATTTGATTATGGTATAAACTGCGATTTGATTATTTGAGATGTTATATTTTGAGATATGATTATTGATTTTGGATAAATGTGATTTGATTGTCGAGATATTATGAACTTGATTGGATTATCTATATGTTGTGATTTTGGGATTATGAGATTGATTATATGATTGATTTGATCTGGGATTATATGATGCGTGGATTATGCGATAGAACGGAACTGATGTGTTTTATTTAAAGGCATATTTTGAGTAATGCGGTACCTCTATTTCAAAGTTTTCAGTATGTTATATATGTCTTGGTTGAGTTGATGCGCTATTAGAACTAGTTGTTTTCAAACACTTATACCTACCATATTCCATTGTCACAGACCATGCCTTCACTAGCTTATGATGTGTCTAAGGATGTCCTTGCTGCTGCTAGTTCCCTAGCATTGACTCTCATGACTGTTGCGCAGGGTGATCCCTATGAGATTGCCTGTCACTCTAGTTCATCATCATCTGATCGCCCTAGCTCATTTAGGCAGCTCACATTGCATCAGGTCCTAGCACGAGCCCAGACTCCTAGTTTTACTCGTAGTACTACCCGCATGTCTGTGCGACCACCATCATCACTTATTCACCTAGCAGCCCACTCTCTTCTGTCATCACCACCAGCATCACCATGTCTTAGAAGACCTAGATCCCTTACTGTACCACCTCAGGATTCACCCACACAGATACGCCGACTCATGGACTCTCCCTCTGAAGATGAGGGCGATGAGGAGCATTAGATCGACGAGGAGTATGTAAATGAGGATGAGGATCCTCAGGAGGAGGATGATGGGGATATCCCAGAAGGGGGGGTACTCCACCATTGCAGAGTCCTGCACATTCTGCGCATTCTCCAGGACCAGGCTCTCCCTTACCTTTGCCTGAGCCTGACTCTCCTGGGCAGCCTTTTGACATTGACTCACTGTCTTAATCACCTTATATAGGTAGCCCCCTAGGTTCAGATATACCATCGAAGATTGCTTCAGAGCCCGAGGAGTATGGGGAGACGGGTCTGATTTGGGAGAGGATTACATCTCAGGGTGTTAGGCTTAGTAGGTTGACATATCGATTAGTTGGAGTATCGAGGGCTAGTGTAGAGGATTTGAGAGCAGATATGGGAGCTGTAGTTAGGAGGACTACGATTCTGAGAGAGGGCATGTCGGAGCTCCAGGAGCAGGTAGGGGACCTGCTAAGAGGGTTCGCGACAGCCCGAGATGCAGACAGAGCGCTATGGCGCATGATAGGCAAGTTGGAGAGGGAGGTCGTGGATCTGAAGAGTGATCGTGACGCTCAGCGTGTTGAGCTTTCATCTCTATGGAGAGAGGTTGGCGATGTTAGGAGATCAGTTAGTAGTATTCGTGATCGTGGCTAGATTGTGTTAGATTCATGGCATTGTACCATCTTGAAACTAAGTAGTTCTTGGTTCGAGATGTAGATCTATCCTAGTTATCTTATTAGTATCGTTGTTAGGATCGTTTTTGAATTCTCCGTATCCTTTCATGTATTCCACTTTGAAACCTATGAGTTATGGTTATTAGAATGTGCATCCTTTAGTTATGATTTGGTCTCGAGTTGTTTCGTTATGGTATAGCGTTATCCTTGTTAGCCTTGATTATGTATTCGAGCGTTACCCAACCCAGTCTTACGGAGCGTGAATTGTGAACTTATGAAACTGTTATTCTTGCCTTCAGAATGATGGCACCAAGACGAAACCCGCCTAGGACTAACCGAGCAGCCCCTATTGTTGTGGTTGCCCCTGTCCGTCGAGGTCGTCGTCCGACCCCGACCACTCCACCTGTTGAGAACCAGAACACTGATAACCCAGCTGTAGAAAACCCAGATGTCAATGACCAAGCTGAGAATGGTCCTGTTCCACCCAACCCGCAGCCTTTAAACCCAGCCCTAATCGACCAGCTAGTGACACAGCGTGTAACTGAACTGCTAGCTGAGTCTAATCTCTCTAACACATCTAGTGGAACCCCACTGCTTAATCGAACTCGAGGTTGTACCTATAAAGAGTTCCGATTCTATGGTCCCATCGAGTTCGGAGGAACCGAGGGAGCGGTTTACCTAACTAGGTGGATGGAGAAAACTGAGTCTGTGTTTACCGTTAGTAACTGTGAAGAGGATTGTAAGGTTAAGTATGCAACGTTTACCTTGAAGGACGAAGCGTTGACCTGGTGGAACAACTATCACAGATTCGTAGGAAGTGATGTAGCTTATAGCATGACTTGGGCCCAGTTTAAGGCTCTCTTGATCAAGACTTACTGTCCTAGGAATGAAGTTAAGAAGCTAGATATTGAGTTCTGGAACCATAAGGTTAAGGGTACCGACATGACGACTTACAATCGTCGTTTCCAAGAGTTGTCGCTGCTTTGCCCTAAAATGGTTCGCACTGAAGCCCTTAAGATTGAGAGGTATACTGATGGATTGCCTTTAGCTACTAGGAATGATGTCATCGCTGCGAAGCCGGTTAACTTGCATGAGGCAATTACCGTGGCTCAGCGTTTGATGGAATATTATGTGTTAGAAAGAGGAGACAAGGGTAAGAGTGATAGGAGTGATAAGAGGAATAGGAATGAGGTTGTTAAAGGGAATGGCAACAAACAGCAAGAGACAGCCATGGTGTTCGCCATAGAAAATGGAGAGAAAAAGAGTTATGAAGGTAGCAAGCCCCTGTGTGGTCGTTGTAATCGACACCACCATGGACCATGCTCAATGGTGTGTAGGAATTGCTCTAAGGTAGTACACATGGCCAAGGACTGTAGGTCCCGTCCCCTTGTTGTGGCCCAAAATGCACAAGGAGCGGATTGGAAGGCCAATGTCACCTGTTTTGGATGTGGAAAGAAAGGGCACTACAAGAATGAGTGCCGAGAGCCGTGGGTGAAGGGAAACCCCGGTAATGGAGGAGGATTTGTTAACTGAGGTGTGGGAAGTAATGGCTTAAACCCTGTGAAGCGAGAGGTTGTGGAGAATCAAGGAAATCAGGGTGCTAGGAATCAGCAGAGAGACATGGGAATAACGCGTGCGTATGCTATTGGGAAGGAAGCTGGTGAGGACCCTAACGTAGTTACGGGTACGTTCCTTCTCAATAATCTCTATGCTTCCATACTGTTTGATACTGGCGCTGATATGAGTTTCGTATCCACCAACTTTATGCCATTACTAGGAATTTCCCAAACACCTCTAGGGTTCAGTTACGATGTGGAGTTAGCTAATGGAAATAGGGAGAAGATAGACACCTGATAAGATCAAATAGTCCTGATTATTAAGTGTCAATTTCCCCCAATAATGCTTGTAATTTATATCATTTATATGGATTTACGCTTGTTTTCCATTGTTTTCCACTTTCAGGTAAATTACGAGCATTGGAGCTAAAGAGACGTGGAACTGGAGAAATATCTAAAGATTTATCATAGTATGCTGAATTTGAAGAACTTACGGCGTAACTCATCTCTCACATTACGCCGTAACTAATGCGTGACTCAGAATACCAACTCATCAGAAGGTCACGGCATAACTATTTTCAAAGGCTATGACGTAACTACATTAGGTCAAATGAGGATCCACGCCGCTGATAACTACGCCGTAAATATTACACCAACTACGGTGTAACCAAGTTTATTGAAGAATACGGCGTAACCATTAATAAGGTTACGCCGTAACTAGCAGATCTAGTGCAAAATACGAAGGAATTGATGGTTACGGCGTAACTCTTATATTAGTTACGTCGTAACCCAGATCTGGCCTATAAATAACCCACGAATTCCAGCATTTCTAATCATCCCATTCCACATACAACAATCAGAGAATGTGGGAAGAAGCTAAAGGCAGGTCTAGCGGAGAAATCACTCCCCTACAATAAGCATTAGCATTTTATCTTTTCTTTACTTTCGATTCATGTATTTCGTAACCTTTAATATTGAATTGATTTGTATGGTTAATATGAGCGGCTAAGCACCTCTTGGTGTTGGCCTAGTTATGATTCCTTAATTGTTTTGTCTTTGTTTACTTTACTTCCGCATAATTATTTCTAAGTGTATGCATGCATAGTTTATTGGTAGCTACCCTTGTTTCGGTAGTTTTGAATGGCGGTAGAGGCCAATTTCCTAGGAGATATGACCAGTTGACCCTAGGTGAGCGGACTGAGACGGGAAGGGTAAGATATGACCAACTGACGACCCTTTCTACTTGTGCGATTTGACCAACTGATCACCTACCGTTTGGATGAACTTAAGAATTAGGGGGTGAGTGTTTAAGTTGCTAACGCCCGGGAACTCACTATTATAAATCTAGCATGTAGCGGTACTTAATGACTTGGTTTATAGGACCAGGAACAACAGGACTTATGAGGGGACACCTGACTTCTCATATGGTGGCATCTTTGCTGATAGGTTAGGGAGAATTGACCAAATGTCGTCCTCTCGAATTTGACCCCACCTGAAGTAATTGGAAGTAAGTAGACATAGGCATTACTAGCTAGGAGGAATAACTAGGTTAGCACCACTCTCCTCTATTGATTTATCCTTTACCTTCTATCTGCTTCTTATCTGCTTTAGTATTTTAATAATTAATATCGCAATCATATTAAAATCCGTGACACCCAGACTTAGTAATAATCTAACACACATAGCTCTTGGGACGACCTCGGTTTTACCAAATACTACACTACACACGATAGGGTACATTGCCCGTTAGTGCATTAGGGTAGACCATAGGTATAACGAGTAATTATAAATATTAAAACCTGGTCAGTAAAACCTGCATCAAGTTTTTGGCGTCACTGCGGGGGAGTTATATTAGGATTGATATTAAGTCTTTTATTTTCGTTTTGTTATTCTCACGATCATTATTCAAGTTTTCAGCTACCATGGAAGTCGTTAACATCAATGACCTCACTCTTGAGGAATATCTGGCGTTGACAAGAGCAGAACAAGGGCCAAGTCTCGTAAGACCGGCGATTGGAGCGGATGTCCATTTCGAAATTAAAGACCAATTTATGAGGGAGCTTCGTGCTAACCCTTTTTTAGGAAACAGGGACGAGGACGCATATGAGCATGTTGAAAATGTCCTATACATCGCTAGCCTTCTCAACATTCCAGACGTGTCTCATGATGCTATTATGTTGAGGGTGTTCCCCATGACTCTTACTGGAGCCGCTAGAAGATGGATCGAAAGATTGCCCGCCGAGGCAATTAATACTTGGGCTCTACTTAAGAAGCACTTTATTCAGAGATATTGTCCGCCGTCAAAGATTTCTAACAGCTTTTGGAGATCCATAATTTAAACAAGAAGCGATGAAACATTGTATCAAGCTTGGGATAGATACAACGATCTCCTGGACAATGTCCTACACATGATCCGAACAGCCCGACAAAAGGTCAACATCTTCTACAAGGGAATCAACATAACTACAAGACAAATCTTTGGATTATCAAGGACCTATTCAACATGACGCCTTGCTATAGAAGCCATTCAAAAATGGCGATCATTCTCAAAATGGCACGCGTGGAGGAAGCAAAAGAAGCCCAGCGGAGGTTTTGGCGGAATTAAAATCGCTAGTAAAATTGAAAATCTAAGTCGAGATATCTTTGAAAGTCGAGAAACCGTTCATGCCATCCAAGTAGGGTGTGAAAGCTGTGGGGGTGGACATCTGACAAAAAATTGTCCTCACATCGACGAAGAAGATATAATTGAAGAAGCAAAATATGGAGAAAATCGACCGTTTTACGGAGATAATCGAAATAATAACAGTTACTGTGGAAATTACAACTGTGGGCCTTATGGAGAAAGAAAACCCAGTCTTGAAGAAACAATTAACAAATTCTTGGAAAGTTCAGCCCAAAGACAAAAGGAGCAAGATGAGTGGTTAAAGAAATTCCAGAAAACAGCAGCGAAGCCTTTCCCACAGCACAACCCTAAAAAATCTTGAATCTATGGTGGAAAAGCTTAGTGAGAAAGTAAGTATGAATAACAATAAACCAGAAGGATCAAAACCCACTATGGAATATAAGGTGATTTTTGATGATAATAACTCAAAGATACAGGGTAATTCTCACACTGAAGATGCGAATACTGGTGAAAATTCCGTGAGCGGTGATCTTGAATTCGCCCGTAACCAATCGAAGATTCACGGTAACCATGTTTTTGATAGCAATCAAGGAGTTGCCGAGATATCGATAAGAATGACTCAAGAGAGTTCGCGTAACTCATGCATTCGCGAAGCGTAACTAGGATACATGGAACAACTTCCTCGAAGTAGACGAATCAGGAACACAGGTAATTAACGGATGGTCCCACGACATTAAACTATGCCCTTTGTCCCCATCTAAAAAGAAATATCACTGGTGCAAGGCTATTCCCGTAACTAAGGGTAATCGTATGATCTATGGGCTTCGTGCGACCCTAGAAACGAAAATTGTGACGGAGGAGTCGATAAGGGTAGGATCAAGAATAACAAATTTATGTGGGCTGCATATACTGATAAAGAAGATTAGAAAAACTCTCCTTCGAGGAAGAAGAGGAGGCGCCTATCACTCATTGGTGCACTCCAATAATCATAACTGACGATGAAGCCACTCGTGCATGGCCTACGTGCAACCCTTTCCGCGAGTATTGCAACGATGGGGATAGTGAAAAAGGAGAAGAATGGACGTGCCCTCACGAGCTTGAAAGACACACTATCAAGTTTGGTAATTTGATATTTGGCGATTGGTACGCAATACAATTCGGAAATGCTAATATTAACCCGAATCTTCTTAAAAAACTCAAGATTGACTACGAGGATCATAAAAAAGAAGTGGCTAATAACGACGACTACTGCGTAGAAGATAATTTAAGCGAAACTAACAACAAGGAATTACGTAGTCACTGGTGCGAAAAAATAAAATCTCCTGGGCAAGTTTTCTGGGCATCATGCGACTCGTATGACGACAAATGTAACGGGGGAAGCAACTTAAGGAGAATGGCAGAAGACGAATTTTTTTGGACCTCAAACAACGATAAGGAAATGACAAGTTTGCCTTGGTTGGACAATTTGGGATTTGACAGTTGGGTAAAAATCAAGTATGGACATATTGATGCATTAACGAATGAAAGAATTTGGAATGAATATATGAGTAATGAAAATTCTAACAACGAGATTCCTAGCAACCCGAGTGAAATAAGAGTTGAGGATGACAAGGAGTTGGTAAAAAAATGAAAAGGAAGAATGCAAGCGTGTGCTAGTGGAGGATCTGCTTGATGAAGAATGGTTTAAAGGTACCGAATCTGACGACGATGACATTGAGGGGATTTTAGATTATCTTGAGTTGAAAGGTAATGAAGAATTTACTGACCCCGATGATGAAGCATATGAACAAAGGAGGTGCAAACTTCTTGGGATTCCCTACAAGAGGCCACCACCAATTATTGTCGAAAAATATGAGTTCACTCGTTACCACTTGGGACCGGAGGAAAAATTTTGCAAAATTCAGAAGATCGAAACTAATGAATACCTCCGCACTGCCACGAATGTCGCCTGGGTAAGGCATAACTTGATGAAAGACATTGAGGAAGTCGGGCAAGTCCAAAGGCCTCCATAGAGCCCATGGCTCTGAGTCTAACTTAAAGACTCGTAAATAAAGAAAAGTGCTCTTTCGGAGACAACCCGAATTATCCCTTTCTTTTGCTTTATTTCCATTTCTGAGGGTTTTGTGTTTTCTAACCATTTTTCGGGAAGCGAGGAAGTAATTATGAAGTTTCTTTGGTGATATTTAAATTCGGCGTAATCTCATCTAGGTGATTCTGGCGTAACCTACCTGCGTGAGTATTCTAGGCGCATTACTAGCTCGGTAATACCATCTCGGTTACGCTTGCGTAACCACCCGATGTCGAGGTTTTGCTTCACGGTTAACTCCCTTTAAAGAGTTATGACGTAATTCTTCTACGCTTTAATTATTTCATTTTAAAACACAATAACCTTGTATTAGTATTTTAAATGAACTTTGTGGTTGTGTTCCACAAACCCCTCGAGGACTTCACTCTTCCACTAGGACACCAAAGTGGTTTAAAATGCTTGTTGCATATGCTAAATGCAACCGTGATTCCTACGAAAGTGAGTTAGTTTGTTTTTCATTTTTTATTTTTTAGAATTATGCTTGTGGTAGTTTGATTTTGGGGATTGAAGTTTGTTCATGATGCTTGCTCTGAAGGCACGCTCTCTTTTTTCGTGGGCCTTCTTTCTTTTTGGAGCAAATTTAAAGGAAGTTCTAGCTCTAATTTTACTTTTCTCTTCACCTTTATTTAATGCTTAGTACAAAAGGGACTTTGTACAATTCAAGTGGGGGGTCGGAGTAGAATTATCTCTTGAACATTATTTTGCCCTCGTTATAATAAAACATTTACCTTTTCAGAGGAAAAAAAAAGTTGAGGCGTTGATTATGCTAATTGTTGGTTTATTACTATTTAAGTAGAGTAAAATACATCGTTGGTCCCTAATCTTGTACACATGCATCACGTTGAACCAAAATTAGGCATTTTTATCGCCGGTGGTCCAAAACAATGCTTTTATAGTCTAAACAAGTCCCTTGACCAGGATTGCCAAAGTCAACATAACTTTTCTGGTTTTACATCGAGGGTATAATGGACCATTCACAACTATAACATGCCTTAGTTAAATCTAACCCAACCCTCAACCTAGGGACCAAATGTGATTATGGCTATGCAACTAGCCATTTCTTCCCTGATACGCTAGCATTTATTTTCGCGCGAACCAATAAACCCACCCAACAAACAACTTCACTAATCATAATAACACCCTTATCTAGAAACGATCAACTAAAAATCAAAATTCGAATCTAAATCCTCATTCCCAAAACTCAAAAGACTAACCCAACTTCCAACAATACCATGTCGATCGGAGCTAATGTTATCACTAATATGATAGATTGTATTAGCAACATGCCAGATATAGTGATCAGTAACATTTTTAATCGGTTGCATTTGTTAGAAGCGATGAGAACCTCTAGTTTAGCGAGAAACTAGAGGTTTAAGTGGACTTTGCTCACCGATGTCATAGTTGATGAGGATTTCTTTTATTATTTAACAAATAATTTTGATGGGAGGCATGTTACTAGACTCTTAAATCAGCTTATGGGTCCCATAAGAAAGTTTGTCTTCTATGTAGAGCCAAGAACAATGTCTGGAATAGAAGACTTGAATTATGAAGAGATTCGTGATTGGCTTTTGTTTTTGGCTCGGCATGGAATTGAGGAGCTGACAATTAGAAGCGGTATGGTCACGTTGTCAACCAACTTTACTCTCGTATGGAGTTGAAGCATCTGGAACTTCATTGTTGTGCTATAGCTACTTTGGAATATTTTAAGAGCTTTCTAAATCTATTGAGCTTAGAATTGATTCATGTCAATTTTCTAACGATACTGGTTGGGAGTTTATTGTTGTTGTTGTCCACTTGAGACTCTTAAAATGAATCGTGCTACTAAGCGAGATGAGACTATGGGATATTGCAAAACTTAGGAATTTGAAGAAGTTAGATTTGTCATTCGGTATTTGGAATGTTGTGAAGACAATCACAACATCCAATATCTTTCACCTGACAAGTCTTCCAACTCTTGAGATTTTGGATTTTCAGGGATTGCCGGTAGGAACAATTTGAGTTTTACACTTCTAATTTTACAATGTTAAAGAAATGTCTAACAATAATGAAATTTAATCTTTAAAACTTGTTGTAGTTGATACAGGAAGCTAATTCTAGGATGAATGTCCCTGTGCCCTTTGTATCCCTGATTAATCTTAAGCTGACCGGAGTGGATTTTGGGAATAGTGTTACGGTATCGCTCATCATTGAAATAATTTGTGGATCTCTAAAATTTGAAAATGTTGGATACCAGAGTAAGTTTATTATTGTAATGCATATGTATCAAATTAACATTCGTAAATTGTCATGTTTGTGTATCTCAATAGTGTTTGATTTTGCAGGCTGCAAACACGCTTAGTGTTCTACCTTTGGAAAAAATTTCCAATGTTGTAAACAGTAACACAATCAGGCATGGGCAGCTACAAATTGTGGTGTTTTGAGCTTTTCCTAGATCAGAGCATGAACTAACTTTAATAAAGTTTATACTACGTGTTCGCTTAAGAACAATCTATATCAAGGTGATAGGAGTAATGATGGGAATGGAAATATAGGATGGGGTTGTAGAATTTGAAACTCAGGCACTCAGAGTTCTTTTTAGTAGATGTAGTTTATGTATGGGTTGAATACCCTATGACAATTCATCTTGCAAAATAGTATTTTGGTATTTGTTTATATGGTTTGGTTAAATTTAGCTTGTTCATATGTGGTTGTTTTCATGATTGTTGGTGATGCAAGTTTGACATTTGAAAGTCAAACTTCCATTTAGCATTTCAATTTGATTGTAGAAAGTAAAACTGCAATCCCTGAGTCAAAAACTTTAGCATTTCCAGTTTACTTTAGTTAGTCAACATTCAAAATGGTGAATGCCCATTTTCTATTTGCATTTTGACTTTGTAAAGTCAAAATTGCAAAACCATTAGTCAATATTTGTTAGGGAGTTTATTGATATGTTATGCAAGTTTGAGTTTACAAAGTCAAACTTCTATTCGTTTTGTATTGTTTAATCTTCAACAATCTTCAACTAAATTGTAGAATACGTAACTTGGCAAATTGAGAAACCAATTGTGTATTTTAAAGTGATTATTGGGCGGGAGTTTTAAGTATGAAAACGGCAACCAAGACAAATTCGGGGACCAAGTGTGAAAAAAAGTCACTATTAGACCCCTTGACCGTCTCTACTCTAAGACGCTATTCACTTGTGCATAAGAACCAATAAACCCATCCACCACTTTTTCCACACACACACAATTTCCAATGGAAGATTTCTCTATTTTAAATGAACTCATAGAGATTGCTGGTTCATCCAATTTAAATGATCGTATAAGTGTTGAGTTTGGGGAAGAGGTCAGCATAAGAAGGGCTTTTGAAAAAGCTAGTTCGCGTGTAACATTGATCATCGAAAGGGGCATCATCAGCGTAGGTGATTGAAGAGAAGCGAAGCTTTGGGACCTCGAGGAATATCTCTTAATAGTTTGGATGGGTGAGGAAGCCCATGCCGGGCCTACCGAAACCTACTTGTTAGATTCATCTAGATTTTGGTTGGCCAGTGAAGCTATTCGTATAAGTAAGGTTATGTTAAGAAAATGACCGGCATAATGGTGAATTTTGGGTATTACATGGGGGTAGATAAATGGGGTCTGTTAATACAAATAAATCGTAAAATTTTTTATTCATATTTAGCGATCTCTTTGTGTTTTGTTGATAACAAATATAAAGTTATTATACGTAAAATTATAAGGATACATGTTATTTTTGTAAAGCATTTATATATATAATCATTTAACGTTAATTATTGTAATGATTAACTTATTGTAATAGTTTATTAGTATGGGTAAAAACCATAACCCATGACCCATACTTATGGAGCATATCCATAACCCATGGAGCTAACCCATGACTAGATGCATTGCATCTATTAGATACATTGTATCTATTTGGATATCCAAGGTCTAAATTATAGGACCCATGACCCATAACCCATGGATAATGAGGAGCGTCTCACGGATCCCTCAGTTTACACTAGACGGATCCCTCATGTAAGGGATCCGTGGGATCCGTGCAACAGTGGCAAGTTTTTACCTATAAATAGAGAGCCATTTCCTCATTGTAATTCACCCCTCTTATTACAAACTCTCTCATATATTCTTTCATTATTCTAATCTCAGATCTCTTGATCTATATAGTAGTTCTTCTTTCTTTTGTTGTGATTTTCATATAGGTCCTTCTAAAGCTGAGATCACGATATACTACAAGTCATCCAAGCAAGTGGTCCTTGATTGATTTGTTTCTCCACAATATTTCTGTAGCAAAGATCTTGCATTTCATATTTCACATAGTTGTTGTGTAATAGTTGTGTTGGTTTGGTCCTCCGTGTTAAGGACTCGGTATTTAGCTTTGCGGAAAAAGTGTGGCGGCGTTGTGAAGGCTTCTCCTCCGAGTTGAAGGAGTTTGTTGACATAGTGCTTGAACTCTCGAGTAGGTGACTCGGGGAGTGGAGTAGGGAAAGGAAGATGTCCTTAGTAGCGGGCACTATAAATCAATCATGTCATTTCTATCCTTTACTTTACTTGCTTTTCTTTACTTGAATTACTTATAGATCTATACTTTCTATCCTTCCATACGATTTCACATAATATTGAATCTTAAGTTTTTGAAACTAAATTTAAAATCGGCAAAACTATTCAACCCCCCTCTAGTTTTCCACAATTGGTATCAAGAGCTAGGTTTACAAAAGTTTTAAAGTAAACCGTATTTTAAAAACTTTTCGATCACAATGAGTTTTGAAAATTATAAAGAAGGGCAATCTATGCAACGACCTCCTCTACTTGAAACAAATGGTTTTATTTATTGGAAGAATAGATTCGAAACTTATGTGAAGGTACATCATTGTTGAAGGTGACTTTCAAGCCACTACAAAAGATGATAAAACCGACAAACTAGTAAATATCCTTCATGATCAACTATCCGATGATCAAAAGAAAAAGCTTTCAAAAATAGTAAGAAGCTAAAATGGTTTTATACAATGCTTTTAAAGGGAATCTAAAAAATTTCCATGCTTAAAACCTCTAAATAAATTTGGAATTCTTTAGATTTTGTAACTCATCAAAGGGAAATCAACAAGTTAAAAGCAGGTAAAATATATATTTATTTGTTCAACAATATGAACAATTTTCAATGCTCGGATCTTGGATAGGTATAAGATGAATTCTTTTGCTAACTTTGTACTATAATTGGCTTCATTGCAAGCACCAGATAGGTCTTTATCTGAGTCATAATCATGTTAGAAGATATATAAAGAGCTTCCATCCAAGTGGAATCAAAGGTAGCGGCCATCGAAAGAATCAAAAGACTTATCAATCCCTCACTCTGAAACTGAACTTAGGCAATCTAAAAAGG
>OU343222.1:36697301-36784012 GCA_910596185.1 Chrysanthemum makinoi | reverse complement strand
TCATTGTTGACATTTTTCACCCACTAATCAAATCAAGATAACATCATTGTGAAGTATCCTAACTACATTTCATCTCTTAATTCTGAGTCTAGGATTCCAATTTGTGCACAAAATCATTACATGAGATTATGTATATTTTTGTACAAAACATGGATTCAATTGGCAAATTGCATAACTAGTCATTGAAATTAGGTAGTACATTGTCACATTGCATAAATAAATCATGTTTCCCACTAATCAAAAGATAATGACTATAAGGCCTTATTCAAAATAACCAAACATCCCATGTCAAAAAATTTGAAAAAGCTTCTCACTTGTAGGAAAACAATTTTTCATTGTTAATACAAATAGAAACGTAAAATTTTCATCACTTGCATGCTCTTGAATACTAAAGGTAATGCATAACTAATATGCATTCCCGGGTATATTCAAATGAAGCCACATTGAATTAGGAGCATTTGGGTTATCTCAGGCCTTTTGCCAAACACCCCCACTAAAAACCATTTTATGCATAAAATGAGTCGAGATAACCGCAACTCCAAATCGTTTTCATATAGGCACACACTAGAACCAAAACGTTTAAGTTTGTTCTCATTTTTAACATGTAAATTCTTGCTCATAGGAATAACCATGGTAGCCGCAAGATTCTATGATCACAAGGATACTCTTAGCTACATTCCCAAACATCACAAAACCAAGGGCCTCTCCAAAGAACAAGTCAAAATTTTTAAGAGTCTAGAACAAAGGTACTTCCATGAGGGTAGAACCATTCACTCATCCTTTGTCGATGGAACCAACCTTCGTCAAGAACTTGCCACCATCAATTTCGATTGTCTCCTTGATATCGATGAACCCATTTGTCCTAGGTTTGTTTTAGAATTCTATACTAGTGTTACCGGTTTCATTGATGAGGATGATGAATTTGGCCTTAGGTTTAGGATCAATCAAAATGACTACACCATCTCCTTAAGCCAATTTTCTCAAGTGTTAGGAATTCCCAACCGAGGGACATGTGTCTACTCGGATAATTGATCACTCACTATCCTTGATGCAATCAATGACCGCTCTCTTCCCTACCAAACTCCTTTAGCGGATAAGGATGTCATCCGTGAGCACCTATTTAATGTAAGGGCTACTCCAACCCGTGTCACCCGAAAGGGAAAGGAAGTGAACCGAGATCCATATGGAATGGATCTCAATGAACTTAAGCCCGAATTTAAGAATAGGGAGGAACTCCTTAGAGCTATAGGAAATAGGGACCATATCAATGCTCGTCTTTGTCACATGCTCTACAACTTGTCCACCCGTCAACCATTCAATTTAGCCTACTACATTGCAAGGAGAATGATTGACATTCCAACTCAAGGATCGGTCACTCTTCCTTACGGGATGCTTCTCACCCCGTCTCTATAGAGCCTTTGCACCCATTCCACCAAGCCCAAAAGGGTTGAAGCTTGACTATGCTCTCATCCCTCACATTTTTGTGCCCTTTGAGTGACGAAAGCAAGTAGCTAAGACTAAAGGCAAAGGGCAAAACCTCCAATCCATCATCATCATCATCAAATAGCTCCAGGATCGGTCTTTCAAATTCTTCCACCTCAAGATTACTATGCATCTCTCCCCGAGATTGAGAATGAATCGGCGGAGTTCAAGCAAACCAAGGGGATGTTCAAGTGCCTTGGTAGGATGATGACAAAGATCTACAAGAAGTTGGATAAGTGAGGTTTATTTGAAGGAGTGTTTGGAACAAGACAATAACTATGGTGTATGATACAATTTGGTTGTTTTTAATTTGTAGGATAATAATATAACTTAAAACAATGTTGTATGCTAACCATTTCATGCAGAGGGATAGCACAAGTGTGTTATCAAATTTTACCCATTTTCACTTTTATGTGAAAATCGTTAGCCCTTGGTCAAAGTCTATGCTCCACTATGTTTGTATATATGTTATTGATTTTTCCTAACTAGAAATGATTAATGTCACATGTTTTAAGCAAAACTTGTGTTTCGGAAAAGTCCCCGACACCTAAAAATGTGGTCTGTGAACTTTCTGGGTGTCCACGGATCAGACGGCACCAAAAATTTGGTACCGTCTATTATGTATTTTCGATACCACTGCACATGTTAAAGTGACCAGGCGTGCACCATTTAATGGTTCCTACTGTAAAATTTGGTGCCGTGGATCCTACAGGTAATTTTCTAAATTTCGCCTATTTCAACATTCCAAATTACCATAAATTGCCTCTAGGTTAATATTAACTAGTTCTCACCCATATTAGAACTAGTGTAACACACTTAGGCATATAGGATATCCATTTCCCACCAAAATTCAAAAATTTCAAAAATCCACCCAAGGAGCCCTTTTTCATAAAGGAAGGAACCAAAAATTTGGTTCCTTGCAATCCGTGGGTGATCTGATTCTAAAGATCTCATAATCATTAGAGCACATTTATTGCAAATCTATGTCTCTTCACTCCATCCTTCTTGTATGGATTGACTTGGGTGATATGACTAGCATTAAACCCACTTCAAAATCATTAGGAACCTCATCTCTTCTATGGTTTAACATCACATCAAACATATTTTTCATAATTTTCCATTCCTATAAATTAAGAGCTTTTACCATGATCATCCTCACACCTTCTCAAAACTTCTCATCTACTAGCAAAATCTTGAGCCAAAATGACTAAGTCATCACCATCAACAAAGCCTTGCAAAAGAACCACTAGAATGAGCGTAAGACCTTGTTGCTTTGTCAACATAAGCTCTTTTTCCGAGTCCTCTCCACTAACCATCTCATCACCCATAAGAGATGAGACCACTCTCACTTTGGTTACTCCTACACCACCTCCACAATCACCTATTATTTCCACCACCAACAAAGACTCCTAGCTCACCACCACTCCCATCCAAACATCAAAATCACCATCACCTCCTAAATACCAACACTCATACCATTAGAGTTATTCTCTATACCACCTACATCTCCAAATCCATTTTTGGAAGACTTGGAGGACTTGCCTCCTAGGCCCAATCATCCACCACCACTACCATCCTTTGGTAATATTGAGCGAATAGCTCATGAGTCTCCTCATATGGGGATCCACAAGGAAATCCATGGTCCTTTGTATGGGAATCAACCACTTCCTACATCAATGTCTCCTCATATAGAGGACATTGAGGAATCCATGTGGGAAGATCACCCCACCAAAGAAAGAGATTCAAGCCGAAGCTCCATCACCTCCACCAATTTTCAAATATGGTGGATTCTCATCTTAAGGATGCGCTATACAAATGTAAAGTGCTTCATAGCCTCCATAATCACCACTACAAACACCAACACCTCCACCATTCCACCACCACAAAACCATGAACCATACTACCCTCCTAGACATGGTTAAATTCAACCAGAGCCGTCACCACATAACCGAAAGGACCCGGGTAATGGTCCATGAGCTTCAAGACGAAATGACGTTCATCCTCAATCACATCCTAGAGCGCATCAATGCTTTTGCTCATCCACCACCTCAATAGGAGGGTCCTAGCTTATTTTCTTTAAGCATGTTTATTTTTCTAGGATTTTTCTTCTTCTTTTTTTTTCTAGGATAAATTGTTTTTATTTTTCTAGGATTTCATTATTGTACTAACACTTCATTGTGTTCCCTTTTCATGATTCTTAAATCATGAAAAGTTTTAACAAATGAATGGTGTTTCTTATATTGTTGTTGCTTGTTACATGGTGTTTGGAAATGCTTGTAATGATGGTTATAACTAACATTTTTTTTGTAGCTTTTTCATAATTCATGTATCTTTCTCTTGGCACCTAACTTAGGGGGAGCATTGGTCAAGGAGGAGATAATGGCTCGGGCTCATTACACATTCCGCCAGATATTCTTTTGTTGAGACAAAAAGGGGATAAATATATAGAACTTGGTTATATTTGACTTTCTCAAAAGTCAACGCTATTTTGACTTTCAAAAGTCAAATATCATACTTCAACTAATGAAGACTTTGACTTTCTAATAAAAAGTCAACTGCATACCTTTACTTTCTGGAAAAGTCAACATCATGTTTAAATTGGACATACTTGCATTATCATCTTTATCTTTCAAGTTCTAAAACTAATATTTTTATAAATCTTGTACAATCTTTACATCTTTTATAAAAATAAAATTTATGTTTTGTCCTCAACAAAAATGGGGAGATTGTTAATACAAATATCGTCATTAAACGTTATTTATATTTTTGATCTTTACCTAAGTTTTGTTAACGACAAAATAAATTTAATTTTTATAAAGCTTAAAGCTTGTCAAGTTTAATAGATATTAAAACAAGCTTTTTCAAATAATATCTTCATCACTCAAGCATTTACATTGTGATTAATCATATTTTGATATGACTCATGTTAGTATTTTTAGTTCAAGAATGTTTTGGTTTCCTAAAACAAAACATTACATATGTATTTACACTTTAACATTGTTAGTCGTAACATTTTTATTAGAAGTGATGGTCATTCACGTTTAGGAACTTTGTAACGTGTGTTAGATATCGCAATCGAATAGTCAACGGGCTCGTGGATTGGGCTAAGCTAAATGGTTAGACGTTTAGTGAAGCTAGCCTTTTATCAATGTTATCCAATCCATGTCCACGAGGCCCAAGCCCAAGCCCAAGCCCATGGGGCGTTTAGTACTTGTAGTATAAATACCCCTCAAAGTCTCATTTGAGGGGTGTGCTTGAGTGTGTTTTTCTTTCAAGTAATAAAGTTTTCTTTCATCTTATTTCATACGCATAACTTAGAATTCAAGTCACCATCTTTCTCATATTTGTTTCTCTCTTCATTTACGCATAGTTTGTGTTTAACGTGATCATCTTGTGTGAAGGTGGGTATACGCGTAAGGTTGGTGTAATAAAGTGGTCCTACAATTGGTATCAATCGCCTAACAATGGTTTAGGAGTGTTGTGTTACGTTTTTTGGTTAAAGCTCTTCAAAAAGGTTGCGTTTTTTACATAGAACGAGAGTTTTTTTGGCATAAAGCTTTGATTTTTACGTGTTGTTAAACTTAAAGTTGTAGACTTTATTGATCTTTAAGTGTTTTGGACGAAGTTTGTGCAAAAGAAATCATTTGGAAAGCGGTTTTTGGGTGAAAAATCGTGGTTTTGCATTTCTGGGCATCTCTTATGCGTAAGCAACTTTTGGTCCAAACCCTATTCACGCGCATAAGAAAAGTCAAAACCCTAATCCTATCGGTGAAGGTCTTACGCAGAAGAATTTTGGTTTCTACGCATGCTTTTGGTGCGATTCTTGAAGCTTAACTACCGCTGCTTCCTCACTTGGATAAGTTTGTGGAACACTTCGACTTGGGAAATCTCATTAGCTTGGATAAGTTAGAGAGATACGATTGTTTTACGCTGCAGTTGTAGTTTTTACGCCTAAGATTTAAATCTTACGCTAAGACCGTGTTTTACGGATAAGCATTAATACTTACGAGTAAGATATTGTTTACGCCAAGAGTAACATCTACGCCGTAGAAGAATATTTCTACGCATAAGCATTAATTACGCAGAAGGTCACTATCTACGCCTAAGGTTCAACTCTTATGCCTAACGAACAAAACTTACGCCTAAGCAACCAAAGCTTACGCATAAGCTTAAGGATTACGAGTAAGAACTTCAAACGGCTATAACTTTTGAACTGTGAATTTCGCTCTACCCATCAAAACGACCGTGAGAACGAGGAGATTGGCACGCCGAATTAACTAAAGTTTATTTGGGTCCACTTTCAAGTCCTAAAAACGCTCCGAAAAGAGGTTATTGAGGTTTTTAGACCAAATTTTCACTACAACAACCGAGCTTAATCTTCATCAAACACAACTCCTTTATCGTTGAATCGATCCTACATCAACTTTATCATATCATACCTTCATCAATGGCAACTCAACGAGACATTCATGCAGCGGTTAAAAACCGCCCTCCTATGTTGGCAAAAGGTGGTTATCTTCAATGGACAAGTCGTATGCTTCGCTACATCAAGACCAAACCTAATGGAAAATTGATGATTCAATCCATTATGAATGGACCCTTCAAGCCTCGACAAGTCCAAGACCCTGGAAATCCTAATGCAACTCCTCCCGCCCCATCGCTTTTCGCATCAAGATGAGTCAATAATAATCAAGAGGATAAGAAGCAAGTCAAGCGATGACATGGCAATTCACATTGTCCAACTAGGTTTACCAAGAGAGATCTTTGCCGTAGACACAGGAAACTGCTGATATGGGAACGCGTGTTAGACGGCTATGTTTTGGAACCTAAATTGGTAAACAAGATATGGAGAACAAGCCGCTAATCGAATGGGAGAGGTTTACATCTACCTGTGAGAATCCATTGAATCCTACTATGGAAGGTTTTGCACTTTGATGAACGAGCTGATCGTAAAACAAGTAGGCACCCAGAACTATAGTGACCAATATCAAATTTCTCAACAATCTTCTAGAAGAATGGGGACGATATGTCACTATTGTCAACCAAACAAAGGACTTACATCAAGTGAACTTTGATCAACTCAACGATTTTCTGAAACAAAACCAAGCTGAAGTCAATGAATTTAGGAAAGAAAGATTGGCAAAGAATCATGATCCATTGACACTAATTGCAAAGACCTAACCTGAACTCACAACAACAAGCTTCATCATCTTCCACCACCAACAATGCTGGCAATACATACCACAACCACAAGCCGTTATCCCTCAACAAATTCTCTCCTCAACAACAAGTCAATCAACAACAACAATATCCACAATACCACAAGGAATCACCGATCTAAACCAACAAGAACAAGATTTGTCAATCGTGATTTGCTTTTTGACTAAAGCATTCAAAGGTCGCTACTCTACACCAACTAACAACAACCAAAGGATTTCATCAAACACCGCAATGCAAATTGGCAACGTACCGTGAATATGGGTCATCAAGGACAAATGGTTGGAGTTATTGGGAATCAACAGGATATGCTACCGATTTCGCATGGGTAATCAGCGGTTCGTACGGGATAATCATGGGTCGAATGTTGGAAATCGATGGGGACGTAATGTTGGGAATGAAAGTGGAAATCGAATGGGAATGTTGCACCGCTGGGAATTATGGAAATGTAAATCGGTAATCGTGTTAATCAGTTACGTGTTACAATTGTCAAGGAGTGGGTCACATGGTAAGGAATTGTCCTACTGTTGAAAAAGAAGGATCTTGCGATCTTCTAAAGCTATCATGTTGGTACAAAAGAAAAAGTGGACTTCAATTGAGTGCCGAGGAACATGACTTTATGGCTATTATGGATGATTTGGAAGACCTAGAGGAAATCAATGCGAATTGCATCTTCATGGCAAATCTTCAGGAGACTAGAATGACACCGACTCTCGACGCACCTCTCGTCTATGACGCTAATGCAAGATTCGAGGTACCAATCATTGATCCATGCTATAACAATGTCATATTTGATGTGTTTACTCATGACGACAAGATTCTCAGTGACATCCGCACCTACTTATGATACATTCTCGAAAATCCGAAGTTGTAGCCATACTAACTCAAAACCAGATGTGGATCCTAGTGGAGAGGTGTGTGGCACAAAATACTGAGAATGGTGAGGAAATACGTGCTTATTTTGAAACATTAATCAATAACTGCGTGGCATTGAAATCGAGAAGTTAAACGGTCAATCGCAGTTAAGGCGCAATGCTAAATTGACCGCTGAGCTTGAGAGTTACAAGGAGAACGCAAAAGCTTTTGAATTTCACAAAAACAAAGAGTCATAATTAGAAATTGGTTATCGAAATTCTGTTTTAAAAGAACAACAATTGCAAATCAAGTATAACACACTTGATGTGAATTTAAACTTGAAAATAAAATCTTTAAACAAGGAAATTTCTGATCTAAATGACCAACTTTTTAAACAAAAAACAATGTTCTCTGATCTTGAAAAAGAGAAGAAACAGTTGATTACTGATTTTTCAAAACGAGAAGATTCTCTCCTTGATGAAATTCTTGATAAAGATGAAAAAACAAAAATTGGAAAATTTGCTTGTTACAACGTCATTCACCAATCAACCAATATGCTGATTAATCAAACGAATCTGTATTATCATACAACACAAAAAATGGCTCTAGGTAACTCACCTCCTTGTTTCCTCAAGAAAGCTCAGAAAGAACAGAGTGTTTTAAACAATGGAAAAGCTTTGCATGAACCCATACTTGTTCATGATTCTCTTGATACGTTAGAACCATCTGATGAGAGTAGATCAAAAATGAAACAAAAGAATCTAAAAATCAAACCCATTGATTATAACAAATGGAACAAAATTAATGGAATTGCTTTTGTGTCACAAAAAGAAAAGTCAAAATTTTCCATCACACCCAGTGTTTCAAACAAAGTGTCAACACTAGTTTCAAAACCAGTTGTTGTCTCAAAATCTCTTTCGAAAATCGAACAAATGTCTTCAAACAATCCTTTTAACACAAGTGATGCCAGAAGCATTTTAGAAGATGTTAAAACTAGAATTGGGAGACTTCAAGAGACTGTCAAATCTAAAACTAATATTACTACTAATATCTGGTTTTCTAGTTTTGATGATGAAAATAAAAAGTTTTTTGAAACTGAAATTGCCCCTCAGTTGAATAGCATCAACTCAAGGGTAATTCATTTTGACCAAGCATTTTTGAAAGAAACAACTGACTTTGTCAAGGACCATAAATCCCTGGTAAAGCAAGCTAATGAAAGTGTTGAACACATAAAAGTTTTGGAAAATTTAAATGATCTCTCTTCAAGATGTTCACTACCGATATTATGTCCATTATTTTACAAACATATTCGTTGAAGATCATGAAAGACTCCACCGAGACCTCGAAAATTGTTTCAAAATATGAAAAAGCTCTTGAAAAACTTGAAAAGAAAATGTATCATATTTTAAACAACTTGATCGAAAACTGAGGAATGCAAGTATGACAAACTGTCGTATGAGCGTGCCTACAATGACATGAAAGCGAAAAATGATCTTTTGAGGGCTCAACCGACTCAAAAAGGAAAGGCAGTGGATACTAAGATTACAAAACCATTGACCGAGGAGAAAGCAAATGTTCCCAAACCGTTTTCAAACCAAAATGTTCATTTCTATGCCTCCTCCAAAAGTCAATGAGAAAAATGATTTATCAAAACCACCACTCCACTTGCCTAAACAAAATGTTGAAAAAGGAAAAGCGGTTATCGAGAAACCAAAAGTTTTAGCACCTGGCCTTTTTAAGATGAGTACCACTAATGCGTTTGCCTCCACATCTAAAACATATGGAACAAACGACATAAGTTTAGATAAGCACTCCAAAGAGACTAGGACAAATTGAAACCACTTCTCTAGATAAAAATGTGAATCCTAATGCGTGCCTTACCTTCTACAAGAATAGAAAGCACCTCTAGGAGCAGCAGACTAAAGCCTAAGAGCAATACAAGGAATAATAGAGTCTCGCATGCCTCTAAGAAGAGCTTGAATAAAGAGATGAAAGTAGAAGAACACCCTAGGAATTTACCGCTTTATAATAAGAAAGACATTTCATCCGAATGTAATGAACCTATGTAACTTTCTAAGTCTAATGAATGTGTTGAATCTCTTTGTTTAACTTGCAAGAAATCTTTAACTAATGTTCATGATGATTGTGTTTCTAAGAATGAGATTGTTAAGCTTGTTAAGAAGAACGTTCCAAAAAGAACTTATGCTAAACGAATAGGAAGACTAGTGGCAAGACTTAGGCTTTACACTACCGATAAGAATCATAGTGTTTACTTTAGGGATGACATTTGGAAACCCACCTGTAGAACTTTCACACTCGAATGGTACAATGAGTGACAAACCGAATACCCAAGAGAAAACTTTTGAGTGTGATCGATTTTACCTCTAACCCAACGGAACCAAAATCAAAACGGTTTCCAAAATCTTCTTCTTCATATTGGCGTTATCGAAATATGTCTTTGGATCGCCGAATCGGGTTGCTCCAAGCACATGACCGAATCAAGCTGCGATCAAATTGCCTGGAAATTCATGGGAACCGTACGATTTGGAAATGATCATGTAGCAGCTATCATGGGTTTTGGAGATCTACCTTTTGGAAATTATTTGATCACCGGGTTTATTATGTCGGGGGTTGGGACACAATTTGTTTTC
Organism: Chrysanthemum makinoi; assembly: GCA_910596185.1. Taxonomy (NCBI): domain Eukaryota; kingdom Viridiplantae; phylum Streptophyta; class Magnoliopsida; order Asterales; family Asteraceae; genus Chrysanthemum; species Chrysanthemum makinoi. The sequence goes on along the minus strand of OU343222.1, from coordinate 36,773,807 downwards.
TTCGTCAGCAGCTTTTGTGATGCGATTTAGAGGTTGCTTTTCGAAAAATGCTTGCTTCGTTAGACACTTGAATGGCATCGATCTCTTAACCGAATCGTGATACAAACTTGTATGCTATCGACATTAACCAAATGGCCTCTTCATCTCCAACATGTCTTATGACTCGAGCATCGAACAAAGTCCTCGTTGTAATGACGCATTATCCCATCTCAATTTCGACACCATCAACAAACTGGACAAAGACGACATCGTCAACGGACTTCCAAAGTTCAAATACACCAAGGATCACCTATGTCCATCATGCGAACAAGGAAAAAGCAAAAGAGCATCATATAAACCCAAACCCGTACCTAGTTCGGAAGCAAGATTGCATATGTTGCACATGGACTTATGTGGCCCAATGAGAGTTGAAAGCATTAATGGGAAAAAGTATATTCTTGTTATCGTCGATGACTATTCAAGATATACATGGGTTAGATTTCTGAGATCAAAAGACGAAGCACCAGGCATTATCATCACCTTCCTGAAACGTATTCAAGTACTTCTTCAAGCTCAGAAGAGTAGTAAGAAGCACAACGGCACGTGAATTTACTAATCAGGAGTTAAGAGCTTATTTTGAAGATGTTGGAATCACACATCAGACATCATTTATTAGAACTCCACAGCAGAATGGGGTAGTTGAAAGAATAAATCGTACTCTTGTGGAAGCTGCCGCGACAATGCTAATTTATTCTAGTGCACCATTATTTCTATGGGTGATGTGTTGCTACCGCTTGTTTCACTCGAATCGATCCCTAATCCATCCGAGATTCAATAAAACCCCATATGAGCTAATCAACAACAGAAAACCTGATATCTCTTACCTTCACGTGTTTGGCGCCTTGTGCTATCCAACGAACGACAAAGAAGATCTAGGAAAACTGAAAGATAAAGGTGATATTGGAATCTTCATTGGATACTTAGAAAACTCGAGGGCATTGTGGTGTATAACAGAAGAACTAGGAAGATAATGGAGACGATGAATGTGAATTTTGACGAAATTTCACAGATTATGGCTTCTGAGAGACTCGCTCTAGAACCCGCACTAAACCAACAGACTTCTGGACACATCAGTTCAGGACTCGTACAACAAAGAGCTCCATCAACTTTTGCTGACACACCTCATGAACAAGAATGGGAGAATTTCTTCGAGTTAATGTTCGATGAATACTTCGGTGGAACTTCGACAAATGCATCAAACCATCATTCCGCTGCACCCGCTCAAAATCATCTACCACCGCCACCAACAGAAGATGCATCTACAATGGTCAAAACCAATGCACCAACTCCATCAACATCATCTACATCTACTCCAGCAACTCCAATTCTAGAAACAGTTATACCAGCAGTTGATGAGCAAAACCAAAACATATCATTTCAAGAAGAACCTTCTCAAAACAAGAATAATGCAACGTTAGATGAAGACTTATTTGAAAACCCATTTGCTACGGAATCAACTGAATCATCTTCTAGCTTACGAGAACCATCTAACTCGCATACGTTTAACCAACGGTATCCTTCTACTCTGAAGTGGACAAAAGACCATCCAATTGAACAAGTTATTGGTGAACCTTCACGGCCAATTCCAACGAGACGCCAACTTGCCACCGATTGTGACTTGTGCATTTACATTTGTTCAATTAGCAATCTTGAACCGAAGAACATTCGGGAGGCAATGACAGACAATGCATGGATAGAAGCAATGCAGGAGGAACTTCTCCAATACCGTCTACATGACTCTTGGGATTTGGTTCCTAGACCAATTGACATCCGTGTCATTGATCTCAAATGGTTATGGAAAAACAAAAGGGATGAAGAAATGACTGTAATTCGCAACAAAGCTCGTATTGTGGCCAAAGGATACGCATTGAGAAGGGGATAGACTTTGAAGAGTCATTTCGTAGCTAGACTTGAGGCGCCGGGATATTCTTAGCTTATGCAGCTCACAAAAACATCACGGTTTATCAGATGGACATTAAGACCGCGTTCTTGAATGGAACTCTGAAGAAGAAGTGTACGTGAGTCAACCGTAAGGCTTCATAGACATGGAACATCCAGACTACGCCTACAAACTCAAAAAGGCAATCTATGGTTTGAAACAAGCTCCGCGTGCATGGTATGACGAACTGTCCTCTTTCCTGATTCTAAACAATTTTACCAAAGGAGCGGTTGATCCTACCTTATTCACACAAAAATGCAAAAACGACATTTTGATTGTTCAGATTTACGTGGACGACATCATTTTTGGGTCCACTAATCCGAATCTTTCAAAACATTTTGAAAATCTCATGAAAAGCAAATTTGAAATGTCCATGTTGGGGGAACTAAAGTTTTTTTCTTGGTTTACAAATACATCAATCCCCACGTGGAATTTTTATCAATCAAGCTAAATATACAATTGAGATTTTGAAAAATCATGGTATGGATAATTGTGACTCTGTTGGCACACCAATGGTAACATCACCAAAAATTGAGCCGATTTTTTGGCAAACCTATTGATCCGAAGAAATATCGGAGCATGATTGGTTCTCTCATGTACCTCACTGCTAGTCGACTCGATATTCATTTTGCTGTTTGCTTATTAGCACGGTTTGTGCAAAGCCTCATCGAATCGCACCTCAAAGAGGTTAAAAGGATCTTCTGATTCTGAAGACATCCATTCACATGGGACTTTGGTATCGAAGGAACTGATTTGATCTAATTTTCGTGATCGACCACGCAGTGATCAAGTTACAAAGAAAAACTACGGAGGCACAATTTTGGGTGAAAAGTTAGTCACGGTCTTCAAAGAAACAAGATTGACCGCACTTTCAACCGCCGGCTTGAGTATGTGTCTCTATCTGCGTGTTGTGCTCAAGTTCTATGGATGAGAACACAACTCACGTATTATGGCTTTACTTTCGATAAAATACCTATGTATTGTGACTCGAAAAGTGCCATAGCCATATCATGCAACTCGTTCATCACTCAAAGACTAAGCATATCGAGTCCTATCACTTCATAAAAGAACATGTAGAAGAAGGTACTGTTGAATTATTTTTCGTAAAGGCATATTACCAACTCGCCGATCTATTCACTAAAGCCCTTCCAAAAGAAAGGTTTAACGATTTAGTTCGACTAATTGGAATGCGAAGCCTAACCCCTGAGGAGTTAGAATGTCTTCTCGAATCTTCTTGAAAATGATTTTTCCAAAAGCTTCACAGAATATTTTTGAAAACAAAATACAAAATTCGAAAAACTAACAAAAGCAAAATATAAAAATATAAAACTTTCAAAAAATACAAAAACAATAGAAAATCAAAAAACCAAAAAATATTCTTCTCACGGCATGTCTCTCGTATAATCGATATTCTGTACGTTTCTAGAAATGTCATTCAACAATGATACGGGCATGTACAGATGCTTGAGCAAGAGTTCTTTAAATATTTTCTAAAACATGTCGTTTCTCAAAATTTCTTCAAATATGGCTTTCGTATACTTCAGTACGAAACCCGGACCATAAATGATGACTTTTGATTATTTCAGATCAAAACTCATGTTTTTAAAGACAAAATCGAGTGTACGCTTCAGTGCACTACATTTAAAACTGGTGAGAAATCATCATCATCTAGAGCACCTTTTCAAGATTGTTCAAAAAGATTTTCTTCAAAATCATTCAAAACATTTTGTGCTCAAGATAACTCTCTCAAAAACCCTTTAATTGATTATGCTTTATTAAAGGGGGAGTATAAAACAAAATGTTCCAAATTCATGCTTAAATCAAATCCGTTTGTCTCCCCACAAGTTTCTAAAATGTTGTTTAATCCGTTGATATAAAAAATATCACGAATATGCTATTTTTGAGGGGGAGGAGACGTGATCAAAAAGTTTAATGATCGTTGTTTGATTCTCAAAATAGCTCGACTTAGTCGTAACCATTGAATTGACGAGGAATAATGTACCATCTCGAGAAACTTTCTATGGACTTGACCAGGACGGGTAATAATTTCAAGCTAGTTCTCTAGTGATGTAAACGTGTCTCGAATCGGTCTAGCTCATTTAAAGTCGATCAATTCAAAAAGTGCGAACTCTACCCTCTATGTGCAGATTTTTGTCAAAACTTATAAGAACATGTGAAGGGGGAGTGTTTCTGAAAATATAAAACTCACGGAGTGTTTCAAACATGCTTTCTATCATAAACACTCTGAGAGATTTTTAAGAAAAATGGTTTTATGGCAACATGGGACAGTCATGGAGTTATAAGGTGACTAAGGATAGGAAATCCGTCCTATGATCCGCCAGAGCCGGAGGGATCTACCCAAGGACACCACCAATAGTTAGTATTAGAAGTCCTCAGGTATGATTGAAAAAAGGAGTAATGTGAGAAAGGAGAAAGAAGGGGTTGAAGAATTAAAAAGAAATATAATGAAAAATGGTGAAAAAAAATAGCCCTCCATAATCAACCTTAGGGCGAAACCGGTTCAATTCATCGCATCGGTTGTCACTAAGATGACACGGTATTGAAGACAAATACGTCATGGAACCGTGACGACTGCACTAAACCTTCTAACCACTCAATTCCTATTAAAAGGATTTGTTTCATTCTCACTGGGAACCCTACATAATCTATCGACTTTCTCTTAGAGATCGTTGATATTGAAGAAGGAGACCCTCTCCCTAATCTCTGCTCAGGTAAACCAAAATGCACTGTTGAGTCTAGAGCCACGAGATTCATCAAAAGATCTCACAGAACACCGACATGACATCGCTTGTTGTTCATCTATAAGGACACAAGTGATATATTCTAGAGTCCTCACGCATCTTAGCACTGCCGAACATTTATGAGAAGATTCACATCTGTGATCTTCAATGATTGAATGGAAATTCCTGCCAGGGTCAACATCAAGCGCCACACAGTCACTTCGTAACTCCCCGTGGATTACGCTTAGTGTGTCTCAAATGGTCTCGTCGTGGAGTGATGCTTCGTACCGACTCATCCGAATTGTAGATGTATCGCGATATCGCGTATCTCACTTGTGGGACTCCAGCCGAACGGCCTTTATGAGAATTAGAGACATGTTTTCACACTATGCTGTTAACACACTCGAAATTCAAACTTGTAAGCGCTGGATTACTTCTAACCCATGTTTTTATGTTTTCTTCTTATGGATGCTTGCGGGAGGAAGAGATCGTGCATATTTTCCACATGCTCATACCAACAACACATGAAAAGTTCTCATCAAAATCAAAGGCAACACAAAGTAAAAGATGATTCTTCTTCAATGTCAAAGAATCTATAAAGTTTAAAGACTCGAGAACTACATCATTGGTAACCAAAAGACAAATAGAAGTGTGAGCATGGTGGAGAAAAACGTGGAGACACCTAACCAACGGTTGACAACGCAGACAACCACATTAACTTATCACAAAGCATGAAGGAACAATGAAACAAGACTATTCTATATCTACACACAAAGTTCAAGCTCGAGAAAAGTAAAGACCTAATCAAGTGGAGCATCTTTTGAATGACCACCCCTTAGGGGGAGATTGTTAGCCGTAACATTTTTATTAGAAGTGATGGTCATTCACGTTTAGGAACTTTGTAACGTGTGTTAGATATCGCAATAGAATAGTCAACGGGCTCGTGGATTGGGCTAAGCTAAATGGTTAGACGTTTAGTGAAGCTAGCCTTTTATCAATGTTATCCAATCCATGTCCACGAGGCCCAAGCCCAAGCCCATGGGGCGTTTAGTACTTGTAGTATAAATACCCCTTAAAGTCTCATTTGAGGGGTGTGCTTGAGTGTGTGTGTGTGTGTTTTCCTTTGAAATAAACATACTCTTGTTTTCATCTTTCTCTACACATATACGCATAACATATAATCATCAAGTCACCATCTTTCTCATCTTTGTTTCTCTCTTCATTTACACATAGTGTTTGGTTTACGTGTGTTCATCTTGTGATAAGGTGGGTATACGCGTAAGGTTGGTGTAATAAAGTGGTCCCACAAACATATTTCTAAAAATAGAAAAACAAACACATGACATCATGTAGTGCATCATTGAAATCCTTAGAAGATTTCACTAGATACTTTGTGTAGATTTAGACTCTACATATCTTACACAATCATGGACAGATATGGTTGACTTTGGTAATATTTTGTGATCTTGCTGTCAGACCTCAGCGGCACTAATTTTATACACGGGCGGAACCCTTTTAAGGATTCCGTGGTCCGTGGTGCCTACTGATCATTTTGGCTATAAATAGCAAAGCCAAACCAAGTTTTTTTTTCATCCATTTCCATCATATTCTCATACATTTCTTCTCTATAACATTTCTAACTCAGTTTCATATCATATTAGTGATCTCTTTTGTAGCAAAGAAGATCAAGGCACATTCAAGCTTCAACGAGAAGTTGGAAGTCTTGTTTGTTTGTTGTTGTATGATCTTGTGTTGATTCATACATCATAGTTGTACCAAAACCATAATAATCTTGTGAGTGTGAGTGGTTAGTATTTTAGTCCTTAAAATACATTGTGTGTGGGAGTGGTTGTACCCTTGAAAAGAACTCGACATCTAGCATAGTGTCGGAAATAGTGTGTAAGTGAAGTGTAAAGGTTTCTCCACCGGTGAATGGACCTTGTTGACTAGTGAAGTTAAACTCTCGAGTGTAAGACTCGAGGAGTGGAGTAGGGCAAGGAAAAAGAGTCCTTGTAAACCGAACCACTATAAACAACTTGTTGTGGTTTGATTGTTTCTTTCCTTATCTACTCTTTATATATTGTTTATTATTCACTAACATATCTAAGATCAATATCAATTGATCTTTCAATAAGTTTCAAAACAAAGTTTTTAATCGGTAAACTATTCAACCCCCTTCTAGTTTTCTACATGTAGTTATGTCTTTATATAGATTTTACAAGTATAGTCATTTCATAACATTTTTCTAATATAACTTATATGTCAAAACTTATATTCTTCGTCACGTTTCGGTTTAAGAGTTTAGTTATTCTAACTTTACGTCTACATTGTTACTAACACCTAAAAGGTCATGAATAGTTTCTTATGTCTTTGAAATTGTATTTAAACGAGTGGGCGAACCCGCGCGTTGCTGCGGGAACGCTGTGGTAAATCTTAATTTGAAACGAAACAATTATCTAAAGACTACTTCCGTATAGTAACTTAGTCATTAAGGAGTAAATATGCAAAAGATTGATGACCCCAAGTACTGTTCTCGTTAAATATTTCTGAAGTATCCACTACTACTTGAAACGCAACTTTAAAAGCGAAGTATCAGTTACAAAAAGTATCCAATTTGATTGATTTAAAATATGTATACATTGTACAGGCATTCCTAAGCTACTCTGTGCATAAAAACGTAAACCCATTATGTCCTACCTGCCTATTTTGCCATTTAAAAGTGATAAGTTCACCAACCTGTCTCGCACAGCACCACACCATCATAGGCACTGTCAGTTGTCCTCCCGTTCGTTGATAGGCTGGACCGTTAGTATTCAGTAGGGAGTGAGAAATCTGCAAAGTAAGACAAAATGTTTACTTAGTAATTAGATCTGTGTGCAACAGATCATCAGCAACAATAACATAATCATAGTATAACAAATAAAAACATAAACCAATAAATTGCAAAAGCATACACATCTGATAACCAAACACCAAGCACCAAGCTGATTCAATAGCACTACTATAAACTCATATGCATAACCTACAAAGCCTGATTGGACATGAATGCTATTATGTCCTCTATATACTTTGCTATAAAATACTAACACCGTCACGACAAAACCACCAATCAGCGAGCATATTTTCTAGAATACTTAAACTAAATGTCATAAACCAAAGTATTAAGAATTACTAAATCTTCTAACATTCTACCCATATTTAGTGTGGCTCATCTCAATGTTTTGGCAAGTTTTCGTTTCAAGAGGCCATGCTTTGGATCTAAAAGAAGTGATATCCCTATTTTATTTTTTATTTTTTTTTATTTACTACAGTATGTAGCAACCGAGATAAAAACAGTACCATCTAAAACGTCGTAGTTAAGCTTTACTCATATATAGCTTATACAACCAATTAGAAATATGTTATACCGCAGGCCCTTAGCAACGTAGTCCATTTTATTTTTACGATAGATGAGATATACTTGAATCCACACATGTACATTCTTTCAAAGGTAAAGAAAAGTAACCCGGGCAGTGTATCAAACATGTTCATAAAAATCTTATTAAGTGGCAGTAATTGGCCTTGTCGCAAACATAACAGCACAATTAAAAAACACATGTGGCATGTTCAGAGCTAAACATATAACATACTTGCTTACGTTCGTCCAAATCTTCAGCCTTATTCTCTCCTAATCCAAAATGACCTATCATCCACGAAAAAGAGCATATCAAGGGCAAGCTTATCACTTTTTTTTTAATCTTAGCTAAGAAAAACTTTATAATAACTTGATTAAGGGTTTAGTGCATATAATACCACCGCACCTATCTTCAAGTTAATAAACCATTTGTAGTTTTTATGCATTTTGACCCAAATAAAATGCAACTCAAATAACCTCATTAATCACTATCCCTCTATATAAACACTCAAACTGATTGTTCGCTCTGTCAAAGCACACTTATAACTTAAGCATTCTTAATAAGTAATCCCAAACACCACCCTCGGATCAAAGAGACAAAAGCATTCAAACGGCTCATCACAAATTACCTGAAATAAAAATTGTCCGCTCAATCAAACGTCTGATTATTATCCTCACTACATCCATAAAACCCTCACATAGACATAGCATACTAATTTTAACTATATCATGCAATCAACCTAAAATCTCAAATAAAAAATATAGATATATATAAAAGATAACATTTTGACATTGCATACCACAATATAACCAAATGAAGAACCATACCCTTAATAGTCAAAAGCACTTCCAAGAACACCATAGCAATCTTCCTGGTTGAACCTGCAAATAACTCACAAATATCAATTAAAACCAAATTAATTATAGTTTTTAAAACCCATAATTTCACAACCCATAAACCTAACCACAATTAAACCCAAACCTATCACATACATGAAATTATTTGAAACAACAAAGGCCATTTTTTATATGGTTTTTTTGTAAAAGGGTGATCGATTCTGACATAATCAAAATTAATGTCATTATTCGTACATCTGTTGACGGCTACTGTCATTATATTCATTTTGACACTTCGTTACCTGCAAATCGATGCCATCTGATTAGTTCCCCTTCGAATCCAATATGCCCCAACAGCTACTCAGACATGATTGTGTATTTGATTGCCGAGATCTTTATTATTTGGAGAGGCTTTTCAATTGTTTCACACCAAGATTAATGGTAGGTATGTGTTTTGAGTGTTTTTTAGGTGGAAGAAGCTTCAAGAGAGATTTTTGGATTTATGAAAGAATGTGGTAAAAAGTTGATTTGGGGAGAGATGGTGTCTTTAGAGTACATTGCATAATTAATGCACCATGGATTAACTACAGTGTTCCTACGGTTTCTACAGTGCAGCACAGTGCAACACAGTGCATGCTACAGTTGTGTAACGGGAGTTACTATTCATCATGAACTGTAGCACCGTTTAGTGATTAATGCTTGCAACCAATAGATTGCTGCCTTTTGTCCCACTACCCCAAAAAAACCTCTGATGGACCAATAGGAGGCTCAATTAAGATGCTAATTACTCTGTAACACACTTGCTTGGAACCCCGTTCACAAATGGTTTTTAGTATAGAGTATAATGTATACATGATTTCTAGTGACTTTATAACCTTAATTACATCATAATATGATTCAAGTTACTAGTTTATACTAGCGTTTCATTTCAGAAATTTGGACAGCAATCAACAGTCCCGCGGCAAAGGCCATATTTTGAGTTATACAAAACTTTAGGATGCGAGGCTTTTTCCTACGTTTAATTTTATTTCTTAGATACATTTCATAAAAGCCCGACGAGTTCCAGAAATGAACAGGACTGTCCCGTTTAGTCCAATGAAATCTGCTGGTCAATTTTCGACACCTTTTACCGTTTTGGCTCTAATTTACTCTTACGGATGAGTTACGGGGTGAGCCAAGCGGCAAAACGACCACAAGACATAGCTAAACCACCCTATTATATTCTCCAAGTTTCATGGTTCACTGATCGTTTTATAAAATTCGTTAAAAGAGACTGTTTGGATTTTCAGTTTTCAAAAAGTTAACTAGGACTTGTTTTAGTTGCTTTTCATGTTTAAGAGCTTGTGTACAACATCAAATACATACATATTTATACATATATCATATAAATACATCAAATATACATCTAGCTATTACAACCATATTGAAATAATAGGAAGAACATAAGCATAATCTTACAAGCTTTGTGGTGAATTTTAACAAGAACAAGGACACTAACAAACTCCTAATCACTTGTACTCTTTAACCTTTGCTTCCAAAACTTAACCAACTTGATTTTTAACCCTTAGAAGACTCTTTCAAATAGCCTATAACTTCAGCTCTTAACTTCCTTATATAGCTTCTTTTTGAACCAAGAAATCACCAAAGTAAAACTAGTTTCATGTATGGATCGTCATGGCCTTTAACTTTGTAGTATAAATTGAACTATGAAAATCAAAGATGGATTATTATGATGAAGATGATGGATCCACATAATGGGAGAGATTGGAAGAGTTTTTGGTGATCTATTAGTCAAATGAGAAAAGAAAGATGTATAAAAAGTCTTAGATATTATGTATCTTCCAAGAGAAGTTTGCAAAAGGCTTGCAAAGTACTAGTGAATCATCACCAAGACATAAATGTCTTGGTGAGTCACTTAAAGATGTCGATCATATTCAATGGAATGTGATAAATATATAATTTTTATGATATAACTGAGATACGGAGTGTCGTTTGGTCCCGGTAATTACTAACTTCAAATCGTTAAATCACGAAACTTAAAACCGGGTATTGTAAAAATATAAAACTTATAAAAACCTTAAAATTGATAAATATACTATATCTTAGCATATTAAATGAGTGATAAGTCTTATGGAGCACGTAAACGTTGCTAAAAACCAAGAAACGCTAGTTAAATACGCGTAAACGTAAAATGTACTAAGTCTACGTAGAAATGAGAAAAGTAAAATATAACTTTTCTAATATGATTATAATGAACCTAAAACTCTTGAGAAAAACAGAAAATGTGAAATTATAAAACTCTTGAGATCGTCGTAAGATGTGAAAAACACATATTTCTCTTGTTTGCAATGGCGTGTGGACATATCAGGATGCCTAAATGTCGTTTAAACCTAAAAGTAAATCTCAGACACGGTTTTGTGAAATCGGTTCTGAATGGATTCAACTTACGTCGTCAGGATGACTTGTCGAGTATCAATTTTCTTGTCATGATGGTAAAATAAAAATAAAAATTTTTACGGGATGAATAGTAAAAGTGAATAGTAACTTTTCAAAAATAAAAAGTAACCTGAAAATGCGGGTGGTTACACAGAGAATTCAAGAGAGTGTATGTTTGTTTAGGTGCACTGAAGGAAAGATTTAAAGCGTGTGGGAGATCGTTGTTGGGGCTGGGTGCTTTTCCAATTCCTGGTCCTTTGAATGGTCAACTGATGACAGTTGTGGGAATTGATAGCAACAATGGTATATACCATTTAGCTTATGCTTTTGTTGAATCAGAAAACATAGGATCATGGACTTGGTTTCTTCATTGTTTATCCAATGATATAGCACTTGAGCCAATCTCAAGCATCACTTTTATTAATGACATGCAAAAGGTACTCCCTTAATCTGTTCATGAATTTAAGTCTCTCGTTTTGAAACGTACAGAAAACATATTTGATTTTGTGCGATATAAGTAGAGCTTTAGCATAAGTTTTTCCGGATGCGAACACGATTCTCGATTAGAAGCATTCATGAGAAAATGAAACTGCAATGGAAAGGTAGGGCCTACAAAGAGCATCTGTGGAAATGTGCAACAGCCTCAACTCTTGTACAGTTTCAGAAAGCTATGGCTGATTTCAAGAAACTTAATCAACCAACCCATGATTGGTTAAGTAAGATACCACCGATCCATTGGTCAAGGTCACATTTTCCATGTAAGTGATGTATCCGTTTCAGTTAATTTGTATTTGTTAATGCAATATAAACAATTATAATTAATACATGTTTATCTTTAGGGAGAGCTACTTCTGATGTGTTACTTAATAACATGTGTCAAGTGTTTCATGACAAAATAATTGAGGGTATAAGCAAACCAATTATTACAGCCTTAGAATACATCAGGGAATACTGTATGAAGAGGATAATGCATGTTCTTATGGTGATTGAGAAAAGTGATGGGCCACTAACACCAACTGCACAACACATGCTAGAGGGTATTAAGAAAGAGGTCATGTAAGTATAATGTTTTATGGAATGGGGAACTAAGTTTCGTGTTAATGGACCATGGGGTGACCAATGTGTAGTTAATGTTGTACACAAGTCTTGTACTTGCAGAATATGGGAGATAGCAGGTTTACCATGTAAACATGCTGTTGCTACCAATTGGAATATGGCTTTAAATGGGCAACAAGTAGGAGCTGTAGAAACATGGGCTCATCCTTGTTACTATCTTCTCACTTGGGAGGCAACCTACCATCACCATGTCCAGCCTATAACTAGCAGCGAACATTGGGAAAAATCAACTGTGCCAACAACAATTGTTCCACCGAAAACCAAAACAAATCCGAAACAATTGTTGATTTTGGGTGTTGCAATTTTAATATTGAGTTTTATACCATGGACATACTACCTTTTTTTTTAGTGCCATGATCTTGATTTTCAGGATATGTCATATATCTACAATATTTAATATTTTGAGAATATTGAATATTTTGAGTATACTGGATATTCTGAGATATTTAAGAATTTTGATGTTGTTGAAAATGTGTGCAAACTGAAAATCTTGAAATTGAATGATAAGAGAATATGAAAAACCATTACATGGATGATATTTGGTTTGAGAATGAAAGGTATTAGACAGTTGACCAATTTGACAATATTCAATATTATGATAAGGATCTACATGTTGTATTTGACAAAACTGATCAACATTCAATGTCATTTGATCTTTATTTGTATTCAATATAAAATTTATAAAATACCTTAACTCTTCGTCATCGTTAATCTCGTAAACTTGGTCGCCAGACGGAAGATGGTATGATAAACGTATAACCCCGCTATTATCTAGAGCAAACTTATTACTAACATATTGACTAAAACTACTATAAGTAATCTATTTAGACAAAAGAACATTCGAGTGTCTATTACCATTAACAATACACAATTTGAATTTTCCTTTTGATAAAATCAAATCCAGCTTTTTGAAATGTTTCTTAGTGTGACTTGAAAAATGAGAAGGATATGTGAAAAACTTTCAGGGCACTACAACAAAATGAAGCTATTTCAACATTTTAGAAGAAACATTTTTAGAAATTGTTGCCTTTTAGACATCAATAATAATAAAGCAACATTTTACTATATAAATGTTGGATTTAAGGATCTAATGCAACATTGTTTTGTGAGTGTTGCATCCATTATAAAAAAATTTACAACACTTTATAAAAGTGTTGCATTTTTTAAAAGAAAATTACAACACTTTGGTCCAAAATGCTGCAAATTTTATTCAATCACTCAACATATTGGAAAGTGTTGCATTCACATACGTTTTAGATCAAGGGAACTTAGGTTTTTTAGATGCCAACGTTTCTCATGAACATTTTTGAGAACCTCCCTCCATAGGTTAATGCGCTCTTTGTATTTTGGGTTTCTAATATACAAAAGCTATGTCTATCTATCATTGTAATTATCATTTAGTAGCACACGCTTTTTTTAAGTGCATACAATTATAAGATAAAAAAAGTTATCATTTTTATTTGACACTTTAAGTCTAGATATAAGATTACAAATATCCATTAAAAAGTGAAACTTTCAGTACAACAAACATGAGTCGCCAATAATCTTCACGCACAATCAATTGTAGTAGCTGTAACATACATGTCATTTCCATAACAAATTTAATTAAGTTAGCATCATTTAAAAAAGCCTGTTCAATTTTGTTACATGAAAAATTAAGCAACAGGAAATGAAAGTATAAGCAAACTGTCTCAAGACATAATGCATAATCACACGCTCCATCAACTGCATTTGGAGTTTTCGAATTTTTGCAATCATGTGTAGTTTGAGAAGCAAGCGCGAAACAACTCCTTTCTAGTTAGCTTACTCCCTTTTAAAGATTTTTTTTCGGAAAAAATTATATAATCTTTGTACTACATATGCATATTCTACATCAAGAGCTACACAATAAGATATAATTACCTTTAGTTTTTCTTTCACCACAACATAACTTTTTTTACCCGTAACTTGCACCATCTTCTTTTTTGCGCATTTGTCCTTAGTTTTTTCAGCTACTCTCTAAAGTAGGAAATGCATAATCATGAATTAGCAGCCTAAACAATGCATAGAAAAAAGTCCACCTATGCAGACAACAAAAGTTTATATATGCAAAAAAATAATTAAAAAAAAAGAAAAACAGAAAGAAAAAAAAAAAAAAGCAAGCCAAGCTCAAATATATAGCCGTGAAGACTTTTAAAGTTCTTAAACAATGGCATGTTTCATTATATATATATATGCTAATCCGCTGCGACGGTGGGAAAAAAAAAAAGGCTTTCCTGTGTCACGTGCGAGTCACATGTCAGGCTTCTGCTAATAAATCAGTTACTGGGCTTCAGGAATAAGTTGTTGGGCCTGAGAGGCCACCACTCCAAATTTATGTAGCCCTAATTTGCAGCCCAGATTGATGTTACAAAAGTTATAACGATTATAAGGATAGATAGATATGAACAGGTGGGTCGGTTTCTTATCCACCATCTCTAGATACAGACGCCCCAACAACACCACATGTCCCCTTACTCACAAATCTTCTATCTCTCCGGCTCCTGATAATGAAGAAGACGCCAACACAGAGATTCGTGGAAATTACACAACACATATCTGTCTTAGATCCCTTAGTGTTGTAAGTTAATCATTAAATCTTAAGTTTATCAACTTTAATTTATATTTTGGGGTTTTTGCAAGCTTATATTTTTTTAATCGGTTAGAGATTTTCAAGTGTGGTGTTGTCCGATGGTTCTAACGAGAGTGAAAAGGTGCGAACAAGTTCTGTAAGAGTACGGGTTTGGGCTTCAGGCCTCCAACACAGACTATTGAAGGTATGTTATATTTTTTTGTTGTCAAATATGTTATTTTATTATCGTGTATATTGTAATCATGTTTTTTTTTTTGGAGTATTTGGAATAGCTTATTTATGTGGCTTATAGGGTTATGCTACAGGGAAAATCACATAATATCAAGAAGCTCCTAAAAAGCACTCTGTTAAGTGAATATGAAACTTTTATTGTTCATTGTTTAACTTATCTGACATATGTGTTGTCAAGACGAATATGACGATCATATTATAATGCGTGGGATACCCACCGACTTCCACTTTCTTTATATGGAATTAACAAATCCAATGGTTGATGACAAGAGGTTGCCCCTAAACGACGCACAGGCTTTGCAGGTTGTTTATTCCGAGGTACTAGGTACGAAGGTAAACGCCTTTATCTTAGTTTGTAATAAATTTGTACATCATTACTTATGTGAATGTATTTTCAGATATTATTCTGGAAGGTCTGTGCACAACGCCAACCCGATCTTCTTTCGCGTAGTTGCACCTCAGGTACATACTTTTAAATTATATAAAGTAATGGTTGAATTCATAATCTGAATCTTTTTCATTGTTTTGCTAGCCATTTGGATTTTACAAGCAACGCAGAAATCCTATTCTCGAATACCTAAAAGTGATTATGATCGGCAAGCTATTTGCATCCACGGGTTCCCCTTTCAGACGATGTTTTTCTTATAAAATCTACAATTTTAGTAACTGATTGTTTCAAAATATAATAGAAACTACTATTTTAGATGTTTCCTAAATTAAGGTAAATAGGCGATAAATGTTATCTGCAAAATAGGGAAACCACACTTTTTCATTGGTTGAATCTCATTGAATGCACCCACAAATTTTCTGGACTTGGCATGGCTAGACACATTACTTTGAAGTGATGAGGTGTGCAAAAGTGATAAGGTACGCATAAATGATACGATATTTTTAATGCAAACAAGTTCTTTCTGCTGTCAAATAAGGTTATGTTTAAAACGTAGAAACACAACAAAAAAAAAAGGCCCAAAACACTTCCTAAATGGCAAGTGGCTGTTTTTATTGCAGGTATAGCTTAAAACTATATGATACTAGAGAGGGAGATGGTGATTAATGTTGAAGAATCAATCAGCTAACCTCCTTAACTAGGAAACATAAACCAGGTACGCCCGAAACATAAACTAGGTACGCCCGCATCTGCTACTAAAGCATCTGTCAACTTATGGGTTATTTTTTAACATACATTTGCAACCTGTTATTTTTTTAATCTGACATATATTATATGTGCAGGTGATTTATTACAACTTAATTGGGCTAAGTGAGATGGTTCCCAAATGGTGAAAATGAGTTGGATTGATGAATCGCTTCCTGATCACGTTTGGAGAGCCACAATGCTTCGACAATCACCACCGATCACACAAATCTGAAGCTTCAGTTTCTGTAAGTACGACAATTCACATATGCTAAGGCATGAATTTTGTTAAAGGCATTCTAAATCTATTATTAACATCAAACCATCTGTCATACAGTTATTGGAAATGCTAGAACCTGTTATGTGATGGTTATATCATAACTAATTCGTCATTGTTTCATCTTTGCAGAAAATTTCCGTGCTCTGTGTACAGGTCATTATAGTTTCAGCCATCTTTGCATTAGCAACTGATCTCGCCATGTCAACTTCGTCTATTGTCATAGAACCGAGTCAGGCTTGAATTAGATTATCGATGTACATGTGAACGTATATGTATATATGTTATCCACAAATGATAATATTACTAGATGTTTATAATTGAATATCATTAATTAAGTGTAAGATAATAGGTTTTTAGCATACTTATGTTGGTACACTTCAGTTATTAGCCGTTTTGAGTACTCGCATTGCTACGGTTATGCATTGTTTGGCGGAAGGAAAGCTGGTATCTTAAAACTATTTATGCGTTTTAATTTTGTTTATAAAAAAAGTCCGCCGCAACGCGGCGGGGGGTTTCCACCTCGTTTTTAACAAATATGGAATAAACAATGGATTGTATAAGTACGAATTTTAAAGAAGTGTTTATACACGTCACATTTTGAAAAAAAAATACATTTTGTAAACAGATACTAGGCTCTGTTTTTTTTTTATTATTTCTACATTAATTAACTTATAAAATATGTGGAGTCCACAGTCTGTTCAGAATATCACAAAGTAATATCAGAAAATGAATATCACTTGTGATAGTTAGGAACGTATGAAAATGGACGAAAACGGACGAATACGTATGAAAACGTATGAAAGCGTAAAAACACGTCTGAAAACGAACGAAAACGTATGAAAACAGGAGAAAACATATGAAAACGGACGAAAACATATTAAAATGTATGAAAACGGACGGAAATGTATGAAAACAGACGAAAACGTATGAAAGTGAACAAAAACGCGAATTAAAAACAACGTGAATTAAAATTAAAGGAAAAAAAAGCGAATTAAAAAAAAGAAAAAGTGAATAAAATAAAAAACGTGAATTAAAAAAAAAGACAAATAAAAATATGTGAATAGAAAAGAAAGACAAAAAGACAAGAAAAAAACATGGACATAGGTTTACTTTTTAAATCTTAGATTAATTTCTACTATTAGATCAAACTAGATGGATGGCAGGGATTCGTCCCTTGATAAGCATGAAACTATGGGTAAGCAAAATAAAGTGCCTCTCATAAGTATTATTAACGCAAAAAACAAACAAATTGTTTGTGTAGCATCAATGTATGCCAAAAAACTCTAGGACTGAAAACATGTTTACAAATACTCGATTTATCATTTCGATCATAGTTTTTTATTCGCATTTTGTGGTTATTGTCAAAAGAAAATTTTGTACCGCACAGCCAATTTTCATGGTTCCACCACTGCCTGAAAACATGCTCACAAATATTAAGTACTAGAACTACTTAGTCCGATAACTTTTGTCAACGTAATCTGTTAGGAATTAGAAATTCCCGGTATTAAAGAGTCGGTCACCTCAAGTATATGTAATCGTTAGAAAGCTCCTAGTCATAGTAATATTTAGTTAAGTAGTATTTAGTTAAGTAACACCGTGGAGGACGGACGGGTCTTTACCCACTGTATGCCTGATCCATAGCCCGTTGTGTGGCGATTTATGTAAGACTATAAATACTCTCTACCTCCCAAGGTAGAGAGTTGGAGCTCATAATAATATCTTTCACTTTCTCTCACTAAGTTCCCTAAACCTCTAACTTTCTCTCTCTAGAATTCCATCTATATGCTACTTTGTGTTATGGTTTGATGTGTATGTGAAAACTTATATCCATCAATTGGTATCAAGAGCCATGGTTAGATCATATCTTGCACATCTTTGGATTTCTAGTGGTTTTTAGGTGGTTTTTGAGTTAGAAAAAGTTTAGTGGTTTGTGCATCATTTGGTTGATTTCTAGTGTTAAAGTTTGGATTTTGATAGTACTTTTGTGTTTAGAATCATCACAAGGGTTTAGGTTTTGATTTGGTAAGCTTGAATCATCGTGGTTGAGTTGTTTTTGGATTGAAAAGTGGTGTTTTTGACATTTTCTTGCTAGCGACTTGAGCCACGGATTGTTTTTCTTCGTAGCGACTTGCTTCACAATTTTGTAGCGAGTTACAGTTTTGGAGCTAGCGACTTAGACCTAGCGACTAACAGTACAAGTAGTGGACTCTCCACTACGGGTAGCGACTTGGTGGTAGCGACTTGGTCTCTAGCGAGTTGCTCTTTAGCGACTTGAAGTTTTAGCGACTTGAGTAGCGAATTGCTGCCAAAATTGTTAGCGATTTGGTGTTAGCGAGTTGGTACCTAGCGAGTTGCTATTTAGCGACTTGACAAATTAGCGACTTAGTTCTTAGCGACTTGTTGTCAAAATTTTGCTAGCGACTTGGAGCTTAGCGAGTTGTTACTTAGCGACTTGGGTCCTAGCGACTTGGTCTTAGCGACTTGGTTCAAGAATTCTTAGCGACTTGTTGACTTTTCCCGACAAAACTTCAAACGGCTATAACTTTTGATCCGTAACTCCGTTTTCAGCTTTCTACCCATCAAAACGACCGTGAGAACGAGGAGAATGTCACGCCGAATAAACTAAAGTTGATTCGGGTAAACCTTCGAGGGCTAAATCCGCTCTAAACAGAAGTTATTGAGGTTTTTATGTTTTTAGACCTAAATTTCTCGGGAAAATCGTGCATAAACCAATCCAAATCTCAACCAAACATCTCTGCTTATCCCACAAACAATCATAAGTCCTAACACACAATTGTCTATCATTGTGTCGATCCATCAGTCATCTTAACACATTCCATTGGTCATTGCTTAACGGTTTGGTCTTGATTTTAGTAAAATCCCGCGAAAGATTCTATTTCTGGGTTTAAATCATAGACTTGTAAAATCCCGTGCATTCTACCACATCATGTCTTACTCTACTGACCCGGTGATTTCAGAAGTGCTTAAATTGTATGATGTTGTGGACAACAATGATAAAGTATGCTACTCTGAACGGTTAAAGATGTTTGAATTGAACAATGAGGATGTGAGATCTTCATGTTCTGAGTACAATGAGAATGCCACGCAAATGGAATGCAAAGATTGAGCCATATCAGCTTCTTCATCTGCACCTCATACAACTGTTATCCATAGCTGGGGATCGAACATGTAGTGCTCTTTTCCGCCGGGACTTACCTACATTGACAAGAAGCTTGCTGTTGAACTTAGAACACTTAAATCTGCAACTTACCAATAAAGAGGTTCAAAAGGATGGTTCCAGTGCAGCTCTTCAAGTAATCTACAAACAATTTCAGCCATTCATCGTGGGGAATATTCGCAGATACGATCAACACTTGACTGAATTTCCTTCAAAAAACATACTGGAATGGAAATTCAAGAATTCATTGAGACATTTATCCAACTCATGGATAATGTGAAAAGTACATTGAAGAATCTGCTCAAAAGAATGAAGACGTGAATGAGTGTCAGTTGCAGTTGAAAGATTGTTGTGATAAGTTGGGTAATGTATATGTTGAAGAATCGGTTGTTGCTGAATGCAGAATGTCAGTGACAACAAAAAATGATGAGTCGGATAATGGAAAAATGGAATCTTCGTGCTCAAATTCACAAGAGAGAGAGGTGCACCGCACACAACCCGTGCAAGTTAATGCAAAGGAACGCTCCATGGAAGCTTCGGATGTACCCAAGATAGAGATGCACCCGTCACAACCTGTGCATGTCAATGCTCAGGTAAGTTGCATGGATGTTTCTGTTGTACCTAGTTGTGCATCTTCTACTCAAAATGATGATTATGAACTGCATGAGTACGCTGCATTTGTGCCTGATGATTCCTTTACCACTGAGCTTAACATATATAAGGATCAGGTTGCTATTTATGAACAGCGTGCTAAGTTTGAGTTGACCACCCGGTGAGCGGAAATGGATGTCCAAATACGCATAACTATTACAACTATTAAAGAGCTGCTAAGCAAAAACAAGAACTTCAAGAAAATGTTAAAATGCTTAAGCAAGAATTCAAGGCTAAGGAATCAAAACTTTGAATGATTTTTCCAATCTAAAAACTTTGAAAAACAAGCTTGAAAATAAGTTGTACGTACAAGGGAATACCATTCAGACGGCTCACATGATCACTAAGCATAGAGTCTTAAGCGATAAGCATAGCATTCCCTTGTTGAGGAACCTAATCCAGAGGTAATTAAAAGGCTAGAAATGCTCATAAGGTACTGTATGATGGTAATGAGATCCTTAAGCCTAGACAGAAACCTAGTTGCTCTGAGTGCACTGAGGAAGATAAGAAATCAGATGAAGTCACTAGGGAGAAAATGAATAAGAAGCTAGAAGATCCCGAGTGTAAAAAGAACAAGATAACGATAAAACCCCATGATTACACTAAGGAAAATTGGATATCCTTAAACATGTTTAAGCCTCAGACTCTATTGACCCCTGAACAAGTGTTCTGGAAAAAGGATATGGACTTGCAAAAAGCTGAAAATCTTGTTGAAAAGAATCCCCTTGTAGGAAATTCCCTAAAGCGACTGTGTATCCTCCAAATACACCAATGCATTTAGTTCCTAGAACTATTGCCACTAAGAGCAAGACCTTAATCAGTCAATATGTTATTCTTCAACTATTTGCCGATTTTGAGAAAACTTGTAAGAAAAGGATCACACCCACTGGGATAACTGAAGGGGAAAGGG
Source organism: Chrysanthemum makinoi (assembly GCA_910596185.1). NCBI lineage: Eukaryota > Viridiplantae > Streptophyta > Magnoliopsida > Asterales > Asteraceae > Chrysanthemum > Chrysanthemum makinoi. The sequence goes on along the minus strand of OU343222.1, from coordinate 36,752,312 downwards.
GTTTTGAGCAAATGAAAGAATGTTATTTAACTGAGGTCATGCCTTTCTTTAAACAACTAAAAGATCATTTTGAGAGTCTTAAAATGGGGATAAAATCAGATATTAAAGAAATGGAAAAGGAATTTGATGCAATGATAGTTGAGGTTAGTGACTATGAGCGAGAATTAAAATATAATGAGATTGAGAGGAAGAACTTGCATACTTTGAATGAGAATCTTATTTCTGAATGTATTACTCAAGATGTGTTTTACATTGCTACAAATTGTTCCATTAATGCTTCTCAATTTCATGAATTATCTGTTGCTCTGAAAGTCTCCCATGATCGTGTCATTGAGCTTGAAAAACTAATTCTAAACTAAACGAGAAAATTGAACTGGATGATCACGACAATTTGGTTAAACATTTGTCTAAACTAGAAGTTGAGCATTTTAATTTACAACTAAAATATCAACATCTTAAAGAAAATGTCAAAACTTCAAATATCAAGACATCCTCAATGCTCCGAGTTTGATGCAGTTTTTCAAATTAACAAACGTGATGAACAGATTTAAGCTCATTGGAACACGATCAGAAAGTTGAAAGCCCAAATCTCTCAATTAAAGGGTCAAAAGAACAATATGACAGGCTCCCAAATTCCTCCTCCTTTAGATTCTCAGAATTCTCAAACTTTTCATCTTCAAAACTTAGTTAATGCCTTACAAAAGGAAAACGAGAGTTTTCTAGAAGAAAATGAAAAAGTTAAACGACATTTTAAAGAGTTATATGATTCAATAAAAGTCACCCGTGACCAAAATAACGAAAAAGTAACGTCTTTACAAAAGGAAATTGAGAATCTGAGAAGTCAGGGAAATGGGAAACTACCACTTGTTTTCAATAAGAATGTTGTCTCAAAGTCACCCTTAGATTGCAAATACACTGTGACAGTTAAATATATTCCTCCTCATCTTAGGAATAATGAACATGCTTTTCATGACTACTGTGCTCACCTTAAGGATAGTCTAGAATGTCTCCGTGAGATTGTCGAAGAGGATTTCATTAACAAACCTCTTGATAGTGAAATTAGGTTTGCTTGCCTCCAGGCCAAACGATCTCAAGAGCTGCTTGAATGTGTAATTGCAACATGTCCAAAACCCTTAGGTGAAAAAGGCAAAGCTGTGAAGCCTTGTTCTATGCCTAGTGCCAAACAGAAAATCCGTTCTATGCCTAAAGCCAAGCATGTGACCCTTGATATGCCTTGTTCCATATCTAAATTCAAGCAAGCAACCTGTGATGTGCCTCCTAGAATTTCAAATCCCAGCACTTCTAGACCAGGAATGCAGAAAGTAGTGAAGCCATGTAATGTTCCCATCGTTACTTCTACAGATGTTAAGATTGACACTAAAGTTAGCGGGTCAAAACCTAGAAGCTATGCAAAGAAGGATAGGATTACGCAAACTAAAAGTGATCATGATAAGGAAGTGAAAGAACACCATAGGGACAAGAAGTTTGATTTGAACAAAAGAATCGTGTTAGTTCTAGTATTAGCTCTAAGCTTACTAAAATTAATTCGAGGCCTTATGCTGTCTGCAAAACATGCAAAAATGTTTAATTTCTGGTAATCATGATAAATGTGATGTGTTATTTCTGAGGTCTAAGATTCATAACCCAGTTAAGAAAGTTTGGAGAGCGAAACAGATTAATCAATCCTGGAAACCTACAGGGAAGGTTTTTACCAATGTAGGATTTCAGTGGAAGCCAACAGGTCGAATATTCACGAATGGCAAACCTTGCCCCTTAACTAGATCCACTATGCCTAGAGTAGTGCCTGTTAAGGTTTGGAAGCCAACTGGTAGAATAATCCCATTATGCACAAAATGTTCCTCGACTAAGTCTAATGCTTCTATTAATTCAACTCCTAGGGATAATGCCATTGCATCTAGGGTTTCTGCTGATTCAAAGATTGCTTGTGCTAGCCAAAAGGAACCCATCAGCACGTGGGGATCCAATGTTTCCAATTCTCTATCTTCGTCTGTTGTCCAAAGCAGGTCGTACAAATCGTCCCTTGGTATTTGGATTCGGGCGGCTCTAAACATATGACTGGGCTCTAAACAATGACGTCTGTTCACATCAGTTCAGGCCTCGTTCTTCATCATTATGGTGTCTGCAGATAACACTTCGGGCCCCGTTCTTCAAAGAAAAGAAAAGTGTACGCTCTTCTGTGCGCTTTATCTTCAGCTAAAGAGAATTTCTCTCATGAATGGCCATACTCATCTACATTCTTCATCAACAAGCTTCATGTTTTTCCACGCTCATTCAATCATCAAGTGGATCTATGTTCATTGGTGTATACTCTTATTCACTTGCTAAATCAAAATGGCAACTTCGGATGCAATTTTTGAGGGGGAGAAGAGTGAATATACTACATGATGATGGATGTTTGAATAATGGTTATACGACTTTATTTTTGATGATGATGAGTGTATATTCTTTTTGATTATGAGTGAATATACTAAGGATAACTGGGATTCATTGTTTTGATTTTTGATGACTCTCCTCCAACGCCTAATGCTTCACTTACTAAGGATAATTAGGAATCAATGTTTGGGATTCATTGTTTTTCAAAGATATGTTTGATGAGTACCTTCAACCTTCGACGAATATGGGTTGATAAAGATAATTAGGAATCAATGTTTGGGATTCATTGTTTTTCAAAGATATGTTTGATGAGTACCTTCAACCTTCGACGAATATGGGTTGATAAAGATAGTCAGAGAGAGTTTCTATCGCAGTGGTCCTATGGCTCCTGGACACTCCAGTTCAGGACCCGCACTTCAAGACAGTCCCATTAGTTCATCCCTTATACCAAATTCTTCTTCAGAAACTCCATATGTACCTCCATCTGAAGATGATTTAAAGAAATTGTTTGATCCCATGTTTGATGAACATTGTGAGCCAAGTGCTAATGAACTGACAATTCCTACTTCAGAGGCTGCTCATATTCCTGTGAATGACGTCAATCCTTCAATCTCAATATCATTAAGTCAAGAAGCGCCTAATGCTGATCACTCTGTCTCATCAACAAATCATCAAACTTCGAGGGTACATCATGGAACTATGTCCGGTATCAATAATGAAGTTAATCCCTTTGCTACTCATGAAGATGCTCCATTTGAAAATGTATTTGCTCCTGAATCTTCATCAGAACCATCTTCTTCAAGAGACATCGACTCTGCTACTTTAGTCCCTCAACCACTGCCACATGAACACCTCAATAAATGGACTCACGATCATCCATTGGACAACATCATTGGAAATCCCTCTCATCCTGTATCCACATGGAAACAACTTGCAACAGATGCCTTATGGTGCTTCTTCAACTCCGTACTCTCTAAGATCGAACCAAAAGATGTTAAAACCGCCATGGATGAAGACTACTGGTTCAATGCCATGCAAGAAGAAATTCATGAGTTTGATCGACTTGATGTATGGGAATTAGTACCTGCTCCAGATTGTGCTATGATCATTGCTCTAAAGTGGAACTTCAAAGTGAAACTTGATGAGCATGGTGATGTGTTAAAGAACAAGGCTCGATTAGTTGCTAAAGGATACCGTCAAGAGGAGGGTATAGACTTTGAAGAATCATTTGCTCCAGTGGCTCGAATCGAGGCAATCGGAATATTCTTAGCCAATGCTGCAAGTAAGAACATGGTAGTCTATCAGATGGATGTAAAGACGGCATTTCAGAACGGAGATCTTAAAGAAGTTGTCTACGCCAGCCAACCTGAAGGCTTTGTGAATCCAGAGCATCCTACTCGCGTTTATCGTCTGAAGAAAGCTCTTTACGGTTTAAATCAAGCTCCAAAGGCATGGTATGATACGCTATCAAAGTTTCTTCTATCAACCGGCTTCAAAGAAAGGAGCAGTTGATACGACATTGTTCACCAGAAAGTCAGGCAAACATTTAATTCACGTTCAAATATATGTTGATGATATTATCTTTGCCTCGACTGACCCCAATGAATGTGATCGTTTTCAAATGAAATGGGTTCCAAATTTCAAATGTCGATGATGGGACAAATGTCATTTTTCTTGGGATTACAAATTTCACAAAGTCCCGAGGCATTTTCATAAATCAATCTTAATATGCAAATGAAATTTTAAAGAAATTTGGATTTGTATCACGTGACACCGTTGACACTCCCATGATTGAACGTACTAAACTTGATGAGGACCACTCATGGATCATGGTAGACCAAACAAAATATCGTAGCATGATTGGATCCTGATGTACCTCACAGCTAGCAGACCAGACATCTTGTTCGCCGTGTGCATGTGTGCTAGATATTAGGCTAAGCCTACTAAAAAGCACCTTGAAGCGGTTAAACGTGTCTTTCGGTATCTCCAAGGAACCATCAATATGGGACTATGGTACCCGAAGGACACCGGTATGTCACTAACGCCCTATGCAGATGCTGATCATGGGATGTCAAGATACACGTTGAAGTACATCGAGGTGCTCGTTTTGGGTGATAAGCTTGTGCGCTGGTCTTCAAAGAAGCAAATGAGTACTTCTATTTCCTCTACAAAGGCTGAATACATAGCCATGTCATCTTGTTGTGCTCAAATCCTTTGGATGAGATCCCAATTATCTGACTATGGCTTTGAATTCAACATAAATCCCTCTGTACTGTGATAATAAAAGTACTATTGCTCTCTCATGCAACAACGCACAACACTCAAGAGCAAAGCACATTGACATCCGACATCATTTCATCAGGGAGCAAGTGGAAAACGGTGTGGTGGAACTCTATTTTGTTAAGTCAGAATACCAGTTAGCAAACATATTCACCAAAGCTCTTCCGAGAGAACGTTTTGAGTTTATTCTTCCTCGACTTGGCTTGAAAAGCCTTCAACCGGAAACACTCAAACGTCTTCAGGAGGAAGACGAGGAGTAAAGGTCTTTCCTTCATCTATATCTTTGTATATATTTAAAAAAAAAAAAAAAAAAAAAATAAAAAAACCCAAAAAAACCAAAAAAAAAAATAAAAAACTTTAAAAAATCCAAAAAAAAAAAAAAAAAAAAAAAAATCGAAAAATCTTCAAAAAATATTGTCAATTTGTCATGTTTTTCTCCGTTCGATTATATCTACGGTCTTTGTGCTGTCATTCAAAGAATGACACGGGACTTTAGATGTTGTTCGAATTTAAAAAAAAAAAAAAAAAAAAAAAAATCAAAAATATTTTTGGGAGAAAGAGAAAAAATGGTTTATTGTCATTTTCAGGCAATAACCCGGTTTTAAAAGAAAGAACAGAGCCATGTGTTACCATGTTTTCAAATTCCATGCTCTGATTCTATAAACATTTATCTGCTGAAAACTAAATGCTTTGAAAAATAACTCGGTCTCTATTTTTGATAATCATCAGGACTTAGTTGTCAAAATCTCCATCTCTCAATCAACAACCTATGTCATTGAGTGAGGGGGAGAATGATTTCAATTAAATTAAAAAGTTATTTGGCATTAAATTGTTTTCAAAAGATGTACATGCATGTTTTATCAATGGAGTTTAAAGTCTTAAAATCCGATCATTATCAGTTAAAACGCTTTCATAATCAAGTCACAATTCTCCTTAAAAGCTTTCAAAATCAATTTAAATCTATAAGAGATCACAAATCTCAAATGATTTGATAATTGTGATTGGGGGAGAATGTGTGATTTAAATTGGATTTAAACTGATAATTCGGTAAATGGTTTTATAAGAATGTACATGATGTCCTCCCAGCATGTGACAAACGATTTCAAATTTTTCAATGCACATGTTGAGGGGGAGCATCTATCTCAAACCGATAATTTGAAACGTGATCATTTATCTCAATGTGCAGGTTCCCTCTAGTATGTGTAAAACTCCTTTCAAACCTAGAAGCACATATTGAGGGGGAGCAAAATCATGAAAATCTCATCCTTCCCCAAAATGCTTTATCTAGTTGATTCGATTTGGGAAGTGATGTTGATATCTTTTAGAAAATGGTAATCAAAGAAGTTAATTCTTTCTCTTGCCTCCGTGTGCAAAACATTTTCAAATACTTGATGCACATGTTGAGGGGGAGTTCTCGTTCTAAAAATATCAAAAACAATTAAGGTACAAAATGCTTTGATAATATATCACAAGTATCTGAATTGATTTTCAAATGGTTTTCAATTGGTTCCAACGGCAGATGAACAATACCAAATAGACCGACCAACTTTACTTTATGTACGGTGAAATAAGGATGATAAGGTTAGGTTTTTGTTCCCAAGATCCGCCAGAACCGGAGGGATCTACCAGAACTATCCACTAGTTGGTGTAGAGTTCTTAGGTATGATGATAAAAGGAGAAAAATGAGATATGGGAAGAGTGCGGACTGAGACTGAGCTAGTACTAGAATAAACCCAACAAGGTTCTTGCTATGAAGTCTCGGTAAGCACTGAAGGGGTTGAAGAATTAAAAAGAATTGAATGAGAAAAGGGTGAAAACAAATAGCCCTCCATTTATTCAACCTTAGGGCAGAAACCGGGTTCAATTCATATGCTACTGATGGTAACATCGGTATTGAAGACAAGACGTCATGGACCCAGTGACGCACTGCACTTCAACTTCCCAAACCACTCAAGTTCCTCTTAAAAGGACTTGTTTCATTCTCACGGGGAACCGACATTATCTATCGACTTTCTCTTAGAGATTGTTGATATTGAAGAAGGAGACCCTCTCCCTAGTCTCCGGAACAGGATCCAAATATGCACAAATTGAGTCTAGAGCCACGAGATCATCAATAAATCTCATTAGGACACTTTCAATGAAGACTCTCTGTTTCACACAATGTGGAAAGAGAGATTATATCTTGAGTCCTACGCATTATCCTTGTGGTATTGCCAGAACATCTGAGTGATGTGTCTACACACTCACAATGAAGATGGAAAGCCTTCTGGAGCCAACATCAAACAAGCTTCTGGTAGGTGGCATGTGAGATCTATTATACAGATCAACCATGTGACAACTGAACAGAAACAATGGGGCGATTCATTCTTTTGAATCAATCCTGGTTCAGGTTATGGATTGACGGATACCTTTGAAAAACCGGTCTTTGTGCTTTAAAACTCTTTTCATTAAGCACGTCGACCGTGTACTAATTTTTCAAAGCAAAAGGTGTTTTATGATTGATAATTGATTTTCATTAAAACCTTCGTTATATTGCAAAAACAATTTCTATTGAGCAATACACGATTGTTTTTCAAATCTCTTTTCATCAATCAGTGGACGAAAATTCGCTGGTTCACTCACTCCGTGTTGTCTTCTTTGAGACGTTCCGGTTTGAGAACAGCTAGAGCAGCTGCGAAACCCTGTCAAGGAAATTCTTCGGAATTATACCTGATCACAGGCAGTACTTGTACTGATCAACGGGGAACCGTGGGCCGTGTACCTCAATTCAACGAAAGTGATCAAAGACACTTTCGTGCGATTTATTGCTAACTGTTGTATGTAGGTACGCCCGACGTTTGCAGCTGATCGAATGAAGCGGTCAATCCATAGCCGCATGCTCACTTAACACATTCAACTCAAAAGAAATCATGATTAGTACATCAATGACTCTGATATTTTCACTCCAAGCTTCTCGCTACGCTGCGCCAATATCATGATTCAACAAAAGCTTCCGCTACTCTGATGAGAAGATATCATGATCAAGAATGTGAGCATGTCGGTCCGAATGTCACAACATCACATAATACCAACACCACAATGGATGTCACGAGATCTTTGATTGCTAATGATCTCTATAGCTGGCTCAAATTTACTATCACGTGGATCAGTAAAAGACCTCCACTTGGATTAACCAAACATGCAATGAGTGGAATCAATGACTATGAGTTTCAGAGCAAAGTACTACATCAAGAATGCAAGATCAATTGTTAATGTAATATCTGATTGTATTCAATGTCATTTTAGTATATGTTTGAGGTAACCTCCCTTAGGGGGAGATTGTTAGGAATTAGAAATTCCGGTATTAAAGAGTCGGTCACCTCAAGTATATGTAATCGTTAGAAAGCTCGTAGTCATAGTAATATTTAGTTAAGTAGTATTTAGTTAAGTAACACCGTGGAGGACGGACGGGTCTTTACCCACTGTATGCCTGATCCATAGCCCGTTGTGTGGCGATTTATGTAAGACTATAAATACTCTCTACCTCCCAAGGTAGAGAGTTGGATCTCATAATAATATCTTTCACTTTCTCTCACTAAGTTCCCTAAACCTCTAACTTTCTCTCTCTAGAATTCCATCTATATGCTACTTTGTGTTATGATTTGATGTGTATGTGAAAACTTATATCCATCATAATCGATTTTATATGTTTCAAATTGCCGCCAACTTATAAGAAACCTGTGTGGAGGGAGATGGCGAAATGGGTGGGGCAGGAGGATCAGGTCATGGATTTAAACATGCAACTATTTTTAACTAATAAAACCGGTGGGCCCAACTCACAAACACCTTTTCTCTTGTCTATATTAAAGTTCATCTTACATGTAATGTTTAAGATATTTGTAAAACCATATCATGACAATGACAATCGAATCACAGAAATGAAAAGATACATTTTGGATGAGTTTCGACCCGTTTGACCCACTAAACTTGGTTCATTTTCACGAACATTCTAACTTCATGACTTGATTTGTTATAGATAAACTTTAACCCATATCAAGATGACTACCCATAAATGGATAGACATTGCCACTAACACATGCTTCATGAATAGTTCTTGATGCAACAAATTGAATACCTAAAAAGTAAATCAGGACCAAAGGAGTAATAACAAATATAAAAAGATGGTAAAGAAGTACTTATCATTCATATTCATTAGCAAATGATGAGCTAGCTTCGAGTTCGCCTCCTGTGGATCTGTTTCAAGTGCTATAAGATACGGTAAACAAGTAATGGGGTGAACTAGACCTTGACGAAGCATGATCTCCACGATCTGTATTATAGAGCAGTCAATAATAAACATGTTGACATACAAAATTTCAAAAAAACATGAAAAAGCTTCTCACATTGAGAGCAGACTGACACACGTCCTCTTCCGCATCCAAACATCTCCCCAAAATGCTATTCCAATATAACTGAACGATCCTACCACAGATGTTAGTATCACCTGCACCAGCAGCAACTGGCACACTGCCTTCGTCTGTATTATGAATGGCTGTATCATTGTCAGTTTTATCATTCTCCATCTCGTGTTCCACATCTTGAAGGTACTCATACATGTTCTGTAGTGACTGCATCTGATGACAAAAAAGAAAGAATTATAGGTGCTGCAAGCAAGAACAACCTATAGAGGAAACACGTAACAACTTGCTACAAGATAAAGGCATGAATTTGCATGACTTTCTCAATGTCCTTCTCCAACATAAATTGTGGCCGAGCGATTAAAACATAACCTAGTGCCTACAAATAACCTACTGCCTACAGATATGACAGTCAGCTTCAGAAAAATACAAGGAACAAAATGCCAGAAGAACAAAAGCAAGAATACTCTCACCTGTAATGATCTGACTTTCAAAGAAAAATCCTCACTTCTTAGACAAGGTGAGGCTCCCAGCAACTGCCAGGTTCTGTTTGCTGGACACTGACATGCCTAGCAAAAGCTCCCATAGCCAATAAGCAATCCTAGACAGAAAAGGTACCGGTCCACTTGCTGAAAATAAGCATGAATAATTCTGTTTAAGATTCTTTTTTTTTTTTTTTTTTTTTTTTTTTTTTTTTTTTGAAAATGTGGAAAAGTATACTGTAACAAGTATTTCATCATGGACTAGTTGTTTCAGGCTAATAAAAAATCAAAAGAAAAGGTAGAAGTTAACACGAGGGGTGGATTCATATATTGAAAGACCAATCTGGTTCAATAAGTCATATAATACATAAAGGGATAGAACAATGTCAGTTAAAAAACGAATGGACAGTGGCACTAATTGATAAGACATAATGATGATTTACTTGGTCACCAACCTGCGCATTCCAAAAACCTAAGAACCCCAAGCGTTCAAAGGACACTTGAATAAGATATCCAACAATCGGCACACCCTTTCCTGCAACTTTGCTCATGGAGCAAAGGCACCTGTAGGCAAATAAAGTACTGGCATTAATAAGGATAAGAAAGGTAGATAAGTGTATTAAAAGGACACATAAACATAGCTTGAAGTTTTACCACCACAGAGATTTATAAAGAGAGTAAATTGGTGAATGCTGTCTTGACAAGTTGGAACTTTAGCCATTATTAGAGCGAGACTGTTGATGGGTTTCCAAAAGAACAGAGCCAAGATTACCAGAGAATGTTTTTTGTGCTTCATGGAGCAAACTATTCAACTACACAATAAGAGCCCAGAAGAGCTAACATTTTAATTAAAATAAATACACCGGCCACGCACACCATAACATACTAAGTTATGAATAAACCTAATAATTTGTAGGTAGCCCAATTTGTCCTGTCAAAAAAGAATGTCGGACAATCAACTGCTTTAAATCTTGTTCAAGATCTTCAACTACACTTGGAGGGAGCTTCCGTAGCAAGGGAAGATCCGAGTCAATCACAAACACAATACTTTCGACTAGCTGGGCCACTGCTCGATTATTGGCCTGAAACAAACATTACCAAGCTAAATTGCATTGCCAAAACTGACAATTACGTGCATATATAATCTTTTTTCAAAGATAATATTGGATCAACAATTTTTATAGTCAATATCCAGACCTCTCAGGTTTTGTACTGTGAATGCATGAGCTCCTCATCGCATGTAAAAGGCACACAAATATGAAAACTTTCTATAAGGGCCAAATATATGGTTACAAATCTACAATAACATTGTGATACAAACCAGCTGATTTAGAGATATAAACGAACAAAAACATGAAACAGTGATACATTCATCAACTCTTCACAGCTTGATTTTCTCTACCAATGAAATGAACTCACCATAACATACATAACCATCTATATATAATAAAATTTATCCTAATATAACTAGGATTCCTAATTATCACTGTAGCAACTTGTATAGGGAAATAACCGTAGTTGTCATCAAACTATACTTATAAGATTACTTAAACGTGACAAAAAAAAGCACCATTTTTTTTTTTATTTAAATCAAGAACAAAAAAATACCACCAATATACCCCATTGCTGCTGTATAATAATTCATGAAATTTAAACAATGACTTCAATTCTACCTCAAAACTCAAACTAATCTCAAAAATCCACGGAGTAATTAATATTCGATATGATTAACACCGTTTGAAAGAGCTTCGTAACAAACATAATAGAGTACATCGTAAATAATATTCACATGGATTGGAGCCATATGACAAAGTCACATAGTGGTGTATAACGCCTACGTGATTTTCTTGTGAAGTGAGGTTCGATAGTTCCGTCTGACATATGATAAATCCCCGTATCTCTCCCTCCTCCTTCTGTGTAGTATATGCAATTACCCTTTATCACCCCCGTAGTGTCCTCCGTCCAAAACGTCGAACAAAAACCCACAAAGAAAGTTTTCCCGCCAAAATCATTCACTTTTGACCAATTCCCACTTTCCAAATCATAAGCCAAAACTTTAAAACCCTTTGTCTTGTTACGGTTGTGAAATCTCATAATTACTAACACCTGCTTCCTCTCACCATCATCTAGTCCAGATATTTATCATCTAGATCATAAATATCTTCTGGTAGCATTGCTACATCAACCAACGCTGTTGGATGTTTCCCATTAACATTGCATGCTTGGAGCTTGTCAAATTCAAAAGCATAAACTTGTCCGTTGTAGAAAGTAATATCAAATATATTTTTGTTGAAAGGCTGTTTAACAGATGTCCACTTGTTATCTCCAATATGGCAAAACCCTAGCTTCGATATCCCCCGCAAATCGTATATTACAAGCACCAATTTTGATTCCATCAAGAGGACTACATGAAAGATGGAACCATCCCATTCTAAAGGATACTCGTCCTTTGGAAAGGTGTCTACCTTTGGAAGGTTGATGATTTCACGAGATAAAGGATTGATGAGCTGTGTAGCGCAATCTTTTCCAACGGTTAGGAGCCACCCACATGAAGACATGCATATCTTCCTATATGCTTCAGGCAGTCTTATCTTGCGGATTCTCTTGTTTGAGAGGAGGAACAATCCACGAGACTCATGATCACCCCTTTTACTTGCAAGCATTAAAGATGGAAACCGCGAAGGAGGCCCATTCGAGTTGTGGTATGTTCTTGTGGCTGCTAGACGCCAAGACCTACACACGCCTGCAAAACTCGATAATCTTCGTAGCAAGTGATATATTTTTGTGCTATTATATCAAGTACTTCAGGCAACATCTCTGACCATTCCATCATAACTTATAACTATTTTTAAATCACTCAATACCTGCAAAAGATATCAAATGCCATTGAATTAACACATATAACAAGGCTGCTAAGTGCTAATAAATTATTTTTTTACATGATAACAACAACAATAACAATACCTAATTCTATAATATCAAGGTATAAGAAGATAGAACATAAACAGTCACACCTTAACTGATAGTATGGGCATGCAATATGATTTAAGAGACTGGTAAAAACATAGGAGTATTACAAAAGTAAAAATAAAAAAAATAAAAATGCATACATGTGGAGACTATAATAGTGAATATTAGAATATGGGAAATATGATCGATTAAGGATACTGTGTATAGGACTAAACTGGCATGATTCATGAACAAATACAAATATAATACCCGACATGCATACAATAATTTCATATATATTCGATCTCAACATCAAAATTTCATATATTAAAAGCAAGCTAACGTGCATAGGACTCTGAGAAAAGTAAAAAAGACGTAAAAATCGTACCTCGAGACTGTGAGAACTTAGGATTTTAGAATCGCTGTGGTGATTTGTTAGACAAGTTTTGATTTTTAGTCGATTATGGGCCGAAAGATAACTTATTCCTATAGCTCGATTAGCTTATAACCGACCTTTTTATCTTTCCTTAAAATCGAGCTCTAGGAACAAAATAGAAGGGATGGACCAACCGCTAAAGAATAAAATAGAAGGGACGGAACCTTAACGAGAAAATAGGAGGGACCGAACAATAAATACTTACGATTCTTAGGCTTACATTTAGCCCATTATACTATGTTTATCAATAAGTTTTGACAATTCAATGGGTGGGATATATTATATACAAATAATAATATTTTAATTAAAATTCTAAAATCCTTTTCATGACGAAGGTTTTATGACAATCTAAATTGTAAACCGTTAATCTGCCACATGACGGGTAATGAATGGCTATTTTTATTTATTTATTATTATTATTATTTTTTTTTAATATTTATTATTTTATAAAAAAATTATATTGGTTGTATGTATTGGTTGGGTTAAGTTGTTGGTAAAAAGGTATATATAAGTTGTGTAGGTGAAGAAAAGAAAAAATAATATTTTAGTAGAGATTGGGTCGTGATAGATTGCTGATAAACATGGACTTAGACATCATTAGATTTATAAGTAGGGGTGTTCAAAGATCGAGTTATATCCACACTAATCAAAAATTGAAATCGAATAGGACAAAAAAAAAACTAAACTAAATTTGTAATCGAACCGAATTGGTCAAAATCGAAATGAGCCGAACTAAATATTCGGTTATCGATTTAGGTATGGTTTTGACAATGAAAACCAAAAACCGAATTCCTATAAGTATATATTTTTTTCTATGTATTTATATGAAGAAATAAAGTCAATAAAATTCTTTCTTGTTATAAATATAACAATAATTAAGTTTGAAAAAAAAAATTGTGCTAAAATAAATATAATTAAATAAAAATAATAATTAAGATTATGTTATTCAGGATATTCGGTTCGGTTTTTGGTTATAGGGTTCGGTCTTCAGTTATTCGATTCGGTTGAATCAAATTTGAATTCGGTTCGATTTTCGGTTATTCGGTATGGTTGAATCAAATTTGAATTCGGTTCTGAACCGATAAACACCCCTATTTATAAGGCAAACCAAGTTTTACACTACAGTTTATAATTATTAATTAAAGAGTTAATTACATAAATTGTCCTAGTGGTTTGTCGGGTTTCACGAGTTTCGTTCTTGTATTTTTTTTTAGCGGGTCATGTCCTTGTGGTTTTTGATCCGTTATTGGTTTGGTCATTTAACCAATAATTCTGTTAGTTAACTGTTAACTTGAAGGGTATTTTCGACTTTTCATATATTTTATTATTATTATTTGAGTACGTTGTAAAAATCGTCCATGTGATTGGTTGAATCGCATATTTCCTCCCCATGGTTGAAAATTTCAGAATATTATTATTATTATTACTATTATTACTATTATTATTATTATTATTATTATTATTATTATTATTATTATCATTATTATAAACATCACTTTCATTAGAAAACAAAATCATAGGATTACAAGAAATTAGTGGGGAGCCTCGAAACAATCTGGGCTCCCATACCTTTAGCAATAGCAAAACTAATCCTACTGAAGATATGAGTAGCAGCACGCGCACCAATGTCTTGAGTTATAGAGAACTTCCGGATACGCTTAAGTAAGGTCACCGCATCTGCTTCAAGTTCCCCCAAAGAGGAAAATGAGAAAGAGATGAACCCATAACCAATATCCGCACATTTAGCTCCGTACTTGATGCGCTTACATTCTGCTGCATCAATCGCCACACGACCTGGTACAAAATCAATCATACCAGTTTGCGTAAGGGGAGACGACCCCGTCAAATCGACACATACATCCTGCCCTCCATCCCCGGAATAGAGCAAGATATCTGCTAGCCGTAAGACTTGCTCCCACTCTCCACCCAACCCGATGTCGACCTCTTTACGAGCCGAGACCCCAGATCGAGAACAGATATCAACCAAGGTATCGCGCACCATGTTGTGCTGGTGTTTTGGTACCAATAGTGCCAGCACACGAAATAGCATGGTTCCCGTAAATATCCCCCGTGAAAACCTTGGAGCAAGCTGAGCACGACATCTGAACAAAGAAAATGGGAGCACCTAGCCGATAACATAATACGCACCTGTAAGTTCTGGCATTCATAGTCTGTCCCAGTCCAGATATCGGAACCCTAAGCCAGTCCGAAGTGTAGTCCTCCTTTTGCGACCTCCAGAGTGCCATTTGTCGAGGAGATAGGCAAAACATGGATTCAGCCATTTGGGTAACACGTGTGAAATATATATCTGCCAATTTCTTCATGAGTTTGGGGGCAGCGATCTCATCTGGGTTACTCAGAAGGTCAATCTCTATTTTCGCATTAAAAGCGCTCAAGGCCTCTTCGAAGGAAGGTCCAGGGGTTACAATATCCGAATGTCTGAGGAGCTTAGTCTGTTCTTTTGGCAGATTGAAATCTAGACGCAAGGAATGCATAGTTCACGGCATCCCCTGTTGAATATACGCCAAGCCCCCCAAATGTAAATGGCAGGGTGGCCAGCCTCTATTGCCAACCACCAAATCAAGGCCCAGAAGCAGTAACAATACGTTCCAGAGAAGAACGCAGTGCCGCATCAAATGCAACATGAGCACTCTCAAAGACCCTAGGAGAATATGTGCGCATAGAGAAATATAACTTTGAAATGCCGGCACAAGCACGAAGGAGCAACAGCTCACATTGGGGGTCCCTAAGCTTAGCAAAAACATCCATGAGCTCAATAGTTTTAGCAACCCTTTTCATAACAAGCTCACTGCTAAACTCAAAGTCTATGCTAGCCGGCCCACCCAATAATTTGACACCATGCAGCGGTCTAGCAATATTGCGCGGGAAAACACCTGCAAGCATGCCTCTGGGGTCTTCCTTTGGCAAAAAATCCTCAGTTTTATCAACATTGAGGTGCAAGCCACGCCGTGGTCCATCGAACATAATAAGCTCTAAAGCCTTCCCCACAATCAAGGTGTCTCCAATAATAGTACCATCGTCTAGATACCAAGCTTGGAGGGAAAGACTAAAGGAGTATTTAATCTTACATATCAAAGGATGTAACACAAGAGCAAAGAGGAGGGGTCCAATTGGGTCACATTGTTGTACTCTCTTATGCGACCATAACGTGTGTTATCCATAATATAATCTAGCTAGGCTAGAGTAACAAAATTACCCCCAACGTGAAATGGCAGGGCAACGCAGGCGAACCTCCTGTAGCATGACCTCACGGTCCACCAAGTTGAAGGCGTTTTTTAAATCTACCAATAACATCGAAAGACCTTCCTCGCCACCTCGGTCCTCAATAAACCTATTCACAACATGAAGAATAGCCTCCCCTCCTCCAAGGACCCCAACACCAAACTGAAGATCATTTAAATAACCATCTAAGGAGTGGCCGATCATAGAAGCACCAACCTTGGAGACTAAAATCCTCCAAACAGTCCCCACAACAATGGGAGGGATACCACCCCTGGACTTGATCAGTGGTGTGAGCGGAGCACTAGCAATATACTCACCCAATGCCCTAGGGCATTTTCCATCAAGAAAAAGATTCACCACATGGGTGATAGAATCGATTAACTCATCGAAAATAGCCACAGCAGTACCACTAAAACAATCCAAAAGGTGTTGGGCGCGCAAACTATCTCGACCGCAAGATGTACCACGGGGGAAACTCTTGATCATATCAAGTACCACAGCAGGAGATGCAATGAGGTTATGAAGGTCAATAGGTATATCCGGCAGGGAAAGGGCAGACTTGAAGGGGTGCTTAACTTTTAGGTCCTCAAGAGTGGTATCATTATAAAGAGCAACACCCGAAGAAGAAAGAACTCTGACAGCCGCAGTATAATGCCATCACAGATCTTCCTCTTACATTGCTTGACATTACGTTCACCCAAGTCCAGGTTTTCCTCATCAATATTAGACCATGCAGGGGATGGTTCAGCTAAAACCTCTCTAACAAGCTGCAAATTCCCACCAGAAGTACCCCAAGAGTGAATGGCGTTAGCGATATATTCTTCTTGACGTTGGCGTTTAATGGCAGACCTACACTCCATGTTACTCCTCGGACAAAAGGTTTTAAGGAGACAAAGAGGCAAGAAAAACAGGCTAACCCAACAAGAAATGTCCCCAGGTGTGCAGATCACCTTATCAAGAGCTCCTTTCAATACACGAGAGAATCCCAAACGACACTTTGAAGGGATAGATTTGACAGTATGCAACCCCTTAGAAAACCAAAAGGATTTTACAAGAAATTGGTGGGAAACCGAGACACTAGTTGGGCTCCCACTCCTTTCTGGATGCAAAAACTTATAAAAAAAATTATTTTATTATAAAAATTTATTATTATTATTATTATTATTATTATTATTATTATTATTATTATTATTATTATTATTATTATTATTATTATTATTATTATTATTTAATAAATTTTTTTATTTTATTATAAAAAATTTACACAAAGTTAGATGTGAGTTTAAATATAAGTTGTGCTTTAAAACATTTCTAAATACAAAAGCTCACTTTATAAAACAAAGATGAACCACTTTATAATAATAATAAAAAAATGATAATAATAATAATAATAATAATAATAATAATAATAATAATAATAATGGGGATGCACTAGCTATCACAAAACATTCACTGGCTACTAATCTTGTTGTTTTCGAGGTGGCTGAGATTACATTTAAACGTATGTGTCTTTGGTTATGTGGGGTTTGTTTTAAGACACACACTCTTCGTTCTAAGTGTTGACATGGCAACGGTTCTGATTTTGTACCACCCCCTGATTGTGGTGATGGTATTGTTAGGTTCATATTGTATGATCTCACCAAACCACATGTCCCTTCTTCTGTTCAACTTGACCTTGTTGGAGATTTGGTGTTAGACGAG
Organism: Chrysanthemum makinoi; assembly: GCA_910596185.1. Lineage (NCBI taxonomy): Eukaryota > Viridiplantae > Streptophyta > Magnoliopsida > Asterales > Asteraceae > Chrysanthemum > Chrysanthemum makinoi. Next base: position 36,734,430 of record OU343222.1, on the reverse strand, counting down.
CGTGTTGATTTCGATTTGCCTATCTTGGACACTTTTCTTTCTAAGGAGTTGTGTACTGTCAAATCTATCCCTCCCAAGTGTCACTTGGGGTTCTCTTGGGTATTGAAAGGAGCTCTTGATAAGGTGATCTGCACGCCTGATGACATTTCTTGTTGTGTTAGTCTGTTAGTCTTGCCTCTTTGTGTCCTTAAAACCTTTTGCCCGACAAGTAATCTTGAGTGTAGGTCTGCTATTAAGCGTCAACGTCAGGAAGAGTATATTGTTAATGCTATTCATTCTTGGGGTATGCCTGGTGGTAGTTTGCAGCTCGTGAGAGATGTTTTAGCTTAACCCCCCTTTCATGGTCTAATATTAATGAGGAAAACTTGGACTTGAGTGAGCGCAATGTCAAGCAGTGTAAGAGGAAGATTTGGGATGGCCATTATACTTTGGCAGTTAGAGTTCTTTCTTCTTCTGGTGTTGCTCCTTATAATGATGATACTCTTGATGCCTTAAAGGCTAAGCACCCTTTCAAACCTGCTCCCCCTTTGCCGCATACACCTATTGATCATCATCACCTCATTGCATCTCCTGCTGTGGTTTTAGATATGATTAAGAGTTTTCCTCGCGGTACGTCTTGTGGGCGGGATGGTTTTCGTGCCCAACACCTTCTGGATTGTTTAAGTGGTGCTGTTGTGGCTATTTATGATGAGTTAGTTACTTCTATCACCCAAGTGGTGAATCTTTTTCTTAGGGGTAAATGCCCTAGGATGTTTGGTGAGTATATTGCTAGTGCTCCTCTCAAACCTCTGGTTAAGCCGGGAAGTGGTATACGTCCTATCGCCGTGGGTACCGTTTGGAGGCGTTTGTTTTCCAAGGTCAGTACTACTATGATTGGCCATTCTTTGGATGGTTATTTAAATGATCTTCAGTTTGGGGTTGGGGTATCTGGAGGAGGGGAGGCTATTCTTCATGTTGTGAATCGATTAATTGAGGACCGTGAAGATGATATGGGTCTTTCGATGTTGTTAGTAGATTTCAAGAATGCCTTCAATTTGGTGGATCGTGAGGTTATGCTACAAGAGGTTCGCCTTCGGTGTCCTACTATTTCACGTTGGGTGGAATTTTGTTACTCCATCCCAACTAGATTATATTATGGTGAACACACCTTATGGTCACACCAAGGTGTACAACAAGGTGATCTACTTGGACCTCTACTTTTTTCTTTAGTGTTACATCCCTTGGTATGCAAGATTAGAGACTCTTTTAGCCTTTCCTTTCAAGCTTGGTATCTGGATGATGGCACTATTATTAGACATACTTATGTTGTGGGGAAGGTTTTAGAGCTTATTATGATGGATGGACCTCGCCATGGTTTGCACCCAATGTTGATAAAACTGAGGTTTTTTTGGCTGAAGGAAGATCCCAGAAGCAGACTTGCGGGTGTTTTCCCGCCTAATATTGCTCGACCTTTGCATGGTGTTAAATTACTGGGCAGGCCTGCTAGTGTGGACTTTGATTTTAGTAGTGAGCTGGTTATGAAAAGAGTTGCCAAAACCATTGAGCTTATGGATGCTGTTTCTAAGATTAACGACCCTCGGTGTGAGTTGATGCTCCTTCGCGCTTGTGCCGGTATTTCTAAATTATATTTTTCTATGCGCACATGCTCTTCTCAGGTCTTTGAGCGTGCTCAGAGTTCATTTGATGCAGCACTTTGTTCTTCTTTGGAGCATATTGTCACTGCTTCTAGACCTAGTTTTGGTGATTGGCAATGGAGGCTTGCCACCTTACCTTTTGTGTTTGGGGGGCTTGGTGTTTACTCTGCATGTGATGTATTGAACTATGCATTCCTTGGATCTAGACTTCAGTCTTCTAGCTTGCAGACTAAGCTGCTCCGACATTCTGGTATTGTAGTTTCTTGGTCTTCCTTTGATGATGCCTTATGTGATTTTAAAGCGAAAATGGAGATTGACCTTTTGAGTAATTCAAGTGAGATCGTTGCCCCAAAACTCATGAAGAAACTGGCAGATATATATTTCACACGTGTTACCCAAACATCTGAATCCACTTTTTCTTTATCTACTCGTCAGATGGCGTTATGGAAATCTCAAATGGAGGACTATACTTCAGACTAGCTTAGGGTGGTTCCGATATCTGGTTTGGGACAGACTACGAATGATAGGACCTACCGGTGTGTGTTATGCTATCGACTAGGTTTCCCATATTTTCTGTTCAGATGTCGTGCTTAGCTTGTTCCAAGGTCTTTATGGGGGATATTCATGGGGATCATGTTGTATCGTGCGCTGGTATTATTGGTATTAAACATCGGCATAACATGGTGCGCGATACCCTTGTTGACATTTGTTCTCGGTCGGGGATTTCAGCTCGTAAAGAAGTTGACATCGGGCTTATTGGAGAAAGAGATCAACCCTTACGTCCAGCTGATATGTTGCTCTACTCATGGGACAGAGGGCTTGATGTTTTTGTTGATCTGACAGGGTCATTGTCCCTGACGCAGACTGGTATGGCTGATTTTGTACCTGGTCGTGCGGTGATTGAGGCCGCACAATGTAAACATGTCAAGTATGAGGCTAAATGCCTGGATATTGGATATGGGTTTCTCCTCTTCTCATTCTCTTCTTTTGGGGAACTTGAGAAGGATGCAGTGACCTTACTAAAGCGGATCCGAAAGTTCTCTGTTACTCAAGACATTGGGGCACGTGCTGCTACTCATATTTTTAGTATGATTTGCTTTGTTATAGCTAGAGGAGTGAGAGCCCAGATAGTATCTCGGCTTCCCACTAGTTTGTTGTAAATCTAATGAATATCTAATAAAGTGATGTTCATAATAATAATAATAATAATAATAATATGTTTTTTATTTATTTATTTTATTTTTATTTCTTTATTAGTTTGTAAACTTTTTATTATTTTGGTTTTTTTTTTTTTTTTTTTTTTTTTTTTTTAGCTTTTTGGTTTTTTGTTTTGGTTTTTTTCTTTAAATTGTTTCATTTCAATTTCTTTTTTTAGTTTTTTTTTTAATTTTAATTTATCACTAAATAAACTATTTAAGGAGTTAGAAAATTCATGTTAAACACTCGGTCACCCCGAGCATCTGTTAGCATTAAAAAGTTCGTAGTCTTAAACGTTTATTAGTTAGTTAAGTAACACTGTGTAGGACGGACCGGTTTTTACCCATTGTACACCCGATCCACAACCCGTAAGAGGCATATTATGTAAAAACTATAAATACCCTCTACCCTCCAAGGTAGAGGGTTGGAGGTTTCAACACAACCATTCACTTTCTCTCTCTAAAGTTCCCAACTTCTCTCTATTTCTCTCTCTAACCTACATACTAGTCGATCAATATACTTGTGTCTTTGTATGTTTACATCAATCAATCTCCTTTAATTGGTATCAAGAGCCATGGTTTGATCTTCTACATTGTGTGTGCTCAAATTTACAAGATTGGTTTTGGTTTTAGTAGTGGTTCGAATAGTTTAGACTTTTATACACTAGTTTGAACTCATTTTGTGGTTAAGTTTGTTGTTTGGTTGTACTTTCGTGTTTAGGTTTGTTATAGTTGCTTAGATTGGTGCTTGGATAGGCTATATCATCTTGTTTGTGGGAGTTTTTGATGACATACGAGTGGTTTTAGGTTTGTTCTTGGTTGCGAGTTTTCACGTTCTTAGTTGCGGTTTGAGTGATTCATACTTGCGATTTGACAGACTTAGAGTTGCGGTTTGATTATTTTAAGATTATTCAGTTGCGATTTGAAGAAAAGGACAAAGCTGCAATTTGTATATTAGCCTAAAGACAAAACTGATTGAAAGTGACACTTGTAATTCACGAAAGTGACCTCCGGTTTGTCACTTTGCGTTGCGATTTGAAGTATTTGAGATTTGAGTCTTGCGATTTGTCAGTTTTGTGGTTTGAAGCTTCTAAGACTTGAGACTTGCGATTTGGCCTTGTTATGATTTTTCATTGTTGCGGTTTGAAGTATTTGAGATTTGAGGTCTCTGCGTTTTGTTCAAGTTGAGATTTGAGGCCTAAGATTTGAAGACTTTGCGGTTTGGTCCTCTTGCGATTAGAAACTTGTGCGATTTAAGTCTTGAGATTTGAAGACTTTGTGGTTTGGACATCTTGCGATTTGAGACTCTGTGTTTTTGAAGACTTGCGATTTGACTCAATTTCTCGGTTTGACGTCCAGAGATTTGACCAAGGGTTGCGGTTTGTGTGTTGCGATTTAAGACGTTGCGACTTGATACTTGAGATTTGATACTTGCGGTTTGGGTTCTACGGTTTCCTCTTGAGAATGTAAAATCCCGTGAAAGATTCGATTTCTTGGTTTAAATCTAAGAGTTGTAAAATCCCGTGGATCTGAACATTATGTCTACTGTTTCCGACGATGTTCAAGCTGTTGGGTCCGATACCCGCCCTCCTATGCATGATAGAACAGATTATGACTCTGATATGCGTACAACGCGCGTTCGGGGTCAAAGGAACTTCCTTTTCGTCGAGAAAGTTTTTCAACACCCTAGGCAGTGAACCTAATCGTTGTAGTGTAGTATTAGGTAAGCCTCGGGAATTGATATCGTTCTCTAGGGGAATAGGAATGCTAGTGAGAAGTTACTACGCTAAGGTTGGGGTTGAGGAAGATTATTTTTTATCTTTTTTATATTTTTTAGAAAATTGAAATTACGAATCTCGGGGTATTGGATTTGGGGGGTTGGTATTTCTACCGATTACTCTACTATCTATTCTAATTAACTAATCTAAGGTGAGGGTAGTCTATGTCTATTGTTGTGTGCTCGTATGATAGTTAAAAATGTGTTTACTTAGATGCTACTACTCCCTAGTTATCTCTTATTGATGGTTGAATTGTCACGTCCTTATTCTTAACGCGTTGTGCTTCCTAAAGTTGTAGGGTATGCTTTCTTCCCCAACTCTTTGAGACTACCTTAATGTTATTGCCTACGAAATCTTTAGGATTCATAAACTAACACTAAGGTTATCTTTGGATGTTTAGCCTACAACAACTCTAGGTGATTATAAACTAATGTTCACAAAGACTACTCAAGCATTAAAAACACAACGGTGACCTATTGCAATCCTAGGCCAATTACAATTAAGAAAAGAGACAACCAATCAATATTCAATCCCTAGGTTTCATAGATCTAAGCAAACACACAAATAAATTAGCCGGACATGGTAAACATGCAAGCATACACACAAACAATTGAAGACATAATTGAATCAATGAAGTAAATCACTTATCTTGTTGTAAAATAGGGTATGGGAACCCTAAGATACTGCCCAAGACAGCTACAAATCGTTTAGGTTTTTACTCCACAAAACTACCTCCTTAAAAGTCTGAAAATTCGAATTATATATATAGAGTTACATTTGCGATGGCGTCACTCTTTATTTGTGACATCGTCGGATCGCCGCCATTAGGTTTTCGTCTTGGCCACGTCAACTTTTTGACGGCGTCACTTTATGGTTGTGGTGTCGTCGGCTTCATCTTCTGACGCCGTCGGAATCTGAATCTAGGCCGTCTGAGTTGTGACGCCTTACTCTTTAAAACCTGACGATGTCAAGTGTAAAATAGCAATTTCGCTACTGAGTCGTCATAGAACATGTCGCGATGGCGTCGGCATTTGGTACGTGAAGCCGTCACCTTCACTTCCAGCAGCTTGAGTGTCTTGATTCTTGACTTTGGCCATTTTCTTCATATATTCGCGCCTTTTCGTCCGAATAATTGTCATTCCAGCAATTTGCCTTCAAGAGACCTAAAAAGTGAAAAGGAACGAAATTAAGCAGTAACGGATATAAAAGTGATTGATTAAGGGCTTAAATGACCCCTCAAAAGTGTACCTTTTAAATTATTATCAAATATCCCTACACTTGGTATTTGCTTGTCCTCAAGCAAATGTGCTTTTAGCCAATTAATTTATAAGTCAGGGATCATAAAGCATTAGTTTAGAACAATTCACAACACGTATAATCCCAAAGAGTCATAACAAGCACGTAAATTACATACTAGCACCTCACAAGTGGTGTTTGGATAATCTCATCTCTCGGGTGTATATGAAATATATCAAGTTGGAAATGGAAGATAAACACTCATTAACCGGTCCTAGTACATAGATTACCATAGGCTTGAGACTAGATCAAACATCCATCGCTTTGGCGTAAGAACCTAGGAAAAACTATCCAATAGGTCTTTTAAAGAGTTGTACTGTTAGGCTTACGGTAGGGAAACAAAGGGTTTGGTGTGATAGGCGATTTAGTGGTGGCAATTAAAAAATCTTTATGTTACAAGCATGAGAAGAATGGCGTTGCTAAGCCAAGACTCGACACTCTAAACTTCTATATAACTTTGAAACAAACAAACATAAATTTAAAAATAGATATAAGATGGTAGCCCGTATGTTTTTTTTTTTTTTTTTTTTTTTTTTCAAACACTTTTACTCTAGCATCCTCTACGATAACATCAAAATAATAGGGATTTATAGGCACATCCCTACACTTGAGTTTTTATTACTCTAACACTAATTTGACCCGAATTGAAAATATTAAAATACTTGGAGTACATTATTATGTAAATAAAGGGAATTTGAATTTAACATTCCTTCCCGTCACTTCATGTGGAGTTTGATAGACTCCTTGGACCGTTTAGAGTGCTAGGGTTAAACAATAACATATGCAATACGCAGCAGAATAATAAGAACATTATATATTATTGACACAAGGTTTTACTTTCACCCAATCTCCTCCAAATATTATTTGATCAGAATAATACGTGTTACCTAACTGTAACAGGGATCTAAGACACCTCAGATCTTGGAGGTAAACAACTAACTTAGGCGTTTACAATAAACTACACGCCCTAGGTTACACACACACACACCTTTAATGACTACATTATGGAAGACGTCTATATGAAAACCTAGACCCCATGTCTCTTTATATAGTAGAGCATTAGGGTTTACAAGATACTACGAAGGACTAAATAATAAATCTTCTTTTGCAAGCAAGTCCTTCCATCTTTTTGTAGATTTCTTCTTTGTCACTTTAAGTCCTTGATGTTTCATTCTTTATATTTATTTTGTCTCATCAAATCTAAGGAACCTAAAACCCAACACTTCATAAAATTTAACTTTTCCCATGAGTCCCAATCGTCCCAAAACTGTGTACAAAGGATATGACTCGACTTAGCAACTTATGCAAGTAACTAGATAATTGAACTAAGGGTTTAATATGATAACAATAATGCACTAAAAGTGAGTGCATACAAGGTAGGCTAAGGCGATTTTGGTGTACATTTGTGGGTGAATTGTAAACAATGCTTTTCATTGATATTCCGAAAAACCGAAACATCACGAAAACCGCGAAAAGGATAGGCTCTGAGGGGTTAACTAGGGGTATCGTGTACTATAGATGAGTACAACGCAAGGGTGTGGGGGAATTACTCAACCGATGTGGAAGAAGTAATTATAATACAGGTAACAAACAAGGGTTATCCTAATGCCTCTTATCATTTAGTTATTCCTAACTACACAAGTGTAGTCTCACTAGCGATCTCGGAATGCATCACAAAACAAGCTCTAGAATCTATTATACTGCAGGTACACTCTCGAAGCATTAAAGTGGAATGCTTTAATTCCTACAAATCTAAGGGCGATCCTCACATTTTTTGGTGGAATTTTTGAGTGGTAAAGGATTTTGTGCTAATCATATAACTTCCTATCCATGAGACGCTTTATTAAGACTAATGACCCACTCCTACATGTCATGAAAATTTTTAAATTTGGTGCCAAAATTACCCTAACCGATATTTCTCATGGTTTATTACACAATTGAAATTGGACAAGGCAAATAGTCAAGGATAAGCATAGTTTCAAAGTTTCCGTTTTATTTTCTCTCCCTACACTTAAACTGAACATTGTCCCCAATGTTCCCCGAAAGTATCAAAGTTATGATAATGGAAGGTAATTAAAAATGAAAGAAACTAATAATCCCCTGATTAGCTTGGTAGGATCCATGTGAAGTAGTGGTTAAATTCTTCTTCAAGAGGAATATATGCGTGAAAAGCTCCTTCCAATCTTATGTATGTTCTTCTTGATAAATAAAACCTGCACACTTTAAGAAAACAGATGAAACCTTCGCGTAAAATCGGCGGTAACAATATATATGACTCTACTAAACTAGGACATAATGCTTGCGGAATGGATGTTTACAGGTTTTCTGGAAAATTAAGACCTGGAAAATTCCAAAAAATTTATAAGTAGCACAGAAAACGAGAAAAGTTAGAAGTCTGTTTTACTCCTCCGACGCCGTCAGTTATGATCTGACGCCGTCAGGTTATCCTGACAGAAATTGGTCTGCGATTTTCTGAAAAAAATTTCTGGAAAATTTTTATCTTTAGAATCTGGAAAAATTTCCTACAAAACATCCATTATGACTCGATACAAGCATTTGACTCTAACAAACACACATATATATCAATTTCACTAATTGTAATTCTCATGTTCACGTTCTTTTTAAAACATGTGTAATCCTCCCTACACTTATCTTTTTTGTAAAGTACCTTTATATGTAATTAAGACAATGTTAAAAACAAAATAAAGCATTTTTCACAAATTCAAACATGAGAACATACAATAATGAAAAGATATATGACACACAAATAAAATTGAAAAACAAATACACATGGGTTGCCTCTCAAGAAGCGCTTGTTTTTGTTCGAGTCGCGAGCTTGACTCTACCCTTATTTAACGGATAAACGGGAAGTTTTTCCTACACTTAAGCTTAAGTGTGGGTGATAGTAACGATACACACCCTTAGGGTGGCAATTTACTACGTGAGGAGAGGGTGATGGGTGATTTATATGCTCAAAGAGGTGTGCTCCATTCATTATAACCTTCCCTAATTTTATAGGTGTATCGGGTGAATCAAGTCTATCTCCTAGAAATGGATCATATTCTATCAACTTAAAGAGATTCTTAGTTAAGGATCCATCTTGACCTAATAAACCCGGTTTAAACCCATAATGTTTTTTGTTATCAACCATGAATGGGTGATGTAAGTGTGTAAGGTCATGGGTTACTCCTATATTAGCTTCCACTCTACATGGCCTAGAGTCCATTACATTTATCAAGCAACTACCCGGACTATTTATTTTGATGGGTGGATTGGGGCCTAATTCAATTCCTAGATTCACATCTAAAGACGGAAAATTGGGTAAGGTTTTTGGTTGAGGCTCCGGTGCATCAAAATTAGGAACTTTCGTAAGACTAAGAGAGAGGTCATGACAACAAGCATCTAAACCTACATTCTCTAGTGGCGTTTGGTCCAAAGGTTCTATATCAATCGGGGTTCCTATAGTCTCTTGTATTTCTTCTGGGTAAGTTATAGGCGACGTGTGTTCCTCAAGTGATGGTAGGGCTTGTGGGCTTGGAGTTTCCACCTCATTCTCCATTATATCTAGATCTCCTAAAAGTTCATCATGTGTTTTAGTATGATCTAACCCAAATACACTCCTAAGTATCTCAAATCCTTCTTTAGCCATTTCAAATTCTTGGTCCGATTCATAAGAATCATTCTCAAAATTTTGATCACTATGTTCTATTTGCCTAAAGGATTCCTCATGCGTGTCATATGTTTTGAAATATATCCCACTTATGCACCTAGGTATTTCAATTCTAACCATCTCACAATCTTGTTCGGGTTAAGGTTCCATGTTCTTAAAAACTAGGTCTTTTTGATCAAGGTGCCTAAGATCATTCAACTGATGGTTTATACTTAGGAGGCTTTTCTCAAAAAATTTCCAGATGGTCTCACTAAAAGGAGTTGATTCTAACAATGATCGTTGAATAGAAGCCACACAAGCACAAAATTTATCAAATCCATCTAACCTTACACCCGTCTCCTTTTGGATATCTCTAAGATCACTCACAAATTCATTAGAACAACAAAAAGCAATCCAATTTGTGAAATTCAATTGTTCCTCATTTGTTAATGATTCAAATGCAACTTCACTTGCCATAGCGAAAAATGAAAAGGGTTTTACGAACACAAACACAAAGAAGGGGGATAGACTACAAGGAAGCTAAAATGAGAAAAAAGCTTACTTGATATGAATCAAGCAAGGAAACCTAAACGAGATAGACTCCTAACTAGCTATTCTATTCCCCGGCAGCGGGGCCAAAAACTTGATACGCGTACAACGTGCATTCGGGGTCAAAGGAACTTCCTTTTCATCGAGCAAGTTTTTCAACACCCTAGGCATTGAACCTAATCGTTGTAGTGTAGTATTAGGGTAAGCCTCGGGAATTGATATCGTTCTCTAGGGGAATAGGAATGCTAGTGAGAAGTTACTACGCTAAGGTTGGGGTTGAGGAAGATTATTTTTTTTATCTTTTTTATATTTTTTAGAAAATTGAAATTACGAATCTCGGGGTATTGGATTTGGGGGGTTGGTATTTCTACCGATTACTCTACTATTTATTCTAATTAACTAAGCTAAGGTGAGGGTAGTCTATGTCTATTGTTGTGTGCTCGTATGATAGTTAAAAATGTGTTTACTTAGATGCTACTACTCCCTAGTTATCTCCTATTGATGGTTGAATTGTCACGTCCTTATTCTTAACGCGTTGTGCTTCCTAAGGTCGTAGGGTATGCTTTCTTCCCTAACTCTTTGAGACTACCTTAAGGTTATTGCCTACGAAATCACTAGGATTCATAAACTAACTCTAAGGTTATCTTTGGATGTTTAGCCTACAACAACTCTAGGTGATTATAAACTAATGTTCACAAAGACTACTCAAGCATTAAAAACACAAAGGTGACCTATTGCAATCCTAGGCCAATTACAATTAAGAAAAGAGACAACCAATCAACATTCAATCCCTAGGTTTCATAGATCTAAGCAAACACACAAATAAATTAGCCGGACATGGTAAACATGCAAGCATACACACAAACAATTGAAGACATAATTGAATCAATGAAGTAAATCACTTATCTTGTTGTAAAATAGGGTATGAGAACCCTAAGATACTGCCCAAGAAAGCTACAAATCGTTTAGGTTTTTACTCCACAAAACTACCTCCCTAAAAGTCTAAAAATTCGAATTCTATATATAGTGTTACATTTGCGACGGCGTCACCCTTTATTTGTGACGTCGTTGGATCGCCGCCATTAGGTTTTCGTCTTGGCCATGTCAACTTTTTGACGGCGTCACTTTATGGTTGTGACGCCGTCGGCTTCATCTTCTGACGCCGTCGGTATCTGAATCTAGGCCGTCTGAGTTGTGACGCCCTACTCTTTAAAACCTGATGCCGTCAAGTGTAAAATAGCAGTTTGGCTACTGAGTCGTCACAGAACATGTCGCGACGGCGTCACCATTTGGCTGTGACGCCATCACCTTCACTTCCAGCAGCTTGAGTGTCTTGATTCTTGACTTTGGCCATTTTCTTCATATATTCGCGCCTTTTCGTCCGAATAAGTGTCATTCCAGCAATTTGCCTTCAAGAGACCTAAAAAGTTAAAAGGAACGAAATTAAGCAATAACGGATATAAAAGTGATCAATTAAGGGCTTAAATGACCCCTCCAAAGTGTACCTTTTAAATCCTTATCAGACTCTTGGGCACAAAGAATCCGATTGTATGGCTTGGGAAAAGAGAATGGTCTTAACAGTATTCAATTAATTGATGAAGGACCGTACCAGATGGGCACCACCTTTGATGAAATAGCAACTGGAGAAGATGGACGTGTCAGTTTAGGAATGGATAGACCAAGGACTTACAATGATCTCAATGAGACTGAGAAGAAGAGATATGATGTGACATCGAGCTTCCAACATCATCCTTCAAGGTCTACCCAAAGATATCTACAAGCTGATCAATCACAACACCCAAGCCAAATCAGTTTGGGACAATCTCAAAATGCTTCTTGCGGCTCGAACCGAGCACTAAAGAAGATCGAGAGTCATAGCTGTACGAAGAGTTTGAGAACTTCAAGATGAACTCGGCGGAGAGTATTGCAGAATACTATGTGAGGTTTCACAAACTTGTGAATGATATGAGGAATATCAAGATGAGTATGCCAAATATTCAAATAAATTCCAAGTTTGTAAACAACATGACACCTGAGTGGAACAAGTTTGTTACCACAGTGAAGCTGAGCAAAGGATTGAAAAATACAAACTATGAACAGTTGTACACTTATTTGCTACAACATGAGAAGCATGCTGCACATGACCGTTTGATCATGGAAAAACTCAATCCAACAACAACAACAACAACTAGGGGTGAGCAAAACAAACCGAAAAAACCGAAACCGAACCAAAAACCGAAACCGAACCGAAAACAGAAAAAACCGAACCGAAAAACCGACCGAAACTAAAAACTGATGATTCGATTTTTACTTTTTCAAAAACCGAAAAATGCGGTTCGGTTTCGGTTTTTGTCGAAAAACCAAACCGCAAAAACCGAACCAAACCGAACCGGTTTTTTTATATAATAATATCTAATTACTACAATATGATTAAATAACAAAATAAATAAAATTTGTAAATTTCATATTCATTTTGTGAGTGGATTTATAATATATTTATCTTAACATTTATATATATATGTGTGTTTATCGTGTCGCGTGTTTTGTGTGAATATATCAATAAGTATTCGATAATGATTATATTACGTGTATGTTCACTTGTATGTGTATGTCTCATTTATATCTTTGTAATTGTAGAATTATGCAATAAACATTATTAAGCTTAGATTGAAAAAAAGTAAAGAAGAATAACTAATTTTGTACGAAAAACAAGTTTGTTGGTATAATTTAGCCATACCCAAATATTAACGGTTAGAAACCGAAAAAACTAAAAAACCGAACCGAAACCGATAACAAACCGAAAAAACCGAACCGCCAAAAACCGAACATTGTAGTTCGGTTTTGGTTTTAGCCAAAAACCGACCCAAACCGAACCGTGCACACCCCTAACAACAACTACAACAAATGATTCATTTGCATTTGTTTCAAACGTTCAACCACTCACTCAATCATCACATATTCAAGGTCATCAGTACTCCTCTTCTTTGCAGAATCAGAATCATGTCATTCAACCCGACTCAGGATATACACCAACAAACAAGCTGATTGAGAACCTCTCAAATCAAGTTGCACTATTGGTTCAACAATTCAGAACCACACTTCCTCAAACCAACAACCAACTTAGAACTTCATCTAACCCACACAATCAAGCTACTGTGGAGGATGGAAGGGTTGTGGTACAGAATGTGCAAGGTCGACAGAAATTCAAGGTCAAGGCAAACAAATCAAGTGTTACAACTGTGGTGGTGTGGGACACACTGCAAGGGACTGCATCCAACCAAAACGTCCACAAAATGCTGACTACTTCAAGGATAAGATGCTACTGATGCAGGCACAAGAGAGTGGAGCAGTATTGGATAAGGAGGAATTGTTGTTTCTTGCTGAAGGGAGTGCCAACACGTTTGATGATGACGTGGATGAACAACCAGTGTATGATTTGGCACAGAATGATCCCAACATCTTCCAGGTTGCTGACTGTGATGCCTTCGACTCTGATGTTGATGATGAACCAACAACCCAGACCATATTCGTGGCAAACATTTCTCCTATGGTTTCATCACCTCAACAAGTTCGTCCCTCTAGTGCTTAAGTTATATCAGAGGTACTAAAACTATATGATGTGGTTGATGAGCAAAAGATTCCCAACAAAGTACAACTGACAGAAGTTGTTGAATCAGATATTGTAAATATGGGAAATAGCAATGTTATCCCATATGAGCAATATGTGAAGCACGATGAAAGTCTTGTTGTACCAAGTGGTGCATCTTCTACCATTAATGATGAATATGTGTTTAATGAGTACACTGAATATATACCTAATGACTCCCTGACCACTAAACTAAATATATACAAGGGTCAAGTTGCCATCTATGAACAGCGTGCTAAATTTGAGCTAACTACACGTGAGGAGGAAATGGATAGCCAGATGCGTACACTGATCACTAAATGTAATTTAAGGGAAGAAACATTGAAATAAGAGTTAAATTCCTTACAAGAGAAACTTAAACAAACTATTAAGCAAAAACAAGAAATACAAGAAAATGTAAAAACAATTAAACATGAATTCAAAGAAAAGGAAACTAAACTCCTAAATGATTTTTCCAACCTTAAAACTTTAAAGAATAAACTTGAAAACAAACTGTACGTACAAGAAACACCATACAGACTGCTCACATGGTTACAAATCACAGAGTATTAAGTGATAAACACAGTGAAAAACTAGTAAAAGACCGAAAGCCTGTGTATCTTAAGAAAGCTAAAAGAACCCATGAAGTGATTTATGATGGTAGTGAGATTCTTAAGCCTAAAAAAAGCCAACTTGTGTAGAAGTAATAGAAGAGGATAGAGAGTTAGATGATATATCTAGAGAGAACATGGATAAGAAAATGAATGATCCTGAAAGTGTGAAAAAAGGACTCAACTTCAAAACTCCCAAATATACTAAGGAAACTTCTTAGCCACTTTCAAACCTTACACTTAATTAACCCCTGAGCAAGTTTTTTGGAAGTTAGACATGGATAAGAAAAGGGCCGAAGAACTTGTTGAAAATAATCCACCCCTAAGGAAATTACCTGCGGCTTACTGGGTACCCTCCCAATACACCGATGCATTTAATGCCTAGAACTCTTCCAAGACAAAGGTAAAACACAAATTAGCATATACGTAAGCTACCAACTATTTCATTTGATTTAGATAAAACATATAAAAAGAGAATCACACCAACGTATTGCCTGAAGGGGAAATGGGTTTTGAGCAAACAAAACAATGTTATCTTATCGAGGTTATCCCATTCTTTAAAACAAGTGAAAGAACATTTTGAGGGTATTCAAAGGCCCTAGATAATGAAGTTAAAGAAATGAAAAAGATGTTTAATGAAATGGAAATTGAGACAATAGATAATGCAAAATGCTTAAAAGCTATGTGATTGAGAGAAAGAATATTCACATCCTCAATGAGAATTTGATTGCTAGATGTATTGTCTAGGATGTGTATTATAATTACACTGATCTGCTTTAATCGCTTCTCAATTCCTTGATTTATCACTTGCATTTAAAGTTGCCTAGGTTCGTGTCAATGAGCTTGAAGCCGAGAATTTAAAATTGCTAAACAAAATCCAAAACGGTGATCATGATAACATGGTCAGGCATTTATCTAAAGTAGAATTTGATAATATTAATTTACAATTAAAATGTCAACATCTAGAGGAGAGAATGAAAACATTAAATGCCAAGACACCTATGGATGCTGATTTGATGCATATTTTTGAAATCATATCGAGATGAACAGATAAGCTCATTGTAAAACTCGATATGAAAATTAAAAGCTCAGATTTTCCAATTGAAGGGAAATAGGAGTGAAGTGGTAGGCTCCCATATACCACCACCTCTAGATTCTTAGAATTTTTAAAATCAAAGCATTATCAATAAATTACAACAAGAAAACAAACACTTTCAAGTTGAAAATTCAAAGGTTAAATCGCAATACAAAGAGTTATATGACTGCTTAAGGTCACTCATGACAAACACATAGAAAAGATAACTTCCTTGCTTAACGAGATTGAGAATCTAAAGAGTAAGGTGAAAGGGAAAATGCCAATTCCCACTTGTAAATATATTGTTCCAAAGGTTTCTACTTGTGATAATTATGCCATTGAAATGATGTATATTCCCACTCCTCTTAGAATAATAAGCTTTGTATATCAAGCATATCTCACGTACTTTAAGGATAGCCTATCTTCTAGATCGTAAAATATGATAGAATAGAGAAACCACTAGATAGTGTTGTTGCCTATGCGTGCATGTATGCTAAACGATCTAAAGAACTGTTAGAATATGTCATCTAACACTTGTCCTAAAAGTGATAATGTTTGACAAATTTCTTGCACCCTCTTCCATGCCTAAGATCAAACATGTTACTTTTGATGTACCTCTGAAAACCTCTAAACCCAGCACAACAAAACCAGAAAATCAAATGGCAGTAAAACAAACTAAGGTTCCCATCATCATAGTTGAACCTATAGAAATGATAAGTTAAAATAGAGATGTTTGTGGTCAACCTATGATTATCTAATGTTTTTACTAGACTTTTATTAACAATGGTTTTTAACAATCTAACTCACTCAATGTTTTGACTTTCTATTGGATTATTACTTTAAAGATAGTGGTTTTAATCTTGCATGAAAACTATTTTCCAAAAAGAGGATTCGGATCCTACTGTTCCTTTACAAAAGGAATCCGGCTAGATATTATCCGGGGATCCGTGGATCAAGAAAAAGTAACAGATTTGATAAACACATAGGTTTTCCATTTTTATACCATGACATATGTTTTATCCTACAATTTCTTTTAGCATGCATACATGACTTCTAATGTATCACTAAAGAGTATGAAACAAATAAATCAAAAGGAATGACAAACATATTATGATAATAATAACCTAGATAACTAGATTTAGTAATATTGCATTTCAATACTAAGGATGATACAAAGGATTGGATATATGATCCCAATGTAGATTAACAACACAAAGTAAATGTCTCCATATGTGAACTTCATCATAGGTAACCACAAGCAAAGCATGAGTGTTAAGGCGATGATCACGAAGGATGTAAACCATGTTGATGATGAATCTCTTGGTTTCATGGAGATGGAATGAGGAGGAATATGAAATTTTTGAATGAAAGGAAATTTTTGAAATTGGAAGATTTGAAAAAGTGAGGATTTGATAGAGTGGTCGAAGGTAGGAGTATTTATGGGAAGGAGGATTTTTGAAATTGTTTTGTTATATTATTGATTAAAAGAAACAAAACATAAGTTTTATATACCAATTTTAATTTTAGACGAGAAATAAAACACTTAATGAAGCTTCATGTAAAACATGTATGAGCACAAAAGATAATCATATAAATACCTAAAGCATATTAATACTTAATTATCAAGCAAAATAAAAGAAAATCATACCTCTAAGCGTAATTTAGGAGTGTCTTTAGAAATTTCACAACAAATGTCACTTAGATGATTCCTCATCTTGATGATTAAGATACCTTCTTAAGGAAGGTCTTGTTACCAAGCCATTCCTATAGTTGGTGGGTATGAGTTTTGACTAATCAACATGACAAAGAAGATTAGTGCAATTAAATGAAAAAGTAAATAAAAAAATGTTGTTATCAAATCAACATCCAAACATATAGTTTTAAAAAAACATGGTGTTTGTTTTTATGAAAAACCTCTTTGTAGTTTCAATAACTATGGATCTATCGCTTTTAAAGTACAATATACTTCAGCTAAACTTGGTAACTAAGCTCATGCCAATTGTGGAAAACTAAAAGGGGGTTGAATAGTTTTGCCAATTAAAACTTCCTTTTAATCTATTTAGATCGACTTATGTCAATCTATTTGGATGTGTGTGTTGGATGTTGATAAACAAGCATATAAATGTAAGTAATGAAAAGATAAGAGTAAGAAGCACAAAACCACAAAACGAGTATTTATAGTGGTTCGGCTACAAGGACACCTTCCTTGCCCTACTCCACTCCCCGAGTCACCTACTCAAGAGTTCGTAATCACTACACCAATCTCCTTATGGCGGAGAATCCTTCACAACGTCGCCTACCCTTTTTCCGGTTCTAGGCTAACCACCGGGTTCTTTCACTCCAAAGTGAACCACACCTACACAACGTCGCCTATCCTTTATAAGGTACTAGGCTAAGTACCTAGTTCTTTCACTCCAAGGTGAAATACACCTTCACATCGTCACCTACCCTTTATTAGGTACTAGGCTAAGCACCTAGTTCCATTGCAATGGAGGAACTACTACCACACTACACCAACGACTAATCCCAAAGGAGATCTACTCCTTTACAACATCATCAAGGATATCAATATCCTTGGATCTAATACTAGTCTATCTTGTACCTCGAAACACACCATATCGAATGTACATCTAAGGCACCTTTCACTAATGCCTTTGACTAGATCTACAAGACACCTTTCACTAATGTCTGGTGTCTTCACTTCTAAGCACCTTCTACCACTTTTAGTCTTGACTTCTAAACACCTTTCACTAATGCTTCTTGTCTTGACTTCTAAGCACCTACCACAAGTGCTTATGCTATAGACCTATAGATACTTCACTAATATCTTCGTCTTGACACTTGAGAAATCTTTCACTACTGTCTTCAACACTACACTTCTTTGAAGAAATAAAGGAATCATCACTAATGTCGTCACCTACCCATGGGTATTTTGGTTATGGGTCATGGGTCATGGGTTGAACCATGGATCTTAGCTAGATACAATATCTTTGAGTGCAATGCACTTCACTGTTATGGGTGATCCATGGTTATGGATATATCCATGTATGATATAAGCATGATGTCATGCAATACATGGGCTGCCCATGGGTCATGGGCTTTGGGTTGTACCTAACTACATTCAATGTATTTGCCCAATGGGTTGTGATACTTAAGTTTCTACCCATTTATATTTGATTATACAATACCGAAGACTCATGCCTCCTCTTCGATGGTGATCGGGGGTATGAAGCATATGCTCAAGGCCAAACTTGTAGCAATCTGCAATAAGAAATAGTAGACACTTCGTTATGATTGCGCAGGTTGGGCCCCGCGAACCACCCCCTCCGTACCATGAGAGTAAGTATGTGATATGTGTTGTAAATAATATGGTACGTGAAATACCGTGTTGGATGAACATACCATTAATGACTCATCAACCTATTTATAGGTGAATAAAATAGCTTGGAGAGTGTTAGCACACATTTAGGAGATCATGGGGGCGTCCCCTGATTTGTGGTAACCGCTAGGGCTTCATCCCCACTATCTCTGACTTAGCCGAAGCTAAGGAAAGGTGGAACGTGGGGTAATACAAGTCAAGGTTCTTTTGTCTTGGCATCTTCAAGAGAAGACACCAAGGGCATAGACCTTTGGCGTTAAGTAACCATGTCAATGATGAATGGTTTTACGCCACCAATGACTTATGAAGAAAGACTTAGGTCTCAATGGGTTTGACCGAGGTCTATGGGGTTGTCCTTGACCGATCTGAGGGTATGCGGATCAATAATACCCAATATACTACATACTAGTTATGTGTATATCAAATATGTAAACACTAGTTGTTGTACATATGTATTACTAAATCATAAAATCACTTATACTTGTTTTAGTGTTTTATGTGAAAGTGTGAATATGTTAGAAACTATTAGTTCAAACCATTTACGTATTTTATTTGTTTCGTTAATATGATTTTACGTTTGTTATCGACAAAACATTAGAAGATCGTAAAATATAAATAAACGTTTTTACGGCTTATTTGTATTAACAATCTCCCCTTTTGTTGATGACAAAACATAAAATTATTTTAAGGAAAAGCTAAAATTGTAAAAGTTTGAATTTGTAGTTTTTACTTTTTCTCCCCTTTTTGTCTAAAACAAAAAGTGTTTAAAGGAAAGCAACACATTGTTTTAAGAAAACATGTGAAAGAAATAAAATAAGAAAAAAATAGAGAGCAAGTAACGGGAAAGGATCTCGTCTTTACTCCCCTTGACGAGTCCATCCCTATGTAAGGCGTCAAGAAAGTAATACTAATCTAGTTTGTTTGCAAGTAAGTTTGCAAAAGATTTCGTCTAAGTGATGTAATGCCCCTTGATGATTGCAATTTTGCAAAGGGATGTCATGAAAAGTAAACCTAGTATTGCAAGTAATTTGCAATGTATTGCTTTGACATAAAGCTCCCCTAGCTTTAGGATGTCAAAGTCTTCATGTGTAAATTGAATAACTACAAAACAAAGGTTAGAAAGCAAGTATAATTCACAATTTCCCGCAAATGTGGTCCAAGTTAGTAGAAAATAGCTTGTCTCATCTCGATCCCACCTTCCCTCCTAGTAGGGATCCGTCTAGGCACTCAGGGATCCGTATAGTCGATTAATTTCAAGAAAGGTGATATAACAAGTAATGTTATCACATAAATGAGATATGAATACAAAGTAATCATATGCTCAAAAAAATAACAAGTAGCATGTAATTCCATTTAATAAAACTAGAGTTATGATATACATGACTCTAAAACTAAGAAAATAAGAAAATACATGACTAGGAATTTCTAAACCAACTATCGCTTGATGCTAGGACACCACTAAAATCTTCTAGCTCAAGTTTTGTTTAGGTTTAATCTCGTCGAAACATTCGAGGAGATGATAGAACATGAAACGTTGGTCTTCTCGTACTTCATGTATCAAACTTTCAACATGTTGACAATGATAGCAATCTTTGTCATGGCTAGGTAGTGGTGGTGGAAGAAATGAAATAGCTTGATGCGAAGGATCAAGTGAAGCGACTTGTGGAGCTTCAAACGATGGAGGGATTGGTGGAGGCGCATTTGAGAATGACTCGACCAAGAATGATGGTGGTGGTAGAGAAGTGTCAACTTCCATATGGTCGGGTGGTTGACTTTGATGATTTCTCATAATCCAAATGGGATTATATGATGGAAACGAAAAGGAGTCGGAGCAAGTGTTGACTCAATACCTTGATTTTGTACCATTATTCCTCCTAATGAGGAAAATGTTGTCGGCGGAAGCGGATGAGATGGCCTATGAGGCAAGTCCTCTAAATTGTAGAGGTGTGGTGATGATAGTGGGGATGTAAATGAAATAGCTCTAAGAACCAATGGTGATGGTTTAGTGGAGATGATATTGTTTGGCCTAGGAGGTATGGTGGTGTTTGGCATTGGTAGTTTTGTGGGTACTATCCTTTTAGGAATTGGTTTGATTGGATGAGGAAGGATCCTATCATTTGTTGGCTTGACCGAGATGATTCGTTGAAGAGATTTCGTACATAACACGAGCCTTTTTCATGGGTGGTTCTTTGGTGGATAAGTTACTACTTGGGGTTTTCCTCATGATGAGATGATTTCAAGAGGTTTGCAAGGGTTTCTAAAGAACTGAAAGTTAGGATGAGAGTGATGACTATGGAGGTCCTAACAAAGTGGTTTATAAACCAAGAGATTTGGCAAGTGCATTTAAGCCTTAAGCCACTAGGATTCATTGGAATGTGATGATTAACATGCACAAGAGTCAACTTCAGAGTTTGCACTGATCTAGGAACTCATTTAAGATGAGATGGAGTGTTTGAGTTAGGAAGATGAGTTAAAATGATTGTTTTAGCAAGATTTCACATAAACTAGGGATCCGGCTCTCAGCAGCTATGAAAGAGTGGAAATGATGTTTTCTAAGATCTAAGATCTATATAATCTTGAGTGTTTCACCTCCCTAAGTGTCTTAAATAAAAGGGTGCTTAAGTACTTGAAGGTAATGAGTGATGTAGCTAATGATTGTCTTTTATGGAAGGATTTGGAACTTTCAAGAGTACCAATGGATGAGCAAGGATGACACTAAAGATGAGAATGTTAATTGAAGCTAAATGATCCTAGAGATCAGGTTGTGACTTAGGATAGTGTTTTGGAAAATATCCTAGAAGCTTTGAGATGGGAAAACTAGAGTTTGATCAACTTTGATCAATTTTGAGGTAAGGATGATTTATGATCAATTTTGCCATAATTGAAAGATTTCTAAGGCTAAATATGAGGATCAAGTGAAAATGAAGTGTGAGTTTGAGAGCGGAAGAGTAATGGATTAAAATGAAACGATAGATCAAGCAAGTCTTAGAGTGTGATCTATGTGAGTTATGTGTGAGTAGGAAAGATCAACCTATCTTGATAAGGACTTAATTTGCCTTAAGACACTATGTTTAGCTTAGTGTGAGTTGTTCTAAGGATATGTTTGAAATATAATGCTTGCAATTGCATTTCTGTTGCCGGATCCACGGTTCCCTAAATGTAGGGATCCGTCTAGTACAAACTTTGGGATCCTCCATCCGCTCAGCAGAACCTTTACTAAAGGTATGCAATGATCTTGACAATGCATTATATCTCAAGGATAGTCTAAAAGGAGTTCTAATACTAAGATATCAAATGTAAGATGTTTTATTTCATGAAATAAATTGGATTATATTGATAAAGCACGAGTATAAGAGAATTGATCCTATTTTGGAATACTACTAGGTTCCTTGAGTGTTTTCGCTAGGAGGATCATTATGTGATTGATGAGTGTTGGTGGAATCAAGAATGAAGAAAGTCTTCAAGAAAGATATGTTTAGCGGTTCCATCATCTTGTTCACAAGTATGCATAAACGGACTTTGAAATTAAGGATGGAAGTGCATAACATTATGATAGAGGCGTGTCAAGAACATTCCATAAGGGATGAGTTTATTCTTGGAGCCTTGAAGATTTACAATTCGCCTTGCGAAGAAGTAGGCGAGATTGTATGGTTGTTGTGTTAGCAAACAAGACAACATGTGAGCACAACAAGCGGGAAGAATTTCTCGATTTCCCTAAGACTCCAAACATTTTCACGTAGGATGAGTGCAAGAGGCTTGTACTCTTCTCGGATATCCCTTGTGAAGATAATGTTTGGATCGGAGTAATATGGTCGAGGTTTGCATATTATGCGATTTAAATCTTCCGGAGGGTATGTGAGCAATATGGACTATTTTATCTCGAAAGTTGAAGAGAATCAAGAGACCAATCTTCGGTGAAGGCACATTGTCCATGATTTGGAATCCAGAGGATGTGAGCAAAATGCCCAAGGGTTAAAGTAAACTTTTGGTTTTGGATATAAAACCAAAGAGATAGAGAGCGATCCTCGTTACGAACGAGTTCGACTTGACGGAAGAATTCCATTATGAACCTTGGACATATCTTCTCGTTGATTTCAAGAAGACATTCTAGTCCTATGGCTCGGAAGGAGGTATTGATACCTTCTTCAATTGTAGAGAGGGTACAATACGTCCTTCGTGGAAGTGACTTTTTGAGATTATTGAACCCACGGACATGATTGCCGTGTTGGGTTCAGAGAGATGTTCGAGGTGTAGACGCTAGTGAGTGAAAAATCAAACTCATATTCATGCGTCATAGTTGAACCTATAGAAATGATAAGTTAAAAAGAGATGTTTGTGGTCAACCTATGATAATCTAATGTTTTTACTAGATTTTTATTAACAATGGTTTTAACACTAACTCACTCAATGTTTTGACTTTCTAGTGGATTATTACTTTTAGAAAGATAGTGGTTTTTAATCTTGCATGAAATGCTTTTCCAAGAGGACGGATCCCACGGTTCTTTTACAAAAGGGATCCGGCTAGTATATTATCCGGGATCCGTGGATCTGTAAAAACAGAACCAGATTTGATAAACACATAGGTTTTCCATTTTTATACCACGACATATGTTTTATCCTACAATTTCTTTTAGCATGCATACATGACTTCTAATGTATCACTAAAGAGTATGAAACAAATAAATCAAAAGGAATGACAAACATATTATGATAATAATAACCTAGATAACTAGATTTAGTAATATTGCATTTCAATACTAAGGATGATACAAAGGATTGGGTATATGATCCCAATGTAGATTAACAAAACAAAGTAAATGTCTCCATATGTGAACTTCATCATAGGGAACACAAGTGCGATGAGTGTTAAGGCGATGAGCACGAATGTAAACCATGTTGATGATGAATCTTCTTGGTTTCGGTTGAGATGGAAATGAGGAGGAAGATGAGTTTTTGAATGAGAGAAAATTTTTGAAATTGGAAGATTTGAAAAAGTGAGGATTTGATAGATGGTCGAAGGTGGAGTATTTATGGGAAGGAGGAATTTTGAAATTGTGTTTTGTTATATTATTGGATTAAAAGAAACAAAACATAAGTTTTATATACCACGACTTTAGACGAGAAATAAAACACGTATGTGAAAAAAAGGCTTCCTAATGAAGCTTCATGTAAAACATGTATGAGCACAAAAGATAATCACATAAATATCTAAATAGGCATACTTAATTATCAAGCAAAATAAAAGGAAATCATACCTCTAGCGCACTTAGGAATGTCTTTACAAATGACACAACAAATGTCACTTAGATGATTCCCGGCCTTGTATTAAGATACCTTCTAAGGAAGGTATTCTTGTTACCGTTTTCCTATAGCTTGGTGGGTATGAGCATTGACTAATCAACATGACAAAGAAGATTAGTGCAATTAAATGAAAAAGTAAATAAAAATGTTGTTATCAAATCAACATCCAAACATATAGTTTTTTTTTAAAACATGGTGTTTGTTTTTATGAAAAACCTTCTTTGTAGTTTTCAATTAACTATGGATCGTATCAAGTTTTTAAAGTACAATATACTTCAAGAAACTTGGTAACGAAGCTCAGATGCCAATTGTGGAAAACTAGAAGGGGGTTGAATAGTTTTACCAATTAAAACTTCCTTTTAATATATTTAGATCGACTTATGTCAATCTATTTGGATGTGTGTTGGATGTTGATAAACAAGCATATAAAGGTAAGTAATGAAAAGATAAGAGTAAAAGCACAAACCACAACACGAGTATTTATAGTGGTTCGGCTACAAGGACACCTTCCTTGCCCTACTCCACCCCGAGTCACCTACTCGAGAGTTCGTAATCACTACACCAATCTCCTTATGGCGAGAAGCCTTCACAACGTCGCCTACCCTTTTTCCGGTGCTAGGCTAACCACCGGGTTCTTTCACCCAAGGTGAACCACACCTACACAACGCCGCCTACCCTTTATAAGGTACTAGGCTAAGTACCTAGTTCTTTCACACCAAGGTGAACTACACCTTCACATCGTCGCCTACCCTTTATTAGGTACTAGGCTAAGCACCTAGTTCCATTGCAATGGAGGAACTACTACCACACTACACCAACGACTAATCCCAAAGGAGATCTACCCTTTACAACATCATCAAGGATATCAATATCCTTGGATCTAATACTAGTCTATCTTGTACATCGAAACACACCATATCGAATGTACATCTAAGGCACCTTTCACTAATGCCTTTGACTAGATCTACAAGACACCTTTCACTAATGTCTTGTGTCTTCACTTCTAAGCACCTTTCACTAATGCTTTAGTCTTGACTTCTAAACACCTTTCACTAATGCTTCTTGTCTTGACTTCTAAGCACCTACCACAAGTGCTTATGCTATAGACGATAGATACCCTTCACTAATATCTTCGTCTTGACACTTGAGACATCTTTCACTAATGTCTTCAACACTACACTTTTTTTGAAGAAAGAAAGGAATCATCAACAAGAAGACTTCAGGAGCCTTGATGATGAGGAAGCATGGCAACTCATGGACTTGAGCTTGCTCGACTTCAAAGGTGGTGATCTTGCCTTTAAGAGGAACCTAAAAGATCACACAAAAACAAAACTACAAACATAGATCTCTTGGATCTGAGGTTAGAGAGTTTTTAACTCAGGGAGAAAGTGTGTTAGAAAGGGGTTGTAAATAATGAAGAAATGGCTCACTATTTATAGAGGAAAAATCCATCGTTCCGGATCCCACGGATCCTTCCACAAGGGATCCGGCTACAAAGCTAGGGATGGATCCGGACGCCCCTTTACCCATGGGTATTTTGGTTATGGGTCATGGGTTGAACCATGGATCTTTAGCTAGATATAATGTATCTTTAAGTGCAATGCACTTGGTCACTTGGGTATGGGTTGATCCATGGGTTATGGATATTATCCATGTATGATATAAGCATGATGTCATGCAATGGGTTATGGGTCAAGCTCCATGGGTCATGGGCTTTGGTTTGTCCCAACTACATTCAATGTATTTGCCCAATGGGTTGTGATACTTAAGTTTCTACCAATTTATATTACCCAATATACTACATACTATTTATGTGTATATTTTACCCAAATATGTAAACACTAGTTGTTGTACATATGTATTACTAAATCATAAATTCATTTATACTTGTTTTAGTGTTTTATGTGAAAGTGTGAATATGTTAGAAACTATTAGTTCAAACCATTTACGTATTTTATTTGTTTCGTTAACATGATTTCACGTTTGTTATCGACAAAACATTAGAAGACCGTAAAATATAAATAACCGTTTTTACGGCTTATTTGTATTAACAGATAGGACTACGCAAGCTAAAAGTGGTCATAAGAAGGAAGTGGAAGAACACCGTAGGGACAATAAGTTTGATTTGAACAAAAAAAATCGTGTTGGTTCTAATATTAGCTCTAAGCTTACTGCAATTAATTCGAGTGCCTTATGTCGTCACTAAAACATGTAAAGAATGTTTATTTTTCGTAACCGTGGATCAATGCAGTCATTTTTTGAGGTCTAAGAAACAAACCCCAGTTATGAAAGTTTGGAGAGTGAAACAGATAAGCAATCATGGAAAACCTACGTGGGAATGTGTGTTTACAAATATAGGTTTTCGCTGGAAGCCAAATGGTTGAATATTCACGCTTGGAAAACTTTGCCCCTTAACTAGAACCACGCCTAGAGAAGCCATGGGTCTTGAAGCCAACCGTACAATAATCCCATTAGGCAATGAGCAACATCAAATTAACCTAATATTTTATATATCAATGTCCCGTGTTTATGGCCTCATTTGTATTAATATTGTACAATTACAAATCAATTGTATTAATATGATGATATGTCTACGGCTATGTTGAAATTGTACCAACTGAATTTAACAAATCAGAATCAACAAATGAAAGTTGTGAACCCAAGTTGTGTGACTTGCGAAGGTCCGCATTCTTATTCTGAGTGCCCAACCGCCGGTGGTTGTACTCAAGAGAATGTTTATGCTGCCACGGGAACCTACAACCAACCGCAAGGAGATCAAAATCTTCTTAGCTATCGTTCAAATAACTACCTTGGACCTCCACAACCAACCTCATAAAATCAAAAATCATTTTAGTGGTAACCAAAATGTGAATCAAAACCGAGGAGCTAATTTCAATAATCAAAATTACCAAGCTTCTCCGCTTCAAGTTTACCAACAACCTCCACCCCAACAACAAGTTTATCAACAACCACCGCCTCAAGTTGCACCAAATCCAAATTTTACGAGCTACATTATGGATAATGATGTCAACATGAGAGCGATGCAAAATCAGATAAATAACATGAGGGTTGAACTTAATAAGGAGATTGATACGAATTTGAGCAAGCAAACGAATGAATTGAAGAATATGATGAGTAGTTTCATGCAAATGAATGTACCTTCGGGTTCGGGTTTTCTTCCAAGCAACACAATTCCCAACCCGAGAGGTCATATGAAAGCGATCACCACCCGAAGTGGTGTAGCTTATGATGGACCCACTGTTCCTACTACTTTTCTTCTGTGTGGTGAATCGTGGGACCAGGGTGACAAAGGACCCGATGCTTCCTACTAATAAGGGTAGTACCGAGAATGTCCAACCCGCGGTTGTCCTGACTTCTGAGCCAAAAGATGCTCTGGTTAGTTCTCCGAAGCCTAACCCGAATTCCGTATCCATCACGAATGAATGATCAAAGTTTCAGGAAAAGCAAATCTTCAAATGGAAAAGTCATTCAGATCTTTCAAGATTTACATTTTGAGATTAGCTTTGCGGATGCTCCTCTTTTGATGCCAAGTTTGTTTCAACGATTAAGAGTTTACTAAGTAACAAGGAAAAACTTTCGGAATTAGCAAAAACGCCTTTGAACGAACATTGCTTGGCGGTGCGCCTTAAGAAACTTCCCGAGAAGTTATTAGGAGACCCCAGCTAATTTCTCATCCCATGTGATTTCCAAGATGTAACATATTGGATTTCATAACCACATCACATAACACAATATGGTTCGAATAAGATAGAGTTTTAGAGAGAGAAAGTGGAAGATGTGAGCCTTTCTAGAGAGAGAAGGTAAACAAAAGAAAGAAGGTTAGATTGAGTGAAAGGTCCAACCCTCTACCTTGGGAGGTAGAGGGTATTTATAGTTACAAACTAATACGTCCTCCTGACGGACTGTGGATCAGGCATACAGTGGGTAAAGACCCGTCCGTCCTCCACGGTGTTGCTCTAAACTAAATAACTAATAAATAACGTAACTAACGATATGTCTACGAGCTAACTTATGCTAGATAATATTTGGGGTGACCGATACTTCACTATGGAATTTCTAATTCCTAACAATCTCCCCCTAAGGGAGGTCACCCCATGTTTTACATTTCGAATCCTAGCATGCTATTTAATCTTCAGTCTTGAGCTTGTAGACTTTAATTCTTTAATTCTTCAACATCTGCATCTTTGTGCTTTAGCAGTGATTCTTCAATGTCCGACTGCTTTGTACTTTAAGTGGAGGTCTTTAACTGATCCACATCTTGATGATCTTCGAGCTTTCTTTGAGATCATCACCACAGAAATCTCTCGATCATCCATAGTTGTGTTGCCTTCTGTGAAGTTGTGACTTTTGGACTGACATGCCTCACACTTTTGGATCATGACATCTTTCATCGAGTAGTAGAAGCTTTACTGGTTCATGATATTTGCAAAGAAGCAGCGAGCATAGTATAGAAATATCGAGCGGTTATGTAGATAAGAACAAGTCATGATTTCTTCAATTAAGTGTGGATGCTGTGAGCATGCGACTTTGATCGACTCAATTCGATCACTGCAATCGCTTCTGGTACTCGCATACGATAGTTAGCATTAAAGCGCACGAAAGTGTTTGATCACTTTCATAATACACGCCCACGGTTCCCGTTGATCAAGCATAGCACGCCTTTGATCGAAGAATTCAAGAATCTCCTTGTGGTTTTCACAAATGCCTAGTCGTTTCAAACCGAACGTCTCAAAGAAGACAACACGAAGTGAGTGAACCAGAGAATTGACATTCACTGATTGATGAAAAATAGATTTGAAAACAATCGCGTATTGCTTAGAAGAAAGAGTTTTGCAATATAACGCAAGGTTTATGAGGAAGATCAATTTTCAATCAAAATAACTTTTTGTATTTGAAAAGAGTACACATTCGACGTGCTAGAGAAAAGAAGAGATTCGCACATCGAATGGTTTTTCCAAAAGTATTTTTTCAATCAGAGATACTTTTGAATTTGAAAATGAATACACATTCAATGTGCGAGAGAAAAGAAGACATTTGCACATCGAACGGTTTTTCCAAAAGTATTCGTCAATTCATTTCCTGGACCAAGGTTGATTCAAGATTGAATCGCCCCATCGTTTCTATCCAGTTGTCACAAGCTTGATCTTTTGCAAGATTTCACATGTCACCCACCAAGAGCTTGTTTGATGTTGGCTCTAGAAGGATTTACATCTTCATCGTGAATATTTTCATATCACTCAGATGTTCTGGCAATACCACAAGGATAATGCGTAGGACTATAAATATATACTTACTTTTCACATTGTGTGAAACATCAAGTCTTCATTAATTTTGTGTCCTAATGAGATATTGTGGATGATCTCTTGGCTCTAGACTCAATAATGCACATTTGGTTCCTATGTCGGAGACTAGGGAGAGGGCCTCCTTCTTCAATATCAAAAATCTCAAGAAAAGTCGATAGATTATGTAGGTTCCCGGAGAATGAAACAAGCCCTTGTAAGAGGAACTTGAGTGGCTTGGGAAGTTTAGTGCAGTGCGTCACTAGGTCCATGACGTCTTGTCTTCAATACCAGTGTTACCTTAGTAAACACCAGTAGCATATGTATTGAACCCGGTTTCTGCCCTAAGGTTGAATTATAGGAGAGCTATTTCTTTTCACCCTTTTCACATTTAGTTCTTTTTCATTCTTCAACCCCTTCAGTGCTTACCGAGACTTCATAACTAGAACCTTGTTGGGATTATTCCAGTACTAGCTCAGACTCAGTCGGCACTCTTCCCATATCTCACTTTTCTCCTTTTTTTCATCATACCTAAGGACTCTACACTATCTAGTGGATTGTCCCTGGGTAGATCCCTCCGGTTCTGGCGGGATCATGGGAACAAATACCTAACCAAACCATCCTTATAACACCATGCATAAAGTAAATTGGTCGGTCTTTTGGTATTCTTCATTGTTCCATGAAACCAATTGAAAAATCATTTGGAAAATCAATCAAGGTACTTGTGATATAAAATCAAAGCATTTTGTACCTAAATTGTTTTGATCATTTTAGAAATGCTCCCCCTCAACATGTGCCTATGATTATTAAATTGATTAGCACATTGAGGCAAGAGTTCTTTAGAAATAATTTCTTTGATCACAATTTCCTTAGAAAAAGCCTTTTGATTTTCTTTGGTAAATTCTCCCCCTCAATATGTGCATAGGATATTTGAAATCATTTTATCACATAGAGGAAAGAGTTCTTTGAAGTACTTTTCACGATTGCCAATATAAACTATTCGCTCCCCCTCAATATGTGCATCGATATAAGAAAGAGTTTGGCACATATTAGAGAGAACTTGCACTTTGAATCAAAACGTTCATCTTTTATCAAATTTCATAATTAGATCACAAATTCTCCCCCGATCAAAAATATCAAACCCTTTGAGATTTTGGATCCCAAGTGATTTAATTAGCTTTAGAAAACATGGGAGAATATGTGGCCTTGTTTAAATACTCTTCTGGTTTTTGGTTAAATGCTCCTCCACAATCATGTGTATTATGTATTTCAAAATCGTTTGGCACATGAAGGAAGGAGTGCTTTGAAACAATCACCCTTTAAAACTGATTTGAGATTTAAATCACGATCTCTCCCCTGATCAAAAATTTCAAACCAATTGAGATTTTGGATCCCGATTGATTTAAATCATTTAGAAAATTTTGGGGAAAGATGTGGCAAGATTTAATTTTGAAAAATGATGGATAAGGAACAGTTTTTCGACATTAAAGATTGTTAGTGTCAGGTATGATAGTTTTAAGAGATCTTTTAGGTCAAATAAAACCATTTCACAATCAAACAAGAACAGAAAAAAAATTCATTTTGAAAGATCTTTGAGTTTTAAAGAACATCATACCATGACATAACATTAAATCTTTAGATCACCACTTTGTTTCGTACAAACCGGACCTTGTATAAAGAAATATCGTTTGAAAATATATTATTATAAATCACTCTCCCCCTCAATCGATGACCGTAGTCGTTGATTGAGTGACTAAAGTTTTGATAAAATGAAGTCCGGTGATTTTCAAAATTAAGTCCAATAAATTTTCAAAACGATATTTTCCATTTTCAAAACAATTTAATCAAATTTTTTCAAAATTGTTTAAAAATGGTATTCTACACAAAGATACGTTAGGTGGTTTAGAAGCTTCTGTTGTTGCTGTAGGGCTGGAAGAAAACCGTCTGCTGATGCAGTGAGACTTCTTACGTTGCATTTTAATGCCAACTGAGGTCAAATTAAGCTCCGTTTCTTCATTTGCTGATGAAGAAAGCCATCTGCTGATGCAGTGAGACCTCTTACGTTGAATTTTTCCATTCCAACTCTCCATAGAAGTCCAATTAAGTTCCGTTTCTTCATTTGTCAACCCAAGATATAGTTGCCCTTTCCTTTCGGCATCCAATCATCATATTATGTGGGATCCGGATCGGGAACATTCTTATATACCAATATACCTGCATACGTTAGTGGATGCACATACAGATATATGGTGGTCGACAACACCCAAACAGCAACCGACTAATAAAAGTCTAACCAACATATCAATCAGATCATATAAGGTATGGGAATAATGTGTTTATCAAACTCTAATCATCTAATCCTAACAATCATATCCTAGGCACCTAGTCCTTCAACTTAGGTTAACATGTTTAACATTTAAGTATTTAGGATAATTAGATAATCTCGTTAGATGATACAGATTTGAAAACATTCTCCCCCTCAATCAATGACTTATTTTACTGAAAAGTTTAAAAGCGCTGAAGTCATTGATTGAGTTTTCAAATTATACGAAAACTCTGAATTTGATTGATTTTCAAGCAACTCATTTATCACCAATTTTAGAATACAAAAAATATTTTTCTAAATAATTTTAGACGAAAAAACATTTGAAATAATAGCAAACCATGGTTTAAGCGCGGGTTACAGTCTGAAGTAACTGCAAGCCATATTTTTAGACATGTTTTGTTAAAAGAATATTTACACCTCCTGCTCGAACTTCATCTATGGTCCCGTGCCATTGTTGAATGACATTCTAAGACTGCGATGTTATCGATACCAGAAAACATGTCTTGAGAAAACATATTTTTTGTCTTTTTCAAATTTTCTGATTTTTAAGGCTTTTTGTTGGTTTTATATTTTTCTATTTTGTTTTGCTGGTTTTATATTTTTGTATTTTGGTTTTTGATAAAATATGTACAAAGAAGATAATTTAGTTTAAGAGAATGATGAAATGAGTACCGAGATAAGGATATCGCTCAGCACGTTGTAGAAGAAATAAATCAACATCTCTTAAACTTTCACCACTAAAGCATTCGAGGCTTCTAAGAAAATCATCTGAACATGAGCCTTCTAAATCTGAATCTTTGGTAGCTTCCCCCCAAACCGAAAAACATCGAATAAAGACCATTTCCCCAAGAAGTAGAAATGAAGACAAAACGGTCTCATTTCCATGGTTTGATCATCTCTCTTACATGTTCTTGGATTTCTAGTGGTTTTATATGGTTTTTGAGTTTGATAAATTTAGTGGTTTTTGCATCATTTGGATCATTTCTTGTGTTAAAGTTTGAATTTTGAGTATACTTTTGTGTTTAGAATCATTGTAAGTGCTTGGGGTTTGGATTTGGAAAGCTTGAATCACTGTGGTTGAGCTTGTTTTGGATTGAAAAGGGTTGTGTTTAAGTTTTTCTTCCTACAGACTTGGTTCTCGGATAAATATTCTTCGTAGCGACTTGGTTTGTTAGTTGGTAGCTACTTGTAGTTGAAGTGGTAGCGACTTGAGGCCTAGCGACTTGTCTATTGAGACAAGACGACAAACAGTACAAAGTAGTGGAGGTTCCACTTCGGCTAGCGACTTGGTTGACGTAGCAACTTGTCGTTATTATTTCTAGCGACTTGTCTTTGCTGTTACTACCGAGTTACTGTTTAGCGACTTGGTTCATAGCAACTTGTGTCTAGCGACTTGATTCACAGTGACTTAAGCCTTTAGCGAGTTGCTACTTGTTAGGAACATGTTTTATTATCAAGTGTAGGTCATTTCATTTGTAATAGGTCATAATATTATGGTTTATAAATGTTTATTTATTTCACAGTCATGTAGTAAGCCCATGAGCTGTGATAGAAGGTTCTTCTAGAACCAAGGGGAAACTCCCCTACTTATGTAAAGACTATAAATACCCCTTCCCTAGAAGGGAGAGGGTTGTGGGTTCTAATTGCAATTATCATTTTCACTAATCATTCATTAGTTCCTTCCACTCTCTCTCTATAACTTTCTCTCTCTAGAAATACATATTGTTGTGATAATATGGTGACCTAACAAGTGGTATCAAGAGCCAAGGGATAATTTAGGTTAATATTGATTAGATTTTAATAGAAATCCGAATTTAAAACCGTTAGTTTTAGATTGAAATTTTATGGAACTTTAACTACCTGTTCTGTGCTCAGAGTTTCTCATGAGTTTTGGCGAGTTTGGCGAGTTAGCCATGAAGAATAGCGAGTTTCTTTGAGTTTCTGCGAGTTTCTCATGAGTTTTGGCGAGTTTGGCGAGTTAGCCATGAAGATTAGCGAGTTTCTTTGAGTTTCTGCGAGTTTCTCATGAGTTTTGGCGAGTTTGCCGAGTTAGCCATGAAGATTAGCGAGTTTCTTTGAATTTCTGCGAGTTTCTCATAAGTTTTGGCGAGTTTCTGTCTGAATTTCTGCGAGTTTGCAGAGTTGGCGAGTTTGTCTTCATTTCTGCGAGTTTGCAGAGTTGGCGAGTTTCTGTCCAATTCATGAGTTTGCAGAGTTGGCGAGTTTCTGTTGGAATTCTGCGAGTTTGCAGTTTGGCGAGTTTCTTCCTACGAGTTTGGTTCTTGCGAGTTTGGTTCTTGCGAGTTTCTTCTCTGAAGTTTGGTTCTTGCGAGTTTCTTCTCTGCGAGTTTGGTTCTTGCGAGTTTGGTTCTTGCGAGTTTCTTCTCTGCGAGTTTCTTCTCTGCGAGTTTGGTTCTTGCGAGTTTGGTTCTTGCGAGTTTGGTTCTTGCGAGTTTCTTATGCGAGTTTCTTCTCTGCGAGTTTGGTTCTTGCGAGTTTCTTCTCTGCGAGTTTGGTTCTTGCGAGTTTCTTCTCTGCGAGTTTGGTTCTTGCGAGTTTCTTCTGCAAGTTTCTTCTGCAAGTTTGGATTTCTGCTACTAATCTACATAAACCTAAACAACATCTATCCTTTAAAGATCCATAACACATCATCAACACAAATGTAAAAAAAAAAAAAAAAAAAGAGTTTTTTGGCGGGAAAATTTGAGTAAAATTTAATTTTTAGGGGAGACTAAACGTTCAATTTTTACGTGAAATTCAAATTTTGGTTCAACTGTGAAATTTTTGGTCAAAATTTCAAATTTTTGGGCCCAAATTCGAATTTTCGGGTCAAATTTTGCGTCAAAATTTTCAAATCTCAAATTTTTCTTACAACTTTAGAATTGCATTTTATAGTGAATTTCAAATTTTGGGGGAGAAAATTTTTCATAATCATTTTTGGAGGGAAAATTAAAATTCACTACATCAATGTCTCTAATGCTTTCACAAATCTCCTCACCTTCCATCTACTGCTTAAAACCTTCTTCACCAAACCTTGCTACTGATGATCCTGAAGATCCATTTGTGAAATTAAACAAAGAAATGATGTTACTGACTAAGATGTTCTCACAATTTAAGAATTCAAAGAGTCGGACTTCATCTGATCCCCGAAATCAAAAGCAGGTAAGGTGAAAGAGTTGATATACAAGGAAGGAATGCTCAAAGGCTTGTCAAGAATGATGAGAATACTACAAATGTCGTATTACGGACAATGAGGTTGTAGCATTGGAAAAGCAGGATGACATCAGCAGATCTAGGGAAGATATCATACCCAACTATGACACCGATCCCAACTTTGATGAAGAACAAATGGTTGAGGAAGATATCGTTCCCACCTATGACACGAGCCTATCTTTGACAAAGAACATATGGTTGAGGTACAATCTATTGTTGTTCATATTCTGCCTGCAAATGTGAAACAAACTGAGCAACTGAATTCAGAATGGGAGAGGTTGACCAGGTGGTGCACAATGTCCAGACAATTGTCTCATGTCTGAGCCCTTAGTTGCAAACAATACAACTGAATCGTCAAATCAAATTCTTGAATCTGAAAACATTCTTCTCAAAAAGACCATTGCTCAATTTCAAAAGATTTTTCAAAACTAGAGGCACACAAAATCTCTTGAACTTAAAATGCAACGTAATCATGTGGATACATTAGTAAAATAAAATGAGCATTTAAAGGCTCAAATTCAAGCAAAGGGGCTTGCGCATGTTGCTTTACAAAACAAATTGAGAAGATTAACTGGCAAGAGTGTGGATACTAAGTTTACAAAACCAACAATCTGGGGGAAATCGTCACCACAACCAATCAGAAATCAATCAGTAGTTAGACAACCAACTGCTTTTAAATCTGAACGATCAAAATCTTCAAAACCACAGTTTTCCTCCCAAGTTGTTGAGAATAATCATTTGTCAAATCCAGTCACTCCACATTCTTGGCCTAAGGGAAATGCTTACGTCTTTTAAACCTCAACAAATAGTGCACATGCTCTTCTAGGATTAGTTCGGCAGTTCTAAACGAGCATTAACATTAAAAATTCATATGATTCACATGACGCGTTCAAGAACTATGATCTAGAAAAGGCTAGGAAAAGGGCACTACTCCAAAAAGATGGAATCTTAGGTTCACAACCTAGTGTGATGCTTTCTTGTGTGCATAACACACGCTTGTAGTAGCAAACCAAAACCTAAGTTTAATCAACAAACGTTAGAAATAAACCCGTTGCCCTAAACGTAAAATTTCAGAAACCTAATAGGTGGATCAATATAGGACACAGACTCTTCCCAAAAGAAGTTTCAACATCCCCTAGATCTAACCTTAGATGGATTCCAACGGGTAAAGTTTTCAACACTGTTGGTCTTAGGTGGATTCCTACAGGCAAGATACTAAGTAGTTGCACCATAACAAGTGTGAAACCCTCTACATCCATCCCGAGGCAAGAAAGGAAATCATCAAAATAGTCTGCTCAGGTGTCAAGAAGATAATTGACACTACATCTTTATGCTTCTAACATCCGGAACCCGTTACACTGGGGATCCATGTTTCTCTATCTGCCCCTCCTACTTTCTATCTGAGGTACAACAAAATGGCTTCGAATATTCAGTCGGACCAAGACTTCAGCTATGGCTTCTAAGTACAACAGCTTCGGACCAGTCTCTCACTGTCTTAAACATAATGATCCATCAGCTGCATCACCATTGTACTCAATCGTCAAGAATTGGAAATTTTGTTTGCTCCACTGTTTAGAGATTCTTTAGAAAGTCGTGCTTCAGATGTATCTAATGTTTCCGCTGCACAACCTGATCATATTCTAATTCTAGATACACCCTGAATCTACAACAACAACCATTGCTCGAGATGCACCTTCAATCAATCTGATAACAGTAGATCAAATTGTTTCCAACAACAAAGACACAACTGATGATCAACATAAGATATTTAATGAACAAGTCAGAAGTTTTATCAAGAACTGATTCTCACAAGATATTTATGGTACTTCATACCTCTTTGATTAATTGAACATTACATGGTTATGCCATTGCTCCGATTTCATCATCAACATACGTGGTGTATGTTTCGATTCATCGAAAACATCTGGGGGAAGAGAGAGTATATGTCATGTAAGCTTTTGCCCTCTTTATGCGAAAATCCTTCCATGGCTTCTCACAATCGGGAAGAAATGAGACGATACGCTGTTCAAACATCTTACTTCTGTTATCAAGCTTCAACTTTCATCAAGTTATTTTGTGTGAAGTTACCTACATATGATAAATGATCATGTATGCAGGCATCATAATACGCTAAAGCATCATATGTAGAACAAACCGCCTAACGAATGATGAACCACCTGATGATATTCTCGAATGA